>JAMXBC010000010.1:45970979-46488479 GCA_024138005.1 Lumnitzera racemosa
TATAGAAACCATAAAAGCTTATTCCAAACCATAATATGAAAGTAATCATATTATAATCAGATATCCTAAATATCGTATTTGGTCTCTAACTAGTATTATAGTCCATACAATACACCATAAATATTAATTTAGCTACCAAATTTGCTCCTAATGTGAGAAAAATTTACATTTTTCGTATAATTATATAAATTTATATTTCACATCAAATTTATTTTATATTAATATTATTATAATATTTTCTACTCATTAATTTCCTATATTTACATATTATGTGTTTTTGCGTAATTTGCTCCTAAATCACATATCTAACACTTCTAACACTACATATATCATCCCTTATCATCCAATAATATATCAAATGTCTAATTATATCATAAATCAGAATTTCATACCTAATTACCCTAAATTACAAAATTAACTTAAAATATAACATTTTACCTATTACATATATACTACATAATACACTTAATAATTGCATCTAACACCTTAAATGCTACAAATATCATACTACATTAGAATTTAACATCCTAAAATACTAAATTATACACTAAATCAATAATTACCCATTTAATTACTTAATTAACTTAAAATCACCCATTTTATATATCATTTTAAGGCCTAAAAATTTTGGAAATAAATTTCTAAAAAATCTCTTTGTAGCACTGTTTTAAATATTCTAATTAGCCTATATAAAAATTTTAAGCTAAAAAGTACACCCCTAAGATCATTTATTTCTAAATCAAACAAAACTCGGGTTTGCATTATTTCTTAAGCATAGTATAGTTCCAAACATAAATTCATCATATTAAATTTTTTTCCTAAATCTACATACATAAAAACTTCATAATACCAAATTTCATAATTTTCTACAATTATTTAATATTTTTAATAAATAAAATAAAATCAGAGAGAAAATCTGACTCACCAGCATTAGTTGCTCTAGCCAATAAGGCCTTATTGGCCAGCTTAGGTCAACTACCACCGCCTGGTGATGGTAGCTATCTACTCCTAAGTGCTCGTCAAGTGTAGGTTCACCTTATAGCTCTTATTTACACATTAATTTTCTAATTTTTCGTAAAAATACTCTCCCTTCTCTTCCTAATTTCTCTTTGCTTTTTCTAAACTCCAAACATGTTCAAATGAATTCCAAAAGAAGCTTTTCAGATTTAGAAAGCTGGTGTAGGGTTTTTTTTTTAATTTCTAAAGTGACAAATGTCCCTTATCTCTTATCTTTTTAATTTCTATTTGGCTAAATTTTATTGGTTACTTTCCTTTCTTTAATTCCTATTTGTCATACCCCATTTCTAGACATTTCCATATTTTCTGATTTTTCTTTATTTTTCCTTAATTATTTATGAATTTCTTTTAATTAATTAACATTATTTTAGCATATTTCAAGTAATTTAAGTAATTTCATGTATTTTTATTTACACATAAATACATATATAGTACAATTAAATACTCCTAAATTTATGTTATTTTATGATTTTTAGTGTACGTTGATTTATTAGTTATCGATACATTCCTGATAAATAACAAATAATATATATAATTCAATATTATATTATTTAATTATTTATTTTCCTATATCCAAACTCACAGGATTACTTTTACTAATATTCCTAACTTCATCATAAAATTTGAGTTTCATCGAATAATTTACTTAATCGCCCTAAACTTTACGAATTGAACCCTGAACATCAAATTGTGGGGCTTACACTATGTGCCTCAAAAGTCTCTTGAATTTGACTTTACTGCTGAAGTGCAAAGACTAGAGCTAGTGCTTTATAGTAGGGTCTTGGCTAAGGTTAAGTCGCTCTAACTGTGTTTTGAGTATCAACTGGTTGAGTGGTTGATGTTAGGTAAGTGTACCTATCAAATTTATAATAAACGAATTAAACCCAAGTATCAATCTCTTAAGGACTTTGACTAATAATACTCACCAAATCTCTATTATCTAGCCTACAAATTTATGGTTAAGAATTTAAAGAATCTAAAATTAATCGTAGCAATTAATAGATTATTACTAAATAAGAATTATTCAAGAACTAAGTAAGAAAGCAATAAAATTACAAACTACTTCAAGATTCGCAAAACATATCCAGATCTTTACTTCCCCTAAATCTAACATGTGATTTTTCTTAATGACAATCTAATTTATTTCATAATCTTTCTTAACCAGGAGAATTCTCTACTAAAGTTAATCACTTTCTCAAGATAATCAACCTTAATCTTAAAATCACCTATTAGAAACTCTTTTCAATAGCATGATCTAAGATCGCATAATTGCACAACAAGTTTTTTACCCTATAATTCAAAATTCCAAAAAGATCTCGCAAATTATCTCTAATCTTGCAATAATCTCTATCAAATATGCCTAGATCTAATCTTATAAGAAATCTCTTGTTTTTCTTATAAGATATCAACTTTTAGATTACTACCCATAGAAATAATAATCTAAATCATGAAGCATACATAGTTAAATCAAGAAAAGAATAAAAAACTAATTAAATCTAATAAAAATCATGTCATATGAGTAGATCTAAGTCCTACAAGACTTAGATATTAAAAATCTACTCTGTATACATTATAAAGCAACAATCTTGAATTAAAGAGTAAAGAAGTTTGAATCTTGAAGTCTTCTTTTTGTCTTACACTCTTGAGTGTTCTTGGCTTAAAAACCTCTCCAAATGTTGTCTAATTATTCTCTCTAAAAAACCATAAACGTGCTTTATATAAGAAACAATAAAATAAAGTCCATGTAAACGATACGAATGTATCCCTTAATCGTGAAACTCATTACCATTCCTCCGCGTCTTCTTCTTTAAAAAAAAAAAAAGAAAGAAAAGAAAACTAGGAACGACATAACCAAGGACATGGTTGTGTCCTTTGGTCATGTCACTAGTTATGATACATTAAAATTGCTTCAAAATTTTCTTAGAAATGATATAGTCATATTGTTCTGTTGTGTTAATCTTTAAACCTTCATAACTTTCTTGTTTTAACTCCGATTTGAGTTAAACTTGTTTCTACCTTTTCGTTTTCTTACATAGATCGTTCCAATACCTAAAAAACAAGATTCTACTTAATTAAGTATCATTATTTAAAAATAAACTCGAATTTCAAGGAAAAATCATCAAAATTCACTAAACAAAATCTATCCAATTTAAAGCCTATAAGTGGTTGGCACAGGCTATTTCCCTTATTCTCTACATTCTGCTACCCGATGCCCTCTCTAATTACAATGGAAGCAGAAGCCTTGATGCAACAAAGTCGGCTCTTTGCAATCTTTACTAACATGTCTCTTCTTGCCACAAAGGAAACAAGCACTTAAAGTCTACTTACAATATGCAACTCATGCAATCCATAGCAATAGGTGCACTTAACCAGTACTAACAAGGGTAGTCAAAATGGCATTAAGGTTACCCAAAACATCGACATAGGCAATGCAAAGGGTGGTCTACTGCCCTCTTAATCATGATGCTTGGTGCAGGTCTCTTAAACCGCTTTAGTGGTTCATAACTAGGCATGAGCCTCTAACCTAAGGCTTTTTTTCTCTTTAGGCCCAGCAACTCCTCCTTTCTTCTCATACCTTACTCCACACTTTTAGCCTATTCAACTGTCTTAGCATAAGTGCCTTTGAACCCTGCCATTTTCTCTTACAACTCAAGTTTTAATCCAAAGATTAACCATCTGGTGCATAACCTCTGATCCCTTTTGACTAGCTCTAGCAGGAAACGAGCTAGGTGGTTTAGCTCCGCTTCAAATTCTGACACTATATGATTACCTTCCTACAATGTTTAGTAGGATAGCTCCACCTACTCTTTAGTGTTGTTAAGGAAGAACTTATCAAAGAGCAACTGCTAAAATCCTTCCTAAGTGATAGGACTAGTTACATTTTTATGAGTCCTGGGAGCATTCTCTTACCACTAAGCTATAAAACCTTTCAGAAAGAAGGTAGCATAGGTCACTTTCCTATTATCTAGTACTTCTATCATAGCAAAGGACTTCTCTACTTCAATTATCCATTATTCAACTCTTATTGGAACATTCAACTTAGGGTGAAAGTCCCAAGTGATCTTCACAAATCGATCAAAAGCGTTCTCGCCAATAGGGCTACCTATACCAACGTCCATAATAGCTTGCCTTTCTTGTCTCCAAATCTCGGCATTTACCTTAATCACTTGCATATCACTTTGAATTTGTTGTTACTAGTGCTACACTAATACCCTTATCATAAGGTTCATCAAATTCAGAACTTAAGTAGTAGTTACTGTGTCTAAACCCTATCCCTGATCATGCTATGGCTGGGTTAGGTTTGAGGTAAGCATGCCTTAGGGAGGGTAGGTTTGCTCTTAGTCTTGAGTCTAAAAGGCCTAAGTTGGCCCTGAGTTAATGGTAGAGGTCTCTATCCTTGAGGTGGCAAACTTGTCTTAGCTAGGTTTTAGTTTAGTAAGGGGATGTGGTTTGGGTTGGTGCACTTACTACCTTAAAGATGAGATGAAGAGTTAGAAGTAGCACCGTATCTAGGCATGCTACAAAAAGAGAACACATGAACAAAGTCATGTAAGTTGGTTTCAAAGGAAGGGTCTAGGTAACTTAATCATATTACAAGTATAAGAAAAGAAGCAATTACTAAAAACGTAAATAGACTAAACCACTTCAATCACAAAACTCAACATAACCTTTCATGCTACTCATCAAATTAATATAATCAAGTTATAACACTTTAATTCATGACCTACTTCTATTAAGGTTTAAGTATAGGCTAACTATGATTCAGATTTAGAACATAAGGTTCTGATACAACAAAAGTTATAACTCCCCAAAACCTAAGAAATTACAGCCTACTAATTATCCCTATAATCTACAAACACATCAAGTATCTAAAACCACCTAATATTGTCATTACATACCTCGTTAATCACCTATCACCTGATTAACTCCCATGTAACATTTTTTAGGGATGTCTTGAAACGTCCTCAATTCACCAATAAATACAAAGGATAGAATTCTCACTATATTTTATCCGAACAAAAGAACTTCACATAAATCTTTAACAACTATCTCAAATGCCATAGAGTAAAACTCAACACCTCACATCTTCAAAACTTAACAACTTAATATTGCCAATTAACAAGGACTTGAGAAGTCTCAAGTGATTTCTCTGGACCTAAGTAACAACAAATGGATGAAAATAAAACAAGTCTAATAAATTATTTCAACAACTTTCATAACCCTAACTATCGATGTCGAACCATCACTAAAATCATAATAATAGTCAAGAAATCAACTTCATCACCATAATACCCATAGTCATTATAATACTCCTCGAAATCACCTCAACCTATACCTATATCTAAAAACATAAAACCCTAAGGGGTGGCCAAAAGCCCGGTACAGGGTACAACCATAAGTGTATGAACACAAAATAAATGCATAAGCACATATAACATCTAAATTCAAATATCTAATGGAACAACCATAGATTATTATCTTTATTAAGGTTTGAAAAGTGACACATTTCAAGCATCCCAGAACTTAAAAAAACTCATGACTTTGGCACACAATATATATAATACATATAAGTATTAGTGTTAGGTCCTTCTCAACACCATAGAAACTATGGAACATCCTAAATCTACCGGAATCATTTCTAGGCGTAACTCCAATCAAGACACCATCACACAAGGATCATCGAGGTGCCACACTAAGGTCTGGTCCTCCCAATCCCCAAGCTCTAGCCAAGCATAAGTAGTACACTTATTTAAGTCAAGTTTCATTAAGTCCATTTAACTTTACTAATCCTATACACCCACAAACAACACACAAACCCCATACTCGACTGTAACATTTGTTTAGAATCCGATACAAGTATCTCACAACTTGTTTATAAGAGAAACAACAAAAATATTTACTTTCAAAGTCTATCTAGCACCAATCTTCAACTCAAAATATGCTACTCACTATCTTGTAACTTAACACTTTTAGGACCCTAAAATTGCTAAGAAGATAGGTAGGGTTTAAAATAGGTTTAAGATGTCAAGATATGTTTAAGATTGTTTGGAAAAGGTTTCAAGACAAAATAACATACCTAAAACACACTTTAGAACTTGATGAAATGTCACTATACATATTAGGGAACATGGCATCTGGATGCTAGATCAACTATATCCAAACACCATGGTCAAAAGGTATAAAATTACACCTCGCATTCGGACGCTAGTTGCAATCTGTAGAATTCTGCAAATTGTAGCGACATTTCATCCCCCATGCACAACACCCCTTTTGTTGTTTTCACGAAACATCACTGCTAACTCAACAACCCGACAACACTACAACTCCACATGACTCAAAACTCAAATCAAAACACTCTACTCCAACATCTCATCTCCAATCAACACTCAATGTACCACCCTAATGAAACAACATAAACATTGCAAACAAGATCATAATCATACTAGTTATGAGTTAATTTTAGCGTCTACCACCACAAAAACACTGTTGAACACGTATAAGACCACCCCTAAGTCGTTTTTCCCGCAGCCCTATGTAGAAAAATGAAATCCCTTAAAGGATAAATGCGAAACTCAAAGGAAAACCAGTAAACCACCTTACCTTGATGTAACATGCTTTTAGAACTATTTTCACCTCGATGAGATCCACTATAGAACACTGAAGAAGGCCTCCAAAATTCGTGCAAGGGTTGTCCTATGTGAAAAAGAGGGGTTCCCTTAAAGAAAATGCCAAAACTATATACAAAAAGGGCATTCCTTAGCCTTACCTATGATTCTCCCACTTAGGTCTTACTTCGAATTGTTTTTTTTTTCCTCCTACCACGAAGAATCACACAAAAACCCTAGCAACCGACAACTATACACGTAGGAAAGAGGTAGGAAAAGGGTTTAGAGTGTGATCAAAGGCTTAAATACCTAAGGTTCATTAAGAAACCCTATGGCCAAACTACCTCTATTAGAAAAGAAAATAACAATACCAAAAAGCCCTTACTATAAAGATGCCTCAATAATACTTCTTATTTTTATTTTCTTTTTTAATTCTTTATTTTTAATTTATTTGTGTTTTAAATTTTCAAAGTTTTACTTGGTTGTATTTCTAGGTCTTAAATTTCAATATCCTTGGACCTTAAATCTCAGTTTTTAGGTTAACTAATTATTGGTTAGAATTGATTTACCCAATTGGTCATAACCTTTTTATTTTTTTTTGCTTCATTTGGTTGCAACTTTAAAATGTGTTTTCAAAAGTTCATTTATAGAAAAGAGTCTTTTCCTTAATTTTTGTTGAGCAACTTATGTCAAACGGGTTGAGTTTAACATAAACTACAATTAAGAAAAATAAATAAAATCTTAAGCTCCATAAAGATCTCCATAAAAAGTTAAACAATATTTGACTTCTTCCAGCAAATAGCCACTTCATTTGAATGGTTCAAGGGTATATTTGAATAAAGTGAACTTAATGTAAGATCTAAATCTTTGCAGTACTTCTGTCGAATCCCTCATTAGGTGGTTCAAATGACGGGCTCCTAATGCATACTTTAATTGAAAATATTAATTGAACTCTTGTCTTGGTTTCGTAATAGGGCACTTGCAATTCTTGAGATCATAACTTGAGATGCGTGTGAAATTGAATAAGCTTAGTCTTTTATAGATCTGAACAAGATTGTTTATATTAGAATAGTTGATTCTTGCTCTATGGTTCTCCTAATTAGTGTAGTAGGTCCTAGATTCCCATCTATTGGAGGATGAACCCTGATATTATGTTTGGATGGAAGGAAAGAAAAGGTAGAGAAGAAGTTGGGGTGGAAAAATTCTTCTCTAATTTCTTACCCTTATTTGAAAAAATAACGAAAGATGAAGGGAAGTAAATTTTTGTACTAATTTTTCCACAAGCCGCACAAAATATTATTCTCTCCAATTCAAAAAGAATTTAGAAGAAAAGTATATAAATTTACTTAAATACCCTTTTTTATAAAAACATATTCTAAAATTTTAAAGACATTTTAGTAATTTAACAAGTTTAAAAAATATCTAATTAACTTTCCATCTACACTTACTCTTTCCTATTTCCCCATTATCTACAAATAAGAATTTTTCCACAATTTTCTTTTATCCTTATTTCTTTCTCTCTCTCTTTTTTTTCCAATTTTTTCCTTTATTCCTAACATAGTGTAAGACGAAATGAAAGTTTCAAGGAAAATTTTAATAATATGAAAAGGGAATTGAAGGTTGAAGATGAGATCAATTCTTGAGAGAAAGAGGAATCTAATTCTAACTCTAAGGATAAGAGTTTGGTTAAAAAGAGATAACGTGTGAATTGTGATGTTGAGAAGAATCTATGGAAGAGGAAAATCTTGTTTGTGGAAGGGATACAATCCTTGAGAAGATTCAAAGATTGAAACATATGAACTTGGAAAAAGAAGAAGCAATATTTTAATTTCTTAGAAGGGGATATGATAGGGTTAAGAGTTTATGCAAGGAAAATCTACGCTTTTGAGAATGAAGAACTTAAAATTTATCAGCAAGTTATAAACTTTACTAGAAATATTAAGAAAAACTATCTGCTAATCAAAAAAGAGAACATCTCAAAAAGTTTTCAAAACTACTACTGCTGCTGCTGCTACTGCTGCTGCTGCTGCTGCTGCTACTGCTGCTGCTGCTACTAGTGCTGCTGCTGCTGCTACTACTACTACTGCTTCTACTCGTAACTTTTATCCTATTTGTTTGTAGTTGTATTGTTAGGTAAAATACTAAGATTAGGAGAAAGGCCACATCATGCACACGTTTCAATTCTTTATCCTATAATAATGATGGATGCATATGTTGGTGTTGATGCAAATATTTCCTTCAAGTAAGATCAAATAAAGTAATATTACAGTCAATGCATTTGAGAATAACAAAAAAAACAAGATGAACACTAAGATTTTTACATGAAAAACCCTTAAATAATTTAAGGTAAAATAACTATAGGCAAGATATAAGGATTTTATTATGGAAACTACACCAACTTTTTTTTTTCTCCTTCGATGACTTTATAATTGATTTAGAGATGTAAATTTATAGTATCTCTTCATACATTTGTTATAAAACTAAATAAATAAACCAACTCTTACTTTCACTCACCAACTTTTACATAACACTAAAGAATTTCTTTTCAATGAGTACTTCTCCTTATTCTTTGCTTTCTTTCTCTAACGTTGTCTTTTACCAACCCTGTCTCCTATATGAAGATATGATTTTGAATCAATCAAATCTTCACACAATTCTTTTCAACTTACTATTCCATATTACTTACATTTGTATCATTCTACAATAAGATTGACATCAAACAACTTGTCATTTTAATTGCTTTTGTCATAAAGTTTGCTATATTGTCTTTGGTATGGTTCTTTATATCTACAAATCCATCTTCAACTTTCCCAAAAATAAAATAATACTGAACTCAAAGGTATTTTGTTCTTTAATAGAAGGCTGGATTCCTTAGGATAAGCAAGGCACTTTAACTATCACAAAACAAAGCAATCTCCTAATATCATTTTCAACCATAATGCTTATTTATTAGCTTGTGTAGCTACTTCATATTCTACTTCAATTGTTAGTGTGGCCACAACTGATTGCTATTAGAAAACTAGCTTATAGTTCCTCCAACAAGTACAAACACATAATCTATGGTGGATTTGCTTTTATCAAGATCTCTTGCATAATCAAAATCAACATAACATCTAATATTAATATCTAATTCTCAATAATGTAAAGCAATACTTAAGTTCCTTTAATTTTATGTATCTTAAGGTCCTTTTTATAATATTCCAATGCTCTCTAACGTGATTTGTCAAGTATTAACTAATCACTCTAACAGTATGTGCAATGTTTGCTCTTATACATAACATTAAGCTTATGCATACATTACTCGTGGCATCTTATTCTTCTCTTCTTCATTGTTGAGATATATACTGGAGGTTAACATTACATTAAAGGAAGAAGGGTAGAGATTATCTTACGTTCTTGCATGTTAAAACGACACAATACCATCTTCGAATATTTTTTCTAAGAAAGTGAAATCTTTCTATTATTTTTTTCCTCAGTTAATTTACATCGCTAGAATCATGGTTGTCAAAATCCCAATTTAATTCTTATGATTCTACGATTTTATGAGACGCTTGTTAGTAAAAACCCATATAAAATCTTTTTTTAGCAAAATCCGATAAAATTCTAATTTGAATCTTTAAAATTAGTAAAATCCCGATTTTACATTATTGAATAGAAATATATGATATTTTTGCTTAATAAACTTTTAGACTAGACCATCATTTTTCTTACTTAATACGCCCATCATTCTTAGCCCCTTATTTATATTTTAACTTAAGAAATCAAGGTTTAATCTTTCCCTTCTTCTTTCATTTCAAAGCCACAACTACGTCTTCATGATATTGATTTTATCAACAATAAAGTATGAATTATTACTTCAAAAAACTTAAAAGGTATAGATAAATTAGTAGCAACACTAATAAGGACGTTAGTGATGATGAAGATGACAATGAAGATGATGGTGATGAAAGAGATAGTGGTTTCAATAATAATTTATATTAGTTTTGTACTGTTATTAATGTTTTATAGATTTGTATAATGATTAATCATTTATTCTTATTTATTTGTATTACACTTATATTGTGACTAGAATTTATGATGAATTTCTTTATATCTACCTTACATTTTAAGTTTTCTATTAGCTATTGCATGTATATTTACTATCTGTAAAAAGAAAATTTATATAGGTTGTAGAATCCTACGATTTTACAATTTGATTCTATGATACAACTTTACTAAATCTTTGGCAATTTTATATAGAATCTCAATTTTAACAACCATGACTAGAATCCTGCTTGGCAATCCGAAGTCCTTCATTTCAAATTCCGTAGCCAACTGTGCTATCAATTCCTTAATACCATTTTTATTAGGACTTGATACTAACATGTCATTTACATTTAACAATAATACAATAATAAAATCATAACGTCTTCTAATTTGCATAAGGGCATGTATTAAGTTTGTTGTATCTAAGGCTCATTATAAAGGAATCAAATCTCTCATACCAACATCTTAGTACCTATTTTAGATCATATAAAAATTTATTCAACCTGCAAACCAAGTTTTTTTTTTTTCCTTTTTTTTCTAAATCCATTTGGTTGGAACATATAAATTTCTTTTTCTAAATAAAGAAAAGCCATTTTTGCATCCAACTGCTTTATATATAAGTCAAATATAGAGTACATTGCCAAGACCATCTAAACTATTCTAATTCAAACCGTAAGGGAAAATATTTCATTTAAGTTAATCTTAGAGATGTACAAGTGGACTTTGACCCCTAAGCTTACTCATTTAACCTACTTTTTAAATAAGCTTAGGACAAAATTTTTTTGCTTGTTTAAAAAGCAAGCTAAATGAGCCTGACTTTTTTAACCCGTAAGATAAAATGGGTTAGTTTAGGCCAGCTCGTTTAGCAAATTTACACTTTTAACTCGTAGGTCAACCCATTTAACTAACTTTTTAAACGAGTTTATTAAATAGGTTTGGGATGAGGTTTCTTACCCCATTTAAAAAACGATCAAATGAGCCTAGCCCATTTAACCTGTGAGCCAAAGTGAGTCGGGTCAGGTTAGCCGTTTTAACCCAATTGTATACCTTTAGTCAATCCTTTCCTTTTGAACATATCCATTTATCACTAATCTTACATGATATAGCTTCACTTAACCATCATTGTTTTTCTTAATCTTGTAAACCCATTTATTTCCAATGGATTTCTTCCTTGTGGTAGTGGCATAAGCTTTTGAGTTTTATTTTTTCCAAGAGTTTCAATTTCATCTTGCATTATTGCCACTTACTAAGATGCATCTAAACTACCCATTGCTTATTAGAAAGTTGATAGCTCTCCATCTTCTATTAAAAGACAATATGCAACACTACCTCCAATAATATAATCAAAATGCCAACTTAATGTTTTCCTTATATGATTTGACTTTTATATTCTTGAAGCTTCACGAATGTTTGTTTCTTGTTCCTTGCACTTTGATTCTGCTTCAAAAGAATCATTTGGTTTAAACTCCTTTTCTACTTGTAAGGTTATAGTCTCTAAATTTTCCTTTAAGTGCTATCCTCTTCTTTTGTACTTTATGACCAACTTATCTTCAATAAAGATAACATCTCTATTAACTATAACCTCGTAGATGTTGGGATCCCACAAGCAATAACCTTTGCTCCATCAACATACCCCAAGAGTAAACATTTCTTTGATTTTTTATCCAACTTTGTAGTTTTTAGGTGCTATACATCACATATACTAGACTTACATATATATGTCAAGGTTTGTATAATAAACTTAGCTTACCAATCCACATCTCCATCGATGTATTCAACTCAATTACTATCGATGGAACCTCATTTATGACATAAAATGCGATATTAACTACTTTTGCCCAAAATGCTTTATTTAGGCATGCGGCTCCTGACATTGCTTTTATTCCTTCTAATACAATCCCACTCATACCACTTTGCTACTCCATTTTTTAGGAAGTATATGCTATACCTTGTAATACTATAGTGAACTACCTTCTAATACCTTCTTGCTTGCAAAATTCATCACCAACATACTCTCCTCTATTATTTGTCCCCATACACAATCTTATTTCAAATTTAAGTTTAAATTATGCTTTGAAAACTTTCAAGACTGAAAACATATCTACTTTCCTCTTGCTAGGATATACCCAACATCTCTTAAAATAATCATCAATGAAGGATAGGAAATACTTCGCTCCTCCTAAGGATACGACCAATGCTTACCAAACATCGAAGTGAATCAATTCCAAATTAATTTTGCTTCCAAAATTCAATGTATTAAATTTTAATTGATGTTTCTTGCTAATGATATAGCACTCACAAAAAAGTAATGAAACTTTTGTGAGACTAGGAAGTAGGTTTTCTTCAATAAGAATTCTCCTTCCTTTTCAAATATGTGTCTAAGTTATTGATGCCACATCATCTTTCACTTGAACTACTTGAAGCAACTGGCTATGGCCTCTTATAGAGTCTCTCCCTTTAACATATACAAATTTATAACGATCTTTTTCTCCCTTCAGAAGTACAAGAACTCCTTTAACAAATTTTATGATCTTGAACTTAATTTCAACTTTACATCTTAGATCATTTAGTTATTCTAAAGACAATAAGTTTTCTTCAAACCCTTTAGATGCCGTACTTCTTGAATAACATGAACTATATCGTCGTATGTTTTCAGTTTTATGCTCCTAGTACTGACAGCCTTTAAAGCATGATCATTTCAACTATGTACAAATCCTCCTAAGCTAAGTTCATAGTGATAGAGCCATTCTCTCTAAGAGATCATGTGAAAAGCAGCTCTTAAGTCAAAGAGCCCAATGTCATCAAATCTTTTCCTGCTTTCTGTTGTCTTTACTACTCAACAAGATATAGCATCTCCATTATATGAAGTGCTTGTAACACTTTCTTAACGATTGAAAATTTTTTTATTTAAATTCCAGCAATCCTTTTTCAAGTGGCCTTTCATGCCACAATTGTAGCATTTTGAATTCCTTCTATTTCTTAACTTTGATCTACCATGATGTTGGCTCATACTTAAGCTACATTCCATTGATTTCCCTCAAATCGCTATAAAGGCCTCTACTTATTGTATAGTTATTTATCTCTGTTCCTTATTTTTGCATTAACTCTCTTCTTTAAGGATAACAGCTGCAATATCATTAAAGGCTAGGTTGTTTGTAAGGACATTATTTGTCAAGTTAATGATGAGCTAATCATACAAATTTGATAACTTTGAAGTAAATTTTCCATACATTCATTGGACTCCATTTTGTAACCTAATGATGTGAATTAAGAAAATAGAGTAGAGTATTGATTCACTCTGTCACTGAAATGGATTCGAACTTTTGAAGAGAGTATAACTTCTACTCGAGGAAAATTTTATATAGGGTAATTTAGCCTCATATAATTTGGTGAGATAATCCAAATCTCCTTTGCTATCTTCTTCTCCTCTATACTTGACAATACATCATCTACTAATCTTAGATAAAGATTTGCAATAGCATTTCCATCTATTTCATTCCACTTGGCTTCATCTATGAAATTCATTGACCTTTTACTAATAGTTGCCAAGCAATTATCTTTATGCAAAATTACCTTCATTTTCAATTTCTATAATGAAAAATTATTTCCATTAAATTTTTCAATCTTAAATTTCAACGTCGTTGCTTTTATTATAATTGCTTTGAGCATGAAAATCACTCCTACTATTTCATATGCAACATTATCATATACATGAATAGCACTCAATATTTACTAAGAGTGAATAATATTTAATTTGTTATATATATATATATATATATATGTATATATGTGTGTATGTGTGTATGTATGAAGGATCTACTTTTAATGGCAAGCACAAAGCATATGGTAAGTACATATACATACCCAAATCTAGCTCTATACCACTTAACAAATATTCCCCTCAAGTAAGACCAAATAAAATAAGATGACAGCTAATACATTTGAGAATAATAAATTGATAAGAAGAAGATAAACATAAAGATTTAGATAAACATAAAGATTTTTATGTGGAAAACGTCCAAATAATTTAGGGTGAAAACCCACAGATAAGAAAGATGCATTTTATTATGAAAAATAATTGGGAATTACACCACGCCAATTTTCTATTTTCTTTTTCTTTCCAAATGATTTTACAATTAATTCAGAGATGCCAATTTATACTATTTCTCTATACATCTATTACGGAAAAATCAACTCTTATTTTCTGTCTCCGACTTTTACATGACACTAAAGAGTTATCTATCTTTTCAACGAATGCTTCTCTTAGACATTATCTTTTGATAGCTCTTATTTACAGTATATAGGTTCTTAGAAAATAGAGCTTGATGCTTATGTTAAAAGTAGATAAACTAAAAACTAATTATAAGTCAATGTATTTTATTTTTGCTTAACACTAAAGACATGAATTAATTACTACCACGACAAACCTCTTTGATTAATATTCAAATCATGAGATTGTTTATATTTTATCTCTTGAAATTAGTAGATAATTTTGTTAACTCATATGGACAAAAATATATTTAATGTCTCTATACAATGTTAGCTTTATAGCAAGGTGTCTTTTTACAATATTAGCTTCATAATAAGTCGGAGGAGTTTAATTAGATAGTTTAGAAGCAAACAAAAGCAAAAGCAAATGCTCAAAGAAAATAAATTTAGAAGGGTACTAATGTGGTAAAAATAAGTGTTTTACAAAATCAAAGAGCGAAATATGCACATAGGTCTCCATTTTAATATACAAAAACATGTGGAAAAGGGTAAGGAATAAGCATAGGTAACGTGAGCATAAAAGATATAAGAAACAAAGAAATATAGCATCATCAGCTATTCTACTAAATCAAATCTAGAAAGGTATTATTATTTAGGAAACTTAATATTAATTGCTCATATGAATGGATGAACATATTTACTCTTTGAAACGGATGAGAATAAGAGCATGATTATACCTTAAAGTATAATTGGTTGCTAATCTCCATAGCATTATCTAAATACTTTAACGATAAGTCTTTAGTTCAAGTTTGAGATATAGGGTGTGATAACGTTCATATGTAATATGATTTTACATGTTAAAATCCAATTTTTAGCCATGATTTAGCATATTTCTTTTTTTTTTTTTAGGCATAAAGGAGCTAAAAATGCATGAAGTTGAAGAACCAAGAATAAGAGGAAAAGGTGTTGATTAAGGTAATGAGATTCAAATTACATATATGATGCTCAAATCTCATGAAGAAGAAGAGTTACAATTGAACCAAAGGAAGATATTCAAACAAATCCAAGTTGATTCAAATGAAATCCCCTAAAAGGATCTAAATGAACTAAAGTTCATTCAAGGAAGTCTTTAAGCATGATTCCTTGAGTCTAACCACACCATATGCATTTGAAGGCTTAGCTCAAATTCCGCTCAAGCTAGCAATTCATGTTAGCATATCATGTCTTGTATTTGTCTAAATGGGTAGGAATCTAAAATAATCGTAACCCCGAAAACGATCCATTTATTAATTGTGTATAAATATAAACCCGTATTTAACCCGTTTAATAAGCATATCTTGCATTCTAATGAACCTATTTATAGATTAAAAAGTTACAAATAAATCTATAAAATGCTTACAAGTACAAAGGGGAAAAAGGGCGATAATAAAATTAATTTCTACAAATACAAATGACATAGGTCTTGACACTTAGCATGAAAATACCACCAAAACGAGAGTTACTAGTGCAGTTAAGTCCAGTGGATCTTTTAAAAGTGAATCCATTTATATATCAAATTCAAGTCCTAAGTGATTATATCAAACAAGAGTAATTTTTAAAAGATTTATAACCTGTAAAATTGTATGTATATTATATATATCAGTAATAAAACTTATTATGATTAATACAAGTATGGTTTCTAAAAGGTCTAATTATAGATAGTGAACTAGTTGGCACCACTTAATTGAATTTGAACAACTTTTCAAATTCATAAATAACTTTAGCCATAAATTATGAAACATTGAATTGTATAGTTGTGTTAAGTAATCTAGAGACAACAATTTATAACCAATAAAAGGTATAAAAAGTTAAACAAATATATTGAGGTAGACAATAACGATTTTGAAATAATAAAAACCTTGATTAAAAGGCTACATTAGAGTGAATGATCAATCAATATAATTTTATCTAATGTTATACTTAAAAAGAATTTAAGAACATGATAAATTTCTAAAAAGGATTACTATCTTACTTAATTGTGCCTTAATTTTAAAACCTATAGAAAATTATTCTTTTTTATAACCATCTTATGCTTAGATCAGTAAATTAACACTACAAGCATATTTTATTATGACAATTTCATCTTCCTCTCGATATGGAGAGTTGTAAATCTCTATGGCCCATAAATCTAAAACATAACTTAGAAACATAAATAATGTAAAATCTGCAAAGTCTTTTGTTTGCTTTCATAACTCTCACTCAATTTCACTTTAAGCATAAGAATTGTCCACTAATTATATATAGTTTTCACATAATCTTTAAACCATTTTCCCCATACTATTTTGGCTTTTCGAAATTGTCTCTAGCTAAGTCATAAATATTTTTAAAAAAAAAAAGGAAAGGAAAAATAAGAAAAACCTTTACTCATATAATTAACCCAATCAAATGTCAACCAACTGAATTCATAATGAAATTTCATGCACTAAGTTTATCATCAAATAAAATGTACCCAGAAGCTTTCTTAACATCTTAGTCCTATTCTAATTGAAACATATCCATGTGCTTTTAAGTTGTTTGGTTAGGATGGAAGAAAAAGGTACACGAAAAGAGTTATGGAACCCTAATCTTATTAAATATGTGTCGTGTGTGATGGGAATGAGAAAACAAAGATAAATGTAAATATTGTTATGTTAAACTCATGATCTATTTACATGATCCATTTAATAAACTATAAACTAGTTTATAAATGAATCTGACAAACGCAAACCCGTACACAATTTTTGTCGACATAATGTATTGTGTCCAGATTCCCAGGTCAGCTCCCGAATTGTAAATCTCATGAGCCAAATCCAAGGCCCAGCTCCAGCCCATTCCCACCGGGTCGGCCTCTCTTCTTTTTCGTCTGATTCCCTCCATTGCAAACCCTCTGGAGGGGGCACAGAGAGGGAGAGAATCAAGGTCTATTTTCGGTAGTGCAATTTCGTATCGACAGCTGATTCACCTAAAAAACTACAAATTTCTGGATAAAATGCGCGTAAGTTTTCTTAAAATCATTTATTTTCAATTGCTTTCGTTATGATTTGACTTTACTTTGCTTGGATATTCATGAGTGCCCTTTTTACTATTCTTGATATGCTTGACAACTACCTCATTAATATGAGTCTTACACTTATTTTCTTGCGATTGTTTAAGTACCTCAGGATTAGCAATTAAAGGGTATTTGATAAATGACATATATAGTGCTATATCTATTGAGAACTACATAAAGCTTGAAAATTTTGGCATCACCTTCTGTTTCTTAGAATATTAATTTCAGCGAGAGATAGTTCTCTGATGTTTAGTGTTGTTTGATCTTTCTTGTATTGAATTAATGTTTCACAGTTATGGTTGTCCATGGTCTGAGGACAAATAGTTGCTCTTTCCCGAGTCCAAAGGTCTTTCGAGCTATTGCAGCTTTCCGTGCTCCTAGCTTTAGATTAGTAAGTACTATGAGAGAAGAGAACGGAGATACGCAGGAGTCTGCATCATTTTGCGAGCATGAGAAATGTTCATCCACAAATACACAGGCAACTCCAAAAATAGAAAAGGAGTATGTCCATCGCGTTTATGATGCTATAGCACCGCATTTCAGTTCGACTCGGTTTGCCAAGTGGCCTAAAGTTGCAGCATTTTTAAAGTCCTTGCCTGCAGGTTCTCTGGTGTTGGATGCAGGATGTGGAAATGGGAAGTATCTTGGTTTAAACCCTGACTGTTACTTTATAGGGTGCGATATCAGTGCTCCCTTAATCAAAATATGTGCAGATAGAGAGCATGAAGTTCTGGTTGCAGATGCTGTGGATCTTCCTTACAGGGCAGGTTTTGGTGATGCAGCTATATCTATAGCAGTCTTGCATCACTTGAGTACAGAGGTTAGGAGGAAGAGAGCAATTGAAGAATTAGTTCGTGTTGTCAAAAAAGGTGGTCTAGTTTTGATAACTGTTTGGGCTGTAGAACAAGAAGATCGATCTTTAGTTACCAAATGGACACCGCTTGCTCAGAAGTATGTGGAAGAGTGGGTTGGACCAGGTAGTCCACGTTTTCGCAGTCACTCCTCTCTCACATTGGAGAGCATCCCAGAGACAGAGCTCGGTGGTTCTGAGGAGATTTCTAGACATTCCTGTGACAATAAGTCTGTGAATACATTGAGTTCTGCTGATAAAAACGAAGACAGTCTGTTATTTTCTTCAGTGGAAGAAAATAAGGGGAAGAATCAGCAGGAATACTTTGTCCCTTGGCATTTGCCTTATCACCGTGCCGAAGTCAGTGGAGCCTCAGTAGGTGCCCTTGCAAGTGGCCTGGCCAAGAAGGATGATAAAAAGGGAGCTGTGGTGTACAATAGGTATTACCATGTCTTCAGTGATGGTGAACTTGAAAGGTAAGGCATCTTTTGGTTCTTTACTAATTCTGCATACAATCATCATTGTTTTTATTGTTCAGTGATTAACCCTCATACATACTCCAAAGTCAAGTGACCATGGAACTATGGGATGTTTAGAGGGTTTAGGTGTACTAATCTCAAGGTTTAACTGACCATGAGTAGCTAAACACATTTTTTCTTTTTTCTTTTTTCTTTTTTTTTTTTTTTTTTGGCCTGGGGGTGGGTGGTGGGGGTGGTGGGGGTGGGGGGTGAGTTTGGGGTTCTAATTTATGTTTTTCTAAGTTTACATGTAAGAAAGAGCTAACTTTTGTCCTGCTAGAGAAAGAGCTTAGATTTGGATGGGCCAAATTTTCATAAGATTACGTAGTGTGATTTATTAGAGTTTGTGCACCAAAACTTTATTTCCTCGCTCTTTCTTTTCATATTTGCAGGCTTTGTTTGCATTTGAAGGTTGTTTATTTTGCATCCTTTCTGCAGGTTAGTAAATGACACGAAAAATGTAACTATTGTAGATCAATTCTATGACAAATCAAATTGGTGTATCATTCTAGAGAAAACCCAGTGACCTAACATGAATGGTGATCAAAGTGTGGAAAGCAGAAAAATCATCCTTAAAATAGTATTATTGCTACAGGAACATGTACTGCAGGCTTAACACAAAGGAGCTTATGTACCAAATTGAGGAGCTTGGAAACTGTTCAAACAGCTTTTTTGTTTTGTTTCTCTTTTCTCCAGAGTTTTACATCACAGTAGAAATTCCAAATATAAAGATTCTTTACATGTATGTGATGCATCTCTTATGTTTGAATCAAGTAAATTATATGAAGTCTGAGTGCTGATGTTGTTTATATAAAATCATAGCCATGGAAATCTAGGTTGTAATATAGCTTAAGTTGATTCATTGGTGCTGAAAATGGATCTCTGGTATGCATGCTTCATGATTCAATCTGGTCATCAGTGACGAATGTGCTATTCCAATAATGTGATATGTGGGTTTATCCGCTTCAATCTTCAAATGACTGGATGTGGCAAATTGTGTCTTCAGCACAAGCTCTGAGGAGGACTCCAGATTTGCTGATAATGAAGACTTATCCTCTTTGCCAAACTTAGTCTCCAAAATGTGGGCATAAGACTTTGTCTGGACATTGGAACTGTAAAAAAATTGCTTGTGTCATGGAAGATGTCAAGGCTCCAACACCTCTGTGTGCATGCAAACAAATAAAAGTCAGCTTACCAACTACTCAAGCTTGTCTTATATAATCTTATAATATAAGAATCAAAGAGAATGGGCATTAAGCAAAGATTGGTTGATTTTGCAAGAGTGCTGGTTGAAGGAATTTTTGCTGTGAAGAAAGAGTATTTCCCATGATCACATACAAGTATACAACACCAAGGTATCTAATCTGGCAGCAACCACAAGAATAAGCACTACCTCGTCCTGGCATTTACTTTCTGATAACATTTTCTTTGAAAATCAAGAGAGAAACTTTATTACCTTCTACAATGTGCCGGTCTATTTTGGCATAATCAGTGACCAAGGTTCATCTTCAAACACAAGATAGAAAAGAAATGAGAGATGGACTGTTTAAGGAGAAGACACTACTAAATATGTAAGCAGTTGTACTCTAGAGAATATTCCCAACCGGTCCTATGCATCCTAAAGTATTGGTTTAAAAGTTTTGAGAGGTAACACTCGCTAGAATTAGGCGTACAATTCACAATTCTGGTAATTTCAAGGTCGAAAGGGCAAAAGATAATCAGAACCCTCTTCAACCCTAAACCGAATTTGAATCTGGCTAATTTTCCTTGCAGATCATCCAGTAGGAAAATGACTGCAGGTTAGGTGGAACTTATCCATGAATCTGGTTCTTGATCAAACAGCATCTGCTTGACTGCCTGGTTGTTTGCAGGATAAATGTGCTTCTGCTAAACAAATCCATTGGAATCTTCCATTTATCGCTCAATGTTACACTGTTAATAAAATTATTGGAAAAGAATGCAACAAGGGGGGAACATGCAGTAGCTGATTTTCTTTAGCAGATGTTACTCGAGCAAAGGTCGTCCAAGTTCACATCGGTCATCAGAAGTTGGCTGTTATTTCCTAGTTGTATTTCAAAATCAGAGAAACTGATTAATACTTAATGCTACTAGCCATCTTAAAATGCAACTGGATACTTACTTACCGGTAGGTAATACGGCCACCAAAATTATTCAAGGGCACAAACATCACATGAGTGGAGGATAAGTATTACTAGGGGAAAACCATGCACAATTTATGTGATAGCAATATTACTCCGGCTTGAAAAAGAGATATAATTGTAATTATCAATAGAAAAGTTTCAGTATTTCTATACAAAGATTAAGCTAATAGGTTCCAATTGACAAAGAATTCACATCTCTGAGGTGGGTAAGGCAGCATTTTCCTTATACTTTACATTAGAAGGAAATCCTGCTAATCCATGCAGTTTGCAAGGATACTCATAATTTTCATAAGCAAAGGATTCCTCCCCATGACTACACAGCATATACTGCTGTGTTATCTCCAGCTGTCTCTTCTTTTCTTCTTCATCTTTTCTTGCGTACCAAGCATATATAATCAAAGAGTGAAAGACTTGACAAAGATGGAAGCTCGGGTTTCAGACGTTTCTCAAGGCACTCTGTATATAACATATTTGCAAGCTTAGTTCTGCAAAGTACGCAAACTGCACTATGACTCCAGGTTGAATTACCAACTCAAGCAGCGATTCACAAATTCCATTTGCCTTTGCAACAGAAGGCAACTGTCAAGTTAATTGCAAGCAATAACCTGACAAATTGATATCTCCACAAGCGGTAAGAACTGTCGCCAATACATAGTCATCCACCTTGATGCCTTCTTCTCTCATTCGATACATAAGCTTCAGAGCCTGCTGACAAAGCCCATTCCTAGCATAGCCAATTATCATGGCTTGCCAGGTAACTAAGTTTTTCTCAGGCATGCTGTCAAAAACCTGAATTGCTTCTGATATATACCCACATTTTGAATACATGTGAATCAATGCACTGCCAACAAAAACATTAGATACAGCTGAAGTCTTGTTCACAGTGGAATGAATCAACTGTCCTTGTACAATAGCTTCCAGCTTTGCACATGCTTTTAGAACTGATGAATAAGTATGAGAGTTGGGCTCCACACCTTCCTCCATCATTTCTTTCAAAAGCTCAAGCGCTTCAGCCCCGAGACCAAGATGGGCACAACCAGATATCATGGCAGTCCATGAGACAACATCTCTGAATGGCATCTGTTCTAGGACATTTAAGGCCATCATATCCTTTCCACACCTACAATAGAACCAAACAAGAGTGCTTGCAATATAGATGTTAGCTTGGATTGTGTTCTTAACTATCTGTGCATGCATTTCCTTCCCCAAGAGCAAATTTTTCATCGAACCACATGCAAGGAGGATGCTTACAATGGTCAAGTTATTGGCATTTACTTTTTTTCTTTTCATCTCACGGAAAAGGTTAATGGCGTCTTCACCAAGCCCCTTACGAGCATAACCTAGGATAATTGAAGTCCATGTAACCGTGTTTCTCCTTTCCATACAATCAAATACCTTTCTGGCAGCCAATACCTCTCCACATTTTGCATACATATCTACTAAAGATGTCCCAACAAAAACGTCATGCTTGATTAACTTCTTAACCATGGCACCGTGCAACTGTCTTCCAAATTTCAGTGCTTTCTCCTCCCCACAAGCAGTTAGTACACTGCAAACTGTATACTCATTTGGCAACAGACCACTGCACAACATTTCTGAAAACAGTGAAAAGGCTACCTTTGCACTTCGTTGTTGTGCACAGGCAGTTATTATTGTAGTCCAAGAAACAACATCCTGCATCTCCATCTCATCAAATACACGAAAAGCATCATTAAGGCAACCACATTGCACATAAAAATGAACAACAGCACTATCCACTATTACATTCCCTTGATCCAACTTTACAACACAAGCATGAACCTGTCTCCCAAGTTCAAAATCCAACACCTTACTGCATGAATTCAACACGCACACGTATGTCTTGCAATTCCCCTGAATCCCATTCCTCACCGCATCATGAAACAACCTCAAGGCCTCGTAATCTAACCCACATTTTCCATAACCATTAACCATAGCTGTCCAAGTAACAACATTTCGTTCAGACATTTCATCAAACACTTTCCGTGCTTCACTCAACCCACCAATTCTCGAGTAAACACTTATCAAATTATTATTAACATGGATATTCGACAGCCCTAAGCATTTCCACACTAGGGAATGAACTTTCTGAACATCCTTAACGTGTTTACAAGACTGAAGCCATGAAGCTAGGACACCACTATCAATGAAACGCTTGCTTTCTGAAGGCTCATTACTTAAATCCCCATCTGGGATTTCTCGAGGATTAGATAAAAGGCTTAAATCCTGGAGTTCAAATGATGGGTATGAATGTTTAGTCCTTATACAGTTATAGATGTCGGGATTGTAATTATGGCTTTGTCTTATTGTGGAGAAAAGCTTCTGCTTGGGCGTCTGAGAGGGCTGTGTAAGGAGAGAAATGGGTTGCTGGATATTAAGGCTGCTTATATTTGGTGAGAGAATGTTGAGTGAGAGCATTTGGCGAAGATGGTGACTTGGAATTCCTTCGCTACGTAATGGTTTTAGAAGCTCGCACATTCTTCTGCAAGCACAACGTTTACTGAAATGGCTGTTGCCAAAAATGGTTGCCAAAAAAGGGTATTTCAATTTTCCTTTAAAATTTATTTGTTTGGTATTGAGGAATTTGTATTACCTATTCCATTATTTTGATAGGATTTAGATATAAGTTAATTTAATAATTTAAATATAATAAATATTAAATTAATAGTGCAATAGAAAGTAGTATTGATCTCATAAAATTCATAGATGAGATCGTAAAAAAATTCTCAATATTTATCTTTATTACTAAGCCGTTGAATAAATTCAACGTCAAAATTTTTTTGAATATTTGATGAAAAATTTATGAAAAAGGAAAACAATATTGAATTTTAAAAAAAAAATCCAAAAGTATTGTTATTACAAAAATAATCTCAAGAATACCTTACTTAATATCAGTTTTTCAAAATACGAACTTACAATGTATTAAAATCAACTTTTCAGAAGCCAAATTTGTAAATTTTAACATGAAATTAACTTTTAAAAAGTTTGCTTCTATTTTATTAGTCTTGATTATACTTCTATTTTAATATGGCATAATAGGGAGGGATTGGAGCTTTATTTAGCATGCCTGATAGACCTAGCATAGATTGGAACTACCCTAGACTCGTTGGGTTATGAGTCCAAAAATTGAGAATAGGAATTGGCTTGTAGGGGCCGGTTTACTAGGCGGGTCCACAGAACCATCAAGTTATGGATGGGTTATTAGACTCATGAACCAGTTCTACCTTTTTTATTTTTTTAAAAAAATATCAATATTAGCTAAATATATATATATATCAACAATAATGAGTATATTATAAAAATAACAATTTATTTTACTCATTAATATTACAAATTACATAATACGTTAATATTATAGAAAAATAAAATAACATGTTACAATTGGGAAAACTGCAAAATTGTACAATGAAGATTTACAATATTGTTTAGCGAAATCGAAACGTTAAGGAAAAAAAATTTTAAATTGTAGGATCTCCTCGTAAATACTTACGTATCCGCTAGTCGAAATTATACTCTCCTAGTTCGAATTTTTTTTAAAAAAAATAGTATGTTCATCAATTTTAATTTTAAAAACAACTCTAAGTTTACGTGATTAATCAAGTTATCTATATTGACAAAATATCCTAAAAAATATTTTAAGTTTTATGTACCCAATATTTTCAAAATGTTAAAGGTGATATCCTAATTTTCAAAACAATCAATTTATTGATTTTCTAATTATGAAAAAAAATTTGCTAAGTGTCATAACTTTTAAAAATAAAACTTATGGTAAATAATTACTTTTACCTCATTAATGCTCGAGTGTAGATCATGATATGCTTCTACCTAATGAGTTGAAATCACTAAAGTATTCATCACCTTCATCGGATGTCCTGCATGGTTCATGTCCTCGCCTTGTTGCTTTTACCCAATCTTCAATGCATGCTAGAGTTTTTACAATTACTGTCAATAGCAAAGCTCTACGATCATCTAAAATTTGTTCAATCATATTAAAGCTTGTTCAATAGCAACCGTTGATGCTGGAGCCATAAGGATATGTCTTATCATTTGAGAAAGAATTGGAAATGTTTTTGCATGCCTCTTCTGCTGATGGATGACATTAAAGTCTCGAATGTGAATGCTGTCACCAAACTCAAAAGTTATGTTAAGGTAGCTGTCAATTTTTATTGAAGCCCTATCAAAACCTTTTTGTCTTTTCAATCTTTATGATAGTCACTGCCTGGTTGGGTAATAGTGGGAGGTGATGGATTCACCAAAACATGACCACCGTAAACGTATGAAAAATGTTGGAATAACTCATGCAATACTTGGTTTATTTGTCGAAGGACATTATTCGCAGAAATTGAGTAGACATCTTGTATATCGGAGAACTTATCAACATACTCATAGTAAAAATTTATATACTCAGACCGACCATCAATTTTAATATGAGGGTCCAATTTTAGTACCTAAAAGGCCTTCCATCTGTTGCTCCTCTTCTTCGATTGCCTCTTCTTCCTCCACATCCAAGTTATGTACAGGCATCATTTACTCAAACCTCCATGGAGGACTTCACATTACATCAAGAGCTCAATCTTGTGTAAAATCCTGGAAATCATAATTTAGTGCTATGTTCTACATGGGGGCACTGGATGATGCTTGTAGCTTACCTTTATTACTACCAATCTTCTTACCCGTAACTTTGCAAAAAAAAACTTACTATAATCTAAAAACATAGGTTGCTAAACGAAAAATACTTGATATGATTTTAGGTGTTAATAATGAATATAAGCTCGGAATACAAAAGTAAATATATGTGAGTACTATTATATTGAAATGAGAAATTAAACATGTTAGATAGCAAAGTTATGTTGTATAAAATAGATAGTAGAAAAAAAATTGTGCATTTAAATGGGATGTAATTCTCCAATTTATAGGGTCTTCATTTTCTAAACTCTCTATCGTTCACCTGCCTACATTTAATTAAAAACATCAATTTTTTCATAAAAAAAAAATTGTGCATTTGAGTAGGATGCAATCCTCCAATTTATAAGGTTTTTATTTTCTAAACCCTTCATTGTTCACTTACCATGTTTATTTAACAACATCAATTTTTTTACACTTTTTCAGACTTCATATTTGCTTAGTCTAAAGACCTTTTCAGTGTAATAATTCCCCATTTTGAAATTTGAATTTACAATATATTGTTTATGGTTTCTTGTCCACAATTTCTTCTACATGTCTATCTTTCATCTCAATTACATTTTCACTTTTCAATTTTCTCTTGTTTATTTCTCTATCTCTCATCACCTCTCATTAATAATGGTCCATATGAATATGCAGGTAAAATAACTTAAGGGAATAGTGTAAGCAACGATGTATAAGTTATGCAATAGTTATAGGCAACTGTGACAAGTTTTGTTACAACTCGTTAAATGGATAAACTTTTTTTTTTTTAAATTTCTACTCTTACCATGACTTTAAGAAAAGGGAAAATTTGAAAGAAAAAAAAAAATATCATTCAATTCAACCCATCAAGTTATGATAGGTCTTTACTTTTGACCCATCTAGGACCTTCCGAACCAATGAGTCAACATGTCGAGTTTGACCCATGACTCGGGTCCATGTCTAAGACATGGATCCTTTGGAACAAGTCCAATCCAGATCATGGTTCCAACCTAGACCGTACTTGGGTTTAATGCCCAAATTCGAATCACACACTTCTTTTTTCAATGGATGTTTGGACCTTTTTGTCCTAACAAAAATAAAAGTGCCTTCTTAAAGAATCAAACCCATGATTTTTAACTTAAAAGTCCAAAGTACTCACTACTACACTAAATACAAGTTACATGGCAGCTAATTAAACATTTATATATTTAACTCTTTTAAAATTATTTTTTCAAGAACCAATTTTAAGTTTAATGCTTAAAATCGATTTTTCAAGATGTAATTTTAGTTCATTTCAAATTTGTATTTTCAAAAATCAAATTCAAGTACCATATATATTTTTTTTATAATTACAGTATTTTGGGGAATTTAAAAAAAATTCTTTATTTATTTACTTTTCCCAAAAAATTTATGTACTTATTTTGCTTAGCAATATCAATTTATAAAAGATAATGTCAAAAAAATAATTTATAATAATAATTACACTACGATGCTATATTTAATGGATTGTTACCTATTTGAATTTTTATATAGTCTTGTCCATATTTTTAACAAGACCAATCCAATTCTTTATTTCACATTTGATTTTATATCTATTATAGTAGAATAATTAAATTGATTGTGGTTTTGGACGATCCAAATCTAATGGAGAGAAACTTCTAAAGTAAGTTTTTTTTTACTCCTTAAACTTTCACTATTGTATAGATTTATCTCCTAAACTTTTGAAATGAGTTTTATAACCCTCTAAACCTTCACTCTAATGCAGATTTACCCGCTAAATTTTTAAAGTGAGTTTTTGTATCCAGTACACTTTCAACAATTTACAATATTATTTCCATTTAACATTTTTTATTTAAAAAAAAAAGCATGTACATGGGGATAATTAATGATATTATATAATATGTTATAGAAATATAATATATATTGTCCAAATATAATATATCAAACCATATAACATAAAACATATATTAAAATTATATTAAATACTATAAATACTATATAACATAAACTCACTAATATTATATATTATAATAACATATATAAGATATGCTATATGTTACTATACGGAATCATATTTTGTAAACAAATGATATATTATATTGTATATGTTACATAAATTAAGTAATTATTCAATCTTTCAATTAGATAAAGGTCATATTTCATATCCATCTTAATTAAACATATGTGCAAACGGCCTTTTTTTTAATGTATAATATATTGATAATCATTTACTCATAATATTTTATGGTAATTAAAGGAAAGATTTTTAATAAAAAAAAATCCTTCTTCAAGCCCACTAAAAAAAATGTACATAGTCAACCAGAGAGCTATGAATGTTGCAAGCTCGCAAGTACATCAAATGTTATACAAAGTTACTATTACACATGAATGAGATGGTTAAATATATGAACATGTGAAAAATGGTACTTACTTGCTTTTATGGCTAAGGCCTCCTATTAGGTGTCCGTTCTTCACTGTTATGCTATAAAAGTATTTAATCCATGTTAAAAAAATGGATCTCTTTGATGAAGACTTACTCAAACCGACAGTACCTTACAAGATGTTGTGTACACTTTCATCTTACAGTGTACTTAATGGTGTCGTGATGTCTGTTTTCCCATAGTTACGAAGTTTGAGGAGGAGGAAGATGTCCTCTATGGTGGGTGTAAGTTCATCCTAAGAGGCTGTGAAGGTATAAGTCCAAGTACTCAATCGGGATATAAGAGCTTGCTAAGATCTCATGTCCTCCATTTTGAGAAAGTTGAATCACAAAGTTATATGTACAACGTTAAGAATCCTATCCTGCTTCAATACTAAGACGTAATCCATATTCTTCATAATATATTTTACCCATGAGTTCTAATCAGAGACCGTACACTTTAGAATAGCAAATCGAGCAAGAGACATAGAAAGCTCTTTCCTCTCATTCCTAAAGTGAAGTGTCGATTTTGCATTCACCAATGTTCTAGGCCCATAATCGACCTCTAGGATATTGAACTTATAAGAACCCATTGTAGAATTGGGTACGCAAGGTCCCCAAGTCTTAGCATTCATCCAAAAGAAGTTCTCTTGAAAGGCTTTATCGACCTAATTCTCACAAGGAGATGGAACTACTGGTATTCAGCCTTTATTGTCAGCTAGTACCTCTTTTATCGTATAGCTCACCCATTATTTGCAACAGCCTAGATGAATGACTTGTGTACATCAAAAAAAAAAAAAAGAAAAAGAAAAATAAAAGGAAAGAAAAGAAAAAAAGAAAGAAATTATTACTATTACTTGTTTAATAGAAAAGGGGTGGGACATGTACAAATTAAAATATTGGGCCAACCATTCAATTTAAATTTAAGCCCATACAATTATAAAGAAACCACAAGCCCCTACGATTCAAAGGAAAAAAAAAAAAAAAGAAAGAAAGAAAAGAAAAAGTGGAAGTCAATAACGATCATCAAGATATGTGAAAAATATATGGATCAATAAATTATACATGGTCGTTTTAAATTAAAAAAAGAAAAAAGGGACTCGGATTTCCGTTGAATTAGCGTAATTCATGTCCAACAGATTTGCAAATGTCAAGCCCAATTTTTATCAATGCCCATCTTTGATCAAATTCACTATATCTTCCAAAATCCAAAGCATTTGTCAATGGTCAATTCATTATCCAATAAATCATTGAATTAAAAAATAAAAAAATAAAAGGTCCATGCAGGGAAGAAAAATCGAAGTCTATCTATGAAGCAGCTTATTTATGCATAAGAAGCCGCCATCCAAGTCCATCTCTGGAATTAATTCAAGGTGCATGTAAACAAAGATTCAAGACAAGCCTACATTTAAAGAGTTGTTGAAAGCAGACGATCGTCCACAGTTATTTTCTTCTTGAAGAAAAGTCGATGACTGATCAAGATGATAAAAATGAATTCCAATGAACAATTGCTGAATACAGGAGAGTTACTAAATTGAATCATTTCCTTAGCTCACAAACACGCCAGACATGGATGGAAAAGAACAAAAAATAAAAATAAAAATAAAAACGAAAGAAGAGCCTAGCTTTTTATTCGAGGAAAGATTTAAATTGCAAATGACGAACTAAAATTATGTGCGCACATGTGGATTTGAGAAGTGAAGACATAACTGCAGCAAAGAAAAAGAAGAAAATAAAAGGAGTGATGAAGAAGTAGACCTTCAATATCTACAGTACCGTTGATTGGTGGCGATACGACTTGAGTCGTCGAGGCTGGCTGCTGTCACTGTAAAGGAATTTTTTTTTTTTTTTTTTATAATTTCCAACCGATTGCTCACTGATTGTTGTAAGGAAGACAAACACGAGCTGAGGAAACCTAAGGAAGAAGAGATATCAGCTATTGAAAGAAATTAAAATAAAAAAACAAGGAGAACTGACCTTAAACGTGATTGAAGAAAAAAAGCAGAATGAGGAGAGAAATCCTATTATAAGTGTTACAATACGTATAGATGGGAAGCCTTGGAATTAAATACTGCAATTAGCTCCAGCAAGTCAAAAGGAGAATTAAATCATACATGCGGAAATAGTTATTTCCATTTTTTTTTTTTTAAGAATGACCTTATATTCGGAGAAAGAAGTAAACTATAGATGAAATCATGCCTAATATATATACAGTTCAGTCAAAATTTAATTAAGTAGTGTCGAATGAAAGTCATAAGAAGAATGGTGATTAAAAGAGTGCAACGGGGAAGATTATAATCGATGGACATGTGAAATCTAGTGCATGGCCACAGCTTGGAAGGCGCATTTCAATCTAATGCGGGTGCATTCGACCTCCTCCATAATGATCGACATTTGATGGGCCTTAATGACAATAAATTGAGGCAGAAAAATATTTGTATCATAGTGCAAGGTATATATATATATAACATTCACAAATGAAAAATACTCTTGAAGCTTTGAGACTTCTATAGATATTTCATTGGCTTCATTTTTTTTTTCCCCTTCTACGAGACACATATGGAAGAAGAAGAATGCATGGAAGAGTTGAAGTATTAATTCTATGAAATGGATAGAAATCAATGTCACAAGAGGCCAAAGTATTTATTTTATATAAATCATGTGGACAAATAGATTTTACAGCAACGATACTATGTCAATACGTCATACCTCAACTTAACAACAATAGAAGAAGTATTGCTTCCATTAACTCAATCAAGTGGCACAACAAAAAAAGAAAAATCTAACACACCCACACCACAAATTTAAAGGAGATGATCTAATGAATTGTCCAAAACCCTTAGGTTTTATCAAGAGAGCTTTTAGTCTTTGAGCAAATTGTAGAGAGTCATTTCGATAATTGAGTTTTTAACCAATTTAATGCCACAGACTCAGTTTAATGGGTTGGTGATAGGGCTTAGGAAATCAGACCAAAACAAGGATGTTTCCGGGAGATATGACTTGATAGGCTTGAAAAAGGGATCGCTGGACCAGTTATGCTACACATAACTTTTACTCAATTGACTTATACATGAAAAATTAGCTTAAAAGAGATCTCTCAAACCTCAGACTTTGTTCAGACTTAAAAGGAGCTATCTGGACTTAAATAAGAGTTATGGGCTTGTTTTATTATTAATGAACTTATATTTTTTTGTTATAAGCCATTGGGCCTATCTAGATCCTGTAGCCTAAGCTCATGGTCTATATGAAGAGAAGGAGTAAGTCTTAGCCACTAGATAATTTAAGGCCATCTGACGGTTACCAGTAATACCAAATCTTAGTCATCCCTCTTACAGTAATCCAACGATTGAAATTTACTCCTAAAATCTATAAATAAAAGGCTTCTCCTCTCGTTTGGGATCATTCTTAACATTGGCTAACTTGAGACAAATGTGAAAGCTATACTAAAACTACTCCACAAAAGATCAAACAAGCTATTTAGTGAAGAACAAATCAAGAGCACTAAAAAACACAAGACTTTATCTTCTATCACACGTACGCATGAGTGATTGAATCTTCATATTCTTCCTTTCATACTTTTCTCTATTACATTCGTACACATGTTACTAGATCAAGTGATTTCTAAGATCGACTATTACACGCATCGCACGTAAAGGATTAATTACAAAAGATTCGATTTAAATCTATAAAAGTGCATAAACTCATACCAAAGGTGTATCCACTTACTAAGGTATGTTTTGAGCTTCATATTCCCTTATTTCACTGTTTGTTTTGTTTATCATAGATATTGTGTAGTTAAGAAAATGGGTTTTTTTTTTTTTTTTTATATCTCTAATGACCGGTGCCGCTACTATAGCATTGTTTGTAAAATTAGGGGTAAGGGTGTTTTTTTTTGCCATTGATGTTACATTATTCACGAAATTGGGGGGGTTGTTTATTCCAATGAGTTTTGAGTATCATTGATGCTACATTGTTCATAAAATGGGGGGTTTGTTTCTCATTATTACTTCTATTTTCCATTATTGATGTGCACTTCACTATAATTAGCAAAGTAAGTGTGTTTTAACAATTAGCTCCCTTTACCATGTCGCAGGTATGCAAATGGGTGAGAGGTTGCTTTGATGGAGTATTTGAAAAGGGGCAAGATTATGTTTGCCACGAGGGCGATAGTAGAATTAGCCTCGTCATTCAACGGAGTGAGTTATCTCAATAATATATTATGAATTTATTGTCAAGTATTAGGTGCGATAACTTAAAGGTTATTAGATATTGGATTTCTAGGAAAACATTGGTAAATGGCCTTAAGGTAATCTCTGATAATTTTGATGTAATGAGCTTAGTTAATCACTTTGATATCTCTGATAGTATTGAGATATAAGTATAACACTCCTCTTGTATTAAAAGCTCAAGAAAGTCCTCTAGGTAAAGAAGTAATCTAGTGGAGAAAGAAGAGTCTAGTAAGGAGGACAAAGAAGATTATATTGGGGGTCTTAGTAGCAAGAAGGAGTCAACTGAGGTGCTTATGAAAGCTTGTAGAGCTTTGAAGACAATTAGTGATAGATCTCATGTTAAGGGTAAGCAAGTTGACCAAGAAGGTATTTGTAGGTCTATTGTCACATGTAATAACGACTCTGATTACAACCCATTAGAAGGAGATGAAGGTCGTATGAGAAAGGAAACCGATTATCGTGAAGCCGAATAGCTCGATGACTTTAAAATATAACAAGGGGAGGAAAGTGGGGAAGAGGAAATTATTAGGGAGAAAAACAAATTTCCAATGTATGATAGCAAGGCAAAGGAACCTATATTTTGTGTGTCGATGATATTTTCAAGTCCAAAAGAGTTTAAGGATGCAATTGAGAAACATTCTATAGCACAACAAAGAGAGATCAATTATGTTAAAAACAATAAGAGCCAAGTACGGGCAATATACACTAAGGAAAATTGCCTATGGGTGATTTATGGTTTGTATGAATGAAACACGGATGCATTTCATCTAAAAACATATAGAGTGAAACATATTTATGGTATCTCATTGAGAAATACGTGAGTGAATAGTAATATAATAGTTGAAACATTTAGGCCAATTACAAAGGCTACACCAAACATTAAGTTAAATGCTTTAAAGGAGTTGGTGCAATAGAGTATAGGCATTGGTGTTACAACCTTACAATGTAGGCAAGCTAAGTGAAAGGTTGTATAGGAGCTCGTAAGCAATGAAGTAAAAGAGTATGCATTGTTATGGGACTACACCCAAGAGCTTTAGAGAATCATTCGAACTCCACTATTTTCTTAAATATCCTTGTAAATGCAATTGCAGACATCGTTATCATATCTCTTAGTACATAATATACTTCATTTTCACAAGCATTTTTTTCGTTTACTTCACTCTTATCCTAACCTTTATGCCAGGCTAAGTCGCAAGTACCTTCGCTAAGTTGTAAGTACCATTACTAAGCCCCATGTTAAGTTAAGTCATGAGTCCACGGAGGTATCTAGTTGATTCACATAAACTATATATATATAATAAATTGCGAATACACCATCAAGTATATTAAGTCGAAATCAAATACAAAGTAAGTAAGGTTGTCAATCCCTCATGAACTATAATATTACTAAACCTATGATGGTTCTCATCAATATTTAAGCAATAAAAAAAAATTAACTAATCTAATAATTACATTAAAACTATTAAAAAGAAAATAACTATAAAATTTCTAAAACTAAGCAATCAATTGAGAATTGTGGGAAAAACAGAATCCACCCTAGATTATGCAAATCAAATTGTTATCGTGGTATATAGATTATTAGCTCTATGGTTAATCAAGTGAAATTATTATGTCTTAAAACTTAAGGATTTAAACCCCTAATTAATCAGTCAGCTCCCACATCTCCAATTAACAGTAGACTCTAAATTACAATCATATATTTCCCAATACTATGATTGTTTAATGTCTTAAATCAATTATTCCTAATGTCTTAGTAAATAATCTCTAGATAATTTATAATTAATTCAATTAACGCTGCTTCTACATTAATTAATCAAATTAACCAAGAATTTCTAACAAACCTTATATCAACTCCCGTATTACTAGGGTTTCTAACAAATATAATCAATTAAACAACTATAATTGAAATAATAGAAATTGCAATCACGAATCATTTCTATATCTATTAATCCTATAACATGAATGCAATCATCATCTTAGCTATCTAGGGTTTCATCAAGTCCCACAAATAAATATAGCCAACCATGGAATTTGAAACAAAAGCGCAACTAGTAATTGAAAATACAAGGAAATTCATAATTGAGAGCATGAATAATTAACAGAATTGCATAAATATAATTAAAATAGATGTCACCAATTCTGTAATTGGAAAAGATAAACTTTAATTGTAACTCCAAAACTTAGTCTCCAAAGCAAAATCTTCTCAATGATATAAGCAATTTTATAGGAGAATTCTTTAAGAACTATCTAGAAACTGTTCTATGACTCTCTAAGTCCAAAGAAAGTGTGTGTCTCCCAAAAACAAGTCTCTCAAACGGTGAAACATAAGGCTATTTATAAGAAAAACTAGGGTTGGCTCGCGTAAGGCTTCTTTTTAATGAACTTTAAGGTCGGTGGCGTAAGCTTTAAAGCCGGCAGCGTAAGCTTCAAAAGCCGGTAGTGTAAGTGTAGGTTGGCTGTATTGAATTCCAATAGTGCCATAGCTCATTTCGGGCCTCTTTGTTTTCGTAAAACTCCTTTAAATCGTTCATATTTCCACTTTGACTCCTTTTATTCTTAAAATGTCCAAATGAAAATAATTAGGTATCATTACTTAATGATTTCTATAAAATCAATAATAATTCTATCTAATTTGCACATTAAAACATGAAAAATATACCTTTATCAACTCTCCCACATTGAACTTTTGCTTGTCATCAAACAAAATAAATAGAATTAAGAAATTTTATTATAGAAAATACAAATTTTCCAATTGCTAATCCAAGACATCTGATATTTCAGACTTTCAGACTAACTAATTTATAACGCTCATCGCTCGAACCAAACTAAAATATGTGATAAGAGAATTGCAATTGAAATTAACCAGCCATTCTAAAGAAAACAAATTTTAATCCAAGTGTTTAACCTAGGATTTCTATTTCAAAAGTAAATACTCAGTCCTAGAAGGAGAAACACCTATTTAAACTTCACAGTTGTTAGCAAACATATCAACCCTCTAATTATTCCGTCAAACAAGTTAACAAAATAATGAAAGCATATGGTATCTACTCTATCCTCAGGTTTTCTTCCTTTTTTATTAGAAGCCTTAATTCATTTCTTGAATTGCACTCAAAATTTCCATTTTCCATTCCCATTTTTTTTATTTTCTTTTCTTCTTCTCTCTCTTTTTTTTTCTTTGTTAGTTTAAATACTGAACTTTTTCCTTTCCGCCCTTTTCGTTATAATGAGTACATTGAGTCGAAACATCTCAAGCTCATCACTCAAGTGAACAAGTTTTAAAGGGACCCCTACAAACTCTTTCTCAATCTACCATTCAAGTTAGGATACTCTTAACTCAATTCATTAATTTCTTGGAGTAAAGCTCTCGTTTCATTACTTTTTGAATGTTTACTAAAATTTTTCAGACTTCTTTTATAGGAATCACTAAGTTCAAAGCTACATTTACCTCTTTCACTTAGTATTAAAGTGCCGTTAGAATAACTAAAAAGACTATATATTAACTAACTTTGCATAAAAGTGAAACTGTTTACTTTTCACTTAAGGACTTGACCGACTCTTAAACTTTAAATTATAAGGCTAAAAACTAGGTAAATTAGGTTCCTAAAGAATTAACTAATTAATTTTAACTGAGTGCAAAAATCTCAACATTGGTGAGTAGGGCACCTTAGTGAGTCAATTATTCAGATCACAATCAAATGCTATTAACAAATTTTTCTTTGTATAATCTTTAGATTCTAAACAAGAAATTTAAAATTTTGAAAAAGATTTGGCCTAAACATTGCTAGATGCTTAAAAACAAGTAAAGTTTAAGCCAATAGGAAAGTATAGATACTTAAGAATAAGTAAAGTTCAAGCTGATATGAAAGTATAACTATTTGTAAACAAAAACTGGCATTAAAATTGATATTCAATTTAATTCAAAATCAGTTTCCTATATTTCCTTCCCCCTACTTTAGAATAGATAGTATTTATACTGTCTTCTATTCAATATTCAAGAGGAAATAAAAATTTTTAGCAATAAGAAATGAGAAACTGGTACTCTCTTGGAATCAAATTTTCAGCAATAAGGAAAATTCCAAGTATAAGATCACTACTAGTATAGAATTCAAATCTGACCTATCTCATCAAAAGCAAAGAAACTTGAAATAGCAAACATAGCATAAAAGTACACTCAAGAGTACATAGTAGAGTTTATGATCTAGAGTTACCAAAACAAATGGATACTAAACAAAAATAAACTAACAGTAAAGTGAAAATAATAGAAAAGAAAATAACATAAAAAAAATCAGAAAAGCACACAAATATCTAACTATCTCAGTCGATGCTACTACTCTCTACACTAAAAGTCTCGTAATGAAGCTACTCTATAATTACTGACTGGAAACATGAAATAGCAGACTTCAATATATTGAACATAGTAGTCCGGAACTTCTTATTCTTCTTCCTTTTTTCCTAATTTCATTTCGAACTTCTCTAATTTCAGCACTCAATTACTTAAAACTACTAACTAGTGGATGATATGAAGTAAATGCTCTAGTAGTAGGAGGATTGTCAGGAATATCCTCCTCATCAACAGGATGGGGCCTATTCTTTATCTTAACCAATCCCTTACCCTTAAAGAGTACAGTAAAAATATGCTTACATGGAATATCATTATCCCCTTCTAGTTCTCCAAAAAGCCTCACACCCTTCAATAATGTTGTAATATACTCACCACAAAAGATAACCTATGTCCCGGTATCATCTATCTATCTATAGATAAAATTTGCTATTTCTATTCCCAGACTTATCTGATATCTAGAAATCATACTGTATAGATAAAATATGTCAAAACTGGTTACCTTGCTATGGCTAGTCTTCTTACAGCTAAGAGTATAAGCAAGAATATGAAGGAGTAGCCTATGCTCCACTATTGAGAATGTCGTGGTAAGCGACTTTGAAGGTATGAAATCATCCCTCTTGGGATGAATCAATTGAAACCAAAATCTCTCAGCAGTCATATCACTAGGCTAGGAGTTGGGCAAATTGACTTCCTCCTCATCATATAAACTTAGAAAATAACCAGTTTGACTCAATTCAATTACATAAATTTTTCCATAAACTTAAAATGTAAAAGTGGACATTCGCCTACTTTTCTCTAGCTATAAAGTGGACAAAAAATTAATGGCTATATTTCTAAAAGTGAGTTCTTTTACCTCAAATAATTGAAACCATATTTTATCAGGAACCATTTGCTGGATTCTATTGTCCATTTCATACTCTTGCAAAAGAGTCCAATCCAGATATTGTTGATTCATGAATGTCATTCGTTGTAACTTTCTCCTTCTTTCCCTAGCATACTTCTGATGTGAAAGTAGATCGTTACCTGAACTTTTGGAAGACGAAGCGGTTACTGTCTTCTATTTCTTTCATTGAGGTTTCATCTTCTTGGACAGCATGGTGAATCATAGATCTACAAAGAAGAATGGAAATGTGTATGGAAAAAGTGAAGAGAGTGAGTATATGTAGTTATAGGTATGCAGGAGAGGGAAAGAAAGTAGAGAGAGAAATCGGGAAGAAAATGAGTGAGGAGAGAGAGAAAAAATCGACGATCGTGCTTTCAAAAGCATTGTACGTCGGCTCTTTCCTCTATATGCCGACAGTGTACATTGCCGGCGTATATGAGTAGACCGACAGCCTTGAGTTCAAATTTTCGTGCTTTTCTCTCTTTTTATTTTCTTTTTTCTTAGGCTAATGGCCTTGATGCCAATGGCCAGCTCTTCTACTTTTTTTTTCTTTATAAATAAAAAAATTAATAATAATAAAGAAGATAAACAAAAATTAGTTTGGTTAAACATGGGTTGCCTCCAATGAAATACTTAGTTTATAATCGCTAGCCCAGCTTTTCTGATTTTACTATGAATTTTCGCTCACCACCATAGTGGCGTCACTATCCATGATTTCTCCTTCAAAATAATATTTGAGGAGATGACCATTTACCTTGAAAGTGCATTGTCTCTTGTCTTTAACTCAACTATACCATAAGGAAAAACATCAGCTATTTCAAATGGCCCAGATCATTGAGATTTTAACTTACTTAGGAACAGCTTTAGTCAAGAGTTGTATAATAACACTTTTTGACCAAGCATAAACTCTTATAGTTAAATGTTCTTGTCATGCTATCTCTTGGCTCTCTCCTTGTAGATCTTAGCATTTTCATAAGGTTCTTCTCTGATCTGATCCAGCTAGCTCAATTACAGCAATCTCTTTTTACTTGTAGCTTGTAAATCAAAGTTGAGGTATTTTATGGCCTAATATGCCTGGTACTCGAGCCCTATAGGTAAGTGACATGACTTACCATAAATGATTTTGTATGGGGACATTCTTATAGGGGTTTTAAAAGTTATCTTATAAGCCCATAATGTATCATTAAGTTTTAAAGACCAATCTTTCCTAGATGCATCAACAGATTTCTTTAGGATACGCTTTATTTCCCTATTGGACACCTCAACTTGTCCATAAGTTTGTAAATGATACGAGGTAACAATTTTACGAGTGACTCCATATTTTGTTAACAATTTTTGAAACTGTCGATTACAAAAATGTGACCTCCCATCACTTATAATAGGCCTGGGTACCCCAAACTTGGAAAAAATGTTCTTTTAAAAAAATTTAATTACTACTCTAACATCATTAGTTATCATTAGTTTGTAGAGCAACTGCTTCTACCCATTTCAACATATAATCTACTACTAAAAGTATATATTTGTTTGAAAGATATAGGGAAACCCATGAAGTCTATTCCCCACACATCAAAAAGCTCAATTCCTAGAATACTATTTTGTGGTAATGCATGTCTCCTAAAAATATTCCCGGTCCTTTGGTATTGAGCACAAGACATAACATAATTCCTATAATCACTAAACAAATCAGGCCAGTAAAATCTACAAGATAAAATTTTAGCTGTAGTTCTTTCCATACCAAAGTGGCCTTTTGCTTCTTTAGAATAATAGTGTTGAATTATGCTAAGCTATTCTGTTTCAAGCACACAACATCTAATTACTTAGTCAACACAACTTTTAAACAGATACGGTTTATCCTAGAAATAAAATTTCACATCATGTAAAAACTTCTTTTTCTTTTCAAATGGGAAACTATATGGTATGATCTAACTAACCAGGTAATTGACTATATCAGCATACCAAGGTAACCTTTGGATTTCTACTGCATACAATTGTTCATCAAGGAACTTTTCATTAATATGTTGCTCTAAACACTCAAATTGTAAATGAGATAAATGATTGGCAATTATGTTTTCAGTTCCCTTTTTGTCTCTAATTTCAAGGTCAAATTCTTACAGTAACAAGATCTAATGGATTAACATAGGTTTAGCATCAATTTTAGCAAACAAATATCTCAGAGCAGCATGGTCTATGTATACTATAATCTTAGAACCTATGAGATAAGGCCTAAACTTGTTATAAGCAAATATAACCGCTAAAAGTTCTTTCCCTATCGTGGCATAGTTTCTTTGCGCCCCATTCAAGATTCTACTCACACAATATATAACATGAAGTAACTTACCTTTCCTCTACCTAAGTACCGCTCTTATAGCATAGTCACTGGCATCACACATCATCTCGAAGGGAGCTCCCAATCAGGTGCAACGATTACTTATGCCAAAGTAAACTTCTCCTTTAATAGATTGAATGCCTGCAAACAACTGTCATAAAAAACAAAGGTAGAATCCTTTTCTAGTAAATTATAAAGAGGTCTAGAGATTTTACAGAAATCCTTGATAAATTTCTTATAGAAGCCAGCATACCCTAGGAAGCTCCTGACTCTTTTGACTAAAGTGGATGGTGATAGTTTCTCTATTATCTTCACTTTGGCTCTATCAATTTTAATCTCATTTTTTGACACCTTGTGACCTAAGACTATTCCCCCTCTTACCATAAAATGGCATTTTTTCTAATTCAGAAGTAGATTAGTCTCTTTGCACCTTCTGAGTATGTAACCTAAATTAGTTAGACATGAATCAAATAACTTCCTAAAGACAAAGAAGTTATCCATAAATATTTCAATGAAATCTTCTAACATGTCAGAGAATATAGACATCGTGCATCTTTGAAAAGTAGTAGGTACATTATAAAGACCAAAGGGCATTCTCCTAAAGGCAAAAGTGCTATAAGGACATCTAAATGTGGTTTTCTCCTAGTCTTCAGGTGCGATATGAATTTAATTGTAACCAGAATATCCATCTAAAAAACAATAGTAATCATGCCTTAAAAGTTTTTCTAACATCTGATCTATGAAAGGGAGTGGGAAGTAGTTTTTATGAATGGCATCATTCAATTTTCTATAATCTTTACAAACTCTCCACTCGGTTATAGTGCAAGTAGGGATTAGCTCATTGTCCTCATTTTTCACCATTGTCATACTACCTCTTTTTAACATTACTTAAATGGGACTAAGCTACTTACTATCTGATAGAAGGTAGATAATACCTACATCCAGCAATGTGAGTACCTATTTCTTCACTACCTCCTTAAGAGTTGGGTTGAGTCATCTTTGTAGTTGTATTGTGGGTTTGCACTTTGCCTCAAGCAATATCTTGTAAGTACAAATTAAGGGACTAATCCCCTTAATATTGGCAATGGTCCACCCGATGGCTTCTTGATGCTCTCTTAAAACTCCTAAAAGTTGTTTCTCCTGACCACCTATCAAAGAAGAGAAGACAATTATTGGAAAAGTATCATTTGTTCCAAGATGAGCATATTTTAAATGACTAGATAAAGGTTTAAGTTCAAGCACCAGGGGTTGTATCAATGATGGGACTGGCTTCTTCTTACTAGTGCCTAGCTCTTCATAATATCGACCTTTGATTTCTGACACTTGTTCCCTGCCTTCTTCTTCAAGCTTGTCGTCATCGCTCCAATCATCTAGATCTTTAAGAACTAATTCCATGGTATCCATTTCTGTTTTCTCTTTTATAAACTCATAGGTAATCTTATAAAAAATATCAATAGTGTAACAGGATTTACAATCATCAAAATGCTTTATGGCTTCATAAACATTAAACGTTACTTGATCATCCATAACTCTTAAGGTAAGCTTACCCTGTTCTACGTCTATCAACGCCTTATTTGTTGCAAGAAACGGTTTGCGCAAGATTATGGTACTTCTTTGTCCTCTTCCATCTCTAAGACTATAAAGTCAACTAGGAAGATAAATTTGTCTACCTTCACCAGGGCATTTTTAACAATACCCTTTAGGTATTTGATACTCGTGTCAGCAAGTTGCAAGGTGACATGAGTCTCCTTACAATCTCCAAATCCCAACTTCTTGAAAATAGACAAGAACATTAAATTGATACTCGTACCCAAATCAATAAGAAGCTTATCAAAGTGAAAATTTCCTATAGTGCAAGGAACAGTAAATCTCCCTTAGTCTCTTTGTTTTCTAGGTAGGGTGGATAAATTTTTCTGAAGGATCATGAAGTACTCCCTTGTAAGCATTACCGGTTCGTTCCTATTAATCTTTCTATTCTTGGTGAGCAAATCCTTCATGAATCTAACATACGAAGGCATCTACTGAAGTGCCTTTGCAAAAGGAATTTTGATTTGCAACTTCTTGAAGACATCTAAGAATTTGGTGAATTGAGCGTTTAGCTGCTATTGCTTTAGTATTCTTGGAAAAGGGACTGGAGGAACATACGGTTTCACTTCTATTGACTTCTACTTTGGTTCCTCTTCTACTTGCTTCCCTTTTTCTTCCCTTGGAATCTCTACCTTTTCTTCAACTTGTCTATCAATTGTCTCCATCGCTTTTCCACTCCTCAACATAATAGCGTTAATACCTTTGGGATTTTCTTCAGTATTGTTGGGTGATGGTCTATTACTCAATTGTTGAGAGATCTAACTAATTTGATTCTCTAAATTCTGAATAGTCACCTGTTGATTTTGTAACATGGTGTCAGTCTTTTGCATATAACTCAACATGAGCTCTTTCATTCTAGATTGATTTTGTTAAGGTGGAGCGTTTTGAGTAAGACCTTGCTTCTGGAATCTAGTTGGTGGTTGAAATGCATTATTCTCATTTCTCCATGAAAATTTTAGATGATTACACCACTTAGGATTTTATGTATTCAAATATGGTCCTTGATTGTCGCATTAAAAATTGTTAACAAAATTCACCTGTTCTCCACTGATTAGAGTTGAGTGATTCCTAATTAGGCACTCAAGAGTCGAATGTGGTCCTGAACATAACTCACAAAAAACAATAGGATTAGCATTAAAAGACTGTGTTGAGGTGAGTTTCCTAACCCGTGTAGTAAGAGCCGCAATCTGAGCTGTTAATTGAGATATAGTGTTGTTTTTACTAGTTGCTACCACTCCTAACTTGCTTCTCTCGTTTTGCCAGTTGTGTACACTAGAGGCCATCTCTTCTATTAGTGTACTTGCTTAATTATGAGTCTTACCCATCAAAACACCTCTAGTTGTAACATCAACAAGGGTCTTTAATGACTCGTCTAGACTGAGATAAAAGATCTCAATTAAGAAATTATCTGGTAAGCCATGATGTGAGCATTTTCTGATCGCCTCCTTGAATCTCTCCCATGCCTCATAAAGTGACTCACTGCTAAACTTGGTGAAGTTAGTGATGTCGTTCCTTAGTTTTGTGGTCCTAGTTGGTAGGAAAAATCTCCTTAAGAACTTCGATGAAAGATCGACCCAGGTGGTGATAGACTCTTGTGGCAGTAAATGAAACCAAGCTTTGGCTTTATCCCTTAGTGAAAAGGGAAAGAGCTGTAATCTGATAATCTCGTCGGTCACATTGTTCACCTTAACTGTATTGCAGTATTGGAGGAATCCTACACTATACTTGTCAAGACTTTCATTAAGATATCCTCCAAACTGATTAGTCTAAACCATCTGAATGAGGGACAGCTTCAACTCAAAGTTGTTAGCCTAAATGGTAGGCTTCCTTATAGCTAAACCCATCATCATGGGTATTGTATAGTCTCGTAGTGTTCATGGAACTCCTTGTATTTGATTATTATCTTTCGTTACTTGCCGTATCTTCTATCTTTCTTCTGTTCTCTTACCTTAACTGATGTAAAGTGCGCTCTATTTCAAAATTTAATGGTAGAATTTTAACACTTCTACTCTTATGCATAAAACACTTGGAAAGAGAACAAAAATAACACATGTCGTCAAGTGCACCTAAATTACCAACAGAACTAAAAGGTTTAATATATTCAGTCCCCAGCAATGGCGCTAAAAACTTGATTTGCTTAAACTATATATATAAAATAAATTGCGAATACACCATCAAGTATATTAGGTCGAAATCAAATACAAAGTAAGTAAGGTTGTCGATCCCTCATGAACTATAATATTACTAAACCTATGATGGTTCTCATCGATATTTAAGCAATAAAAAAATAAATTAACTAATCTAATAATTACATTAAAACTATTAAAAAGAAAATAACTATAAAATTTCTAAAACTAAGCAATCAATTGAGAATTGTGGGAAAAACAGAATCCACCCTAGATTATGCAAATCAAATTGTTATCGTGGTATATAGATTATTAGCTCTATGGTTAATCAAGTGAAATTATTATGTCTTAAAACTTAAGGATTTAAACCCCTAATTAATCAGTCAGCTCCCACATCTCCAATTAACAGTAGACTCTAAATTACAATCATATATTTCCCAATACTATGATTGTTTAATGTCTTAAATCAATTATTCCTAATGTCTTAGTGAATAATTGATCGCCAAACATAGCATTAATCTCTAGATAATTCATAATTACTTCAATTAACGCTGCTTCTACATTAATTAATCAAATTAACTAAGAATTTCTAACAAACCTTATATTAACTCCTGTATCACTAGGGTTTCTAACAATTATAATCAATTAAACAACTATAATTGAAATAATAGAAATTGCAATCACGAATCACCTCTATATCTATTAATCCTATAACATGAATGCAATCATCATCTTAGCTATCTAGGGTTTCATCAATTCCCACAAATAAATATAGCTAACCATGGAATTTGAAACAAAAGTGCAACTAGTAATTGAAAATACAAGGAAATTCATAATTAAGAGCATGAATAATTAACAGAATTGCATAAATATAATTAAAATAGATGTCACCAATTCTGTAATTAGAAAAGATAAACTTAATTGTAACTCCAAAACTTAGTCTCCAAAGCAAAATCTTCTCAATGATATAAGCAATTTTATAGGAGAATTCTTTAAGAACTATCTAGAAACTGTTCTATGACTCTCTAAGTCCAAAGAAAGTGTGTGTCTCCCAAAAACAAGTCTCTCAAACAGTGAAACATAAGGCTATTTATAAGAAAAACTAGGGTTGGCTCGCGTAAGGCTTCTTTTTAATCAACGTTAAGGTCGGTGGTGTAAGTGTAAGCTAGCTGTGTTGAATTCCAATCATGTCATAGCTCATTTCAAGCCTCTTTGTTTGCGTAAAACTCCTCTAAATCGTCTATATTTCCACCTTGAATCCTCTAATTCTTAAAATGTCCAAATGAAATAATTAGGTATTATTTCTTAACAATTTCTATAAAATCTATAATAATTTTATCTAATTTGCACATTAAAACATGAAAAATATGCCTTTATCATGAGTGCATCACATTCTTAGATTAATTCATGGGTTGCTTGTTTTACTTCATTGTTTTTCGTGTATTTCTATTGTCATTTTCAAGCTTTCCATGAGCTTGGATTCACCCCTGATACGATTGCTCTAGTTTACTCTTGGCATGGCCTTGTTATCTTGGTATTAAGATGGAGGTTCATAACAGGTTAGTTAATATTTAGCTATGATTATTACTATGTAGTGTATAATATTGGTTGTAATAGAGTGTGTTGTGGTTATGCTAGAGTTAACCATGAGTGTTTGAGCTAGTAGAAGGCGTAGTGGTTCATTGTTGCATGTACCTTGTTATACTTTGTTTTGAGTTGTGAAAACAAAACAAGTAGTAGTAATTGTAAGTTTTTTGTAAATTAGTGAGTTGGTTGTTTAGGAACCATAAGCGTGTGTTGTTTTGTGAGAAACCTTAGTGTTGTTTGTTCTTATAAACACAAAGTTGAGTAAAGGATGACTAATTTGAGTGTAAACGCTGGTTTTGGGGATGATAATACTGGCATTTTCCACAATGGCTGACAACCCCTAAATACTCCCAAGAGTATGGATGAATGAAATCTCATAGTTAACTTAACTAGAGTTGTTCATGCATTAGCCTTTTGCCTTGCTAATGCCATTTAGAACACTCCCCAAGCTACTTAGCTTATGAGAAGACAAATCTTAGCTCAACAAAATCAAGGTGGAAGAGTAGGAGAATGTGTGTAGAAGAGGATTAACTTGGATGAAGTAGATAAAGAGGATGAGGAAGAAGAGTATGTTAAAGGAGAAGAACGAGCTCGAGTATACCAAGCTACTAATCTTATGAAGCTTCAAATCCCAAGCTTTAATATTTTGGAAATGCTGTGATTATCTCGACTAGGAAAAGAAAGTCAAATGAGTTTTTAACTACTACCAGTAAGAGGAACATAAGCAAATGAAAGTTGCAACTATAGAGTTCTGAGGATATATTGCGATGTAGTGGAGAAACCTTTAATCCATGAGAAGGAGAGAAGGATATAAAGAGATTAGTACTTGGCTGAGATGAAAAGAGTCCTTAGAAATAGATTTGTGTCGGATACTTACTTGTATGAGACTTTTGCTCGTCTCCAAGAACTGACACAAGGAAGCTATACTGTTGATGAGTATATTCGAGAATTCCAAATAATTATGATACAATGTGAAGTAGATGAACTTATAGCCTGAATAGTTTCTAGATTCCTTATTGAATTGAGGAATAATATTTAAAACATAGTAGAATTACAGCATTCTACTATGCTGGATGAAGCCATCAAAATTACCTAGTGAGTAGCGAGACGAAGGAAGAATAGGCTAAGCCGACATCTAATAAGCTGACTTGGCTAATCTCACCAACTTGCTTAAAGCAATAGCTGAGCTTCCTAAAGCTCTAAAAAATAGAAGAGCTAAGATAGTAACTAAGTTGAAGAGTCATCCTATTAACCAGGAGTTGCCGATAAGAACTTTTGAAAAGGGATAGAGATCTAAGAGGAAGACATGCTAGATCAAATACTTTAAGTGCCAAGGATTTGGGCACATGGTTGTCTAATGCTCAAACAAACGAACTATGATGTATTTCCTGAAGACTTAGACAAGCTAACTTTGTTTATCTAATGTGTGATGAGCATTGAACCCTTTATAGAGGAGGAATAGAAAGAGAACTTGTTTTATGTCACTTACAAGGTGAATGAGTAAGTATGTGTAGATAGCGGGAGTTGTACCAATGTGACATCTGCTAAGCTGGTTAAGAAGCTCAAATTGCCGACTATCTCATACCCAAGGCCATATAAATTGCATTGGCTAAATGAGAAGACTATTTTGATGAAATTCTTTATGACGTATTGCTCATGTATGTGTCTCATGTATTGCTAGGATGACCTTGGCTTTTTGATCGGAAGGTTATTTGTGATAGGTTTAAGAACACAAATGTGTTTGAGAAAGATCACTTTGAACCTTATAATACTAAGCTAAGTTAGTAAGCTATAAGCTAAACTTACTCGAAGATCAAAGAAGACCTTGATTCTAAGTTGTATTGAGCTTCGAGAAGCTATTAAGGCTAACATGCTAACCTTCTTGTTGAATAGGGGACTGTTAGAGTTGAAGGAACAAGTTCCCTAGAGATCAAAGAGCTATTGGATGAGTATTCCAACTTAATTCTAGAACAATTACTAGAAGGGTTACTCTCTTTCCGAAGTATAAAGCATTACATTGACTTAGTACCTGATATTGTATTGTCATACAAACCAGCTTATCAAATGAATCCTGAACAAGCTACCAAGCTTCAAAGACAAAGTTAATGAACTACTGGAAAAAAGGTATGTAACAAAGAGTCTTAGTCCTTGTGTTATGCTCGTATTACTAGTGTAAAAAAAGGATGGTACTTAGAGAATGTTTGTGGATAGTGGAGTTGTGAATAAGATCACAATTAAGTATAGGAACCTCATTTCGAGGTTAAACGACATGCTGGAGTGAGAATGTTAAGTAAAATAGACTTAAAGTCAGGATACCATCAAACTTGAATGAGACAAGGGGATAAGTGGAAAATTACCTTTAAGACCCGACATGGTTTATATGAGTGGATAGTTATACTTTTTGGGTTATCAAACGCCTTAAGTACTTTTATTTGATTGATGATCTAAGTTCTAAGGGACCTGATTGGAAGATATGTTGTGGTCCATTTCAATGACATCTTTGTTTACAAAATCAATCAAACAAGTCATATTGACCATCTCCGAGTTGCTTTTGATGTCCTTTAAGTAAAGAAATTGTTCGGAAACATAAAGAAGTGTTATTTCTATCAAGAAGAAGTGATTTTCTTAGGCTACGTAGTTAGTAGAGGAGGATTAAGAGGTGATGAAGAAAAGTTCAAGCCATTGTTGAGTGGCCAACCTTATCTTCTTATATGGAGATGAGGAGTTTCTATGGATTGACTTCTTTTTACTGTCGTTTTATTTAAGGCTTTAGTTCAATAGTTGCACTCTTTATCAAGTTGATGAAGAACAACGTAGAGTTCAAGTAAGGAGAGAGAGAGGAGATGAGTTTTACAAGGTGAAAATAAAGTTGACTTCTGCCCCAGTCTTGGCCTTGTCATATTTTAAGAAAGTGTTTGAGTTAGAATGAGACGCATTAGGTGTAGGCATTAGAGCTGTATTGATGCAAGAAGGACTACCCGTTGCCATCATAGTAAAAAGCTTAAGGGAACATAATTGAATTACTTTGTATATGATAAGGAACTCTTAGCATTAATCTGATGGCAATACTATCTTTTCCCAAAAGAATTTATCGTATATATTGACCATAAGTCTTTAAGATATTTGAGGAGCCAATTAAAGCTATTGAAGAGACATGTTTGATGGATTGAACTTTTGGAAGGATTTAACTTTGTGATTAAATACAAACAAGGCAAGACCAATGTAGTTAACGGTGCCCTTTATAGAAGACATGTTCTTCTGATTGAACTACAAACCTAACTCTTGGGTTTTACAATCATTAAAGAATAGTACCTATGTAACCTTCATTTTGGTCCCATATGTAGACATTGTGGAGAGGAAAGAACAGTTGATAAATATTATATAGAAGGCGGCTACTTATCGAGGTAACAAGCTATGTGTGTCGACTTATTCTGTGTAAAAGCTATTAGTGAGGGAAGCTCATGATAGAGGGTTCTTTAGGCATTTTGAAGAGAAAAGGACATTTAAGCGATTGAATGTGAGGTTCTTTTAGCCTAAGGTGAGGCAAGAAGTGCATTGTATGGTTGAGAGTTATACAACTTGCAGGAAGGCAAAGGGCTGTGTTGAGCAAAGGAAAGCAATGCCTCTACCCATCTTAACCAAACCATAGGTTGACTTGAATATAAATTTTGTCCTTGGATTACCTCAAATTGCCCAAGACAAAGATTCTATTATGGTCGTTGTAGATAGATTCAATAAGATGGCACATTTTGTGCTTTACATTAAAACTAACAATGCTTTGACTATTGTTTCTTTATTTTTGTAGGAAATTGTTCGCTTGTATGGAGTATCGAGGAGTATGGTGTTAGATCGTGACCTAAAATTCTTGAGTCATTTCTAGCGAACTCTTTGGAGTTGGATGGGAACCGAGTTACTTTTCAGCAACTCTTGCCACCTCCCAAACCAATGGACAAACAGAGGTTGTCAACCATACCCTAGGATCACTACTTCAAGGTATAGAGGGACAGAACTTAGTCGATTATGATGTCTGCTTGCTTGTAGAAGAGTTTGCCTATAATCAAACCATACATGCCACCATCAGTTATGCCTTATTTAAAGTCATTTATGCTTTCAATCTTAAGCTGCCCTTCGATTATACCCCAATATCCTCGATTGACTAAGAAGATCTAGAAGCAAGAACCAACGCTTAGTCCTTCTAACAAATTTACCAATGAGGCACCCAACATATTGACCTAGTTGCTTGGAAGTTAAGAGAGAAAGGCAAAGGTAGGAAAACTAAGTAGTTTTAACTCGGTGACCAATTATGGTGACACTTGAGTAAGGAAAGGTTCCTTAACAAGAGAAAAAACAAACTATTTATAAGAACAGAAGGATTATTGAAAATCCTTTAGAAGATTAATGACAACGCCTACCAGTTAGAGTTGTTCAAGGACTTCAGAGTGTCCAATGTGTTTAATATTACTGACTTTGGCCCTTATTGACTTGAGGAAGAATTGAGTGAGGGGTAGTTGGATTTGATCTTAAATCCCAATTAATTCGGTGAGGATGATAGGAATCGAGCCACCGGATTTTTGACTTGAGCTAGAGCTTGAGAACTTGAAAGTACAGTAAGGTGGATTCTCTCTTTGCGACTAACATCTGAATGAGTTAAAGTTGCTACAATTTACTGACCTGCTACTCTATCTAAGCTAAACTCTCTTATGCTTATAAATAGTCACTAACTATCAACCTGAGACGCACCTGGATAATAGCTTGGCCTGCTCGACCATTAGCTTAACCAACCTAAATTTGAACTGCTTAAAGCATACCCGCGTTGAATTCACCTTAAAAGAATCATCAGCTCAGCTTAGCATCACTACTTGGCAATAACCTGGTTAGTTGTACAATTTTGTACATTTCTACTAGAAGTCCTTCCTTTAACTACCAGCCACGTATCCAAACACCCACATGACAGGATCTTTTGGACAAGACAAATGCTTTTCTTGATTTCCTATCTATATCTCTTAACATTCCCTGTACATTACTTATTTTAAAAATACCCTTTTAGTTATTTTCATTTATAATAGTTGCCTTAATATTTCGGGTATAAATATTCTTACAAATGTAGCTATAGACATCGTTGTCATATATCTCAATACAGAATATACTCCATTTTTGTGAGCATTCTCTTTGCTTACCTCACTTTTATCTTAAACTTTAAGTAAGGCTAGGTGGTAAGTGCGCTTATCGAGTTAACTTGCATGTCTTATCGAGTTAACTTGCATGTCTTATCAAGTTAACTCATTAGTCCATGGAGGTCCCTGGTGCATTACATCCTCAAATTCATTTGTGGTTTGCTTGTTTTACTTCATCATTTTTCATGTATTTCCATCTTTATTTCAAGCTTTTTGCAAGCTTAGACTTACCCTTGATACGGTTCCCCTTTTTTGCTCTTGGTGTGGCCTATTAATGGTTAGCTTGAGTAATAAGCTAAAACAGATCCTTGATTCCAACATATGGCAACTGGCATAAGTAAATTCTATAATTCAAACAAAAAGATCAATTTGGTTTTTGATAGATAATCTCCAACATAAAGGATAATGATTAACATGAATTGCTGGTTAGGAATGAGAAATATTTAATTAAAACATGACTTTTTAATGTAAATCTATTGAAATTAGTAATCTACATTCTCCTTAATTGTTTCAAATATAGTAATTCTCCTCGTATATCTTCTACAAAGTAAAATAGTAATGTAATTCATTTTGTCACTTCTTCGCCAAATTATTAACATATTCAGTGTTTGTTAATGCTTAGATTCTTGTCAACATTTGCTACATGGAGAGTTACACTATTCCTATTTTGCAGTTAGAAAAGCATATACATGATACTCAAATAAGATTAGAGGTAGTTTTTTGAGGCCTTGAGGAATTTGAGGATTGCTACTAAAATGTACTAAAAGAGCACAAAATGTTAGAGATGATGTCATTAGAACTTGAAGATGAACATGAGAAAATGCTTGATAAGCTTCAAACTTAATGGATGTTCTTCATTTATTAATGTGCTATTCTTTTTAACCATCTGCAAAAATTTCCTTACTACAGAAATTGTTTCACTCCATTTGTACAAATTGTGGTTCTTCTCTCTCTATAGAACATATATTGAATAATTTGCCTAGTTGTGGTTAGGTTATCCAATTTTCTATTGTTAGGTTAGTTAGGTTCTATTCATTCATCTTTTGGCCAATTGGAGCTTTTTCTTTGAATTCCTTGTATGTTGAACTTTTAATTTGCATTACATTATAATTATTTGTTGGTAATTTTTAGTTTAAGTAGATTGAAAATTCGATTCATTTTATCACAATAAATTTGCCAATAAGACTATACCATTATGAGAATATGAAAAAAAGTAATAAATAGATCCTAAATGAAAGCTTTACAACCAATACATTATTCCAGGTAAGAGTACTAAAACTTCACTAACAATTATAAAAAAGCTAGACTATAATTTATATATTGCATAACTTGTTGTTTCTAAATCCTAATGCATAATGATACTAAACAACCTATTTGGAGCTATACACTCTTTTTAACAATCTAAATTATCCATGACAAAAATAATATGACAATAACCTAAGGAATTAAAACCCATTTCATACATTTCCATCTTTTGCATGTTGCACATTTAAAGAATTAGGCTCTCCATTCTCCAACTCTCCACCAAGGTTTAATTTCCTTCTCGCCATAGCACACCGACCATCTATATTATCAAACCACTTAAAAAAACCACAACTTCTATTCTTGCAGAATAAAGGACAATCGTAGAATCTTTTGCTATAGTTTTCGAAAGTTTGAGCTCTTTACATCTTGCATCTCAATTGACAGAAGCATTGTACATTCACTAGACTATTTGTGATCGTTGAATAGGGGTGAACGACGATGATGAGGCATGAAATGTAGTTCTCCTTGTTATTGCTATGCGTTGTTGGGGGTGGACAAAAAGGGACAGATGATGTAGATTTCAATTTTAATTTGGGATTTAGCTAGGGTTTCCCTAATTCTGCTTTACTTCATACTATATTATTGTGCCAAAAAGCATAAGTAGATTTTACTTTTTATTTAGGTCAAAGTGGCTTTCTTTATTATTATTTGGCTTAGTCAACTGTCAGCACATTGCCGTGTAAGGAAGAGTCACTCACATCAGAAAATATTAACGGCTGTTACATCTAAGGCTAACGGAGGCTGCAGTATATGAATTTTAAATAGTCTAAGACCCGAAATCAAAATGCGATAAGTTGTGGCATAAAATGAACGCTTCAAAAAGCACATGAACGTCTTTGCCTCCGCGATATATATATCGAACTGGTTTTCATGGCTCTTAGCTTCGGGCCGAGCTTCTTTCTTAAGATTGCTTTTGGGCCATTTTTCTGATGGTCCAGATAATTTATTTACCTATTTGATAGTAAAGTAACAGTAACGAATAAACACAGCAATGGCAGAACCACGGAATCAGAATTCAGAACCAAAGTCCCTGCTTTCGAAAAACAACCACACTAATTTTCAAAATTAGGGACCCCAAACCTTCGAAACTTTCACAATCGCCCATCTGCGGTGATCATCATCCTCCGATCCCCAGCCAACTTGCTTCTCTGCTCAAAATTACCGACTGTTCTATTCCTTGTCGAATACTCTTTATGACATATATCGATTAAAAACCATAACTTTACGAACCGTACAAGTTCAGTTTTAATTTTGTATCCCTATTTCAGCTTGGAGATTCCTTGTGTGGTCATTCAGGTTTAGTTGCTCGCAATTGTGGTTCGTTGATGAAAAGTTGATGATGACGAAAAGACCTAGCAGCTGTGCTATATGTGAAAACTCGAATCTTGCCTCTATCTGTACCATCTGTGTCAATTATAGGTACTTACTATCCTAATGGTTAATTTGGATTTAATTTTGATGCAAACTTCAAATTTTGATTGTGTGTTATTAGAAACCTAATATTTTATTTGCAATCAATATCGTGAGACTGGACGAGCGCATATAATATATTGATTGCGGATGTGGTGATATTTATGTTATTTCCAGATTAAATGACTACAACATAGGTTTGAAAACACTAAAGGGTCGCCGAGATGCTTTATATTCAAGGTTGAGTGAAATTCTTGAGGCAAAGGTAAGATTTTGATCCTCTGGTTCGTTCTTAGTTTCCCTATGTGTTGTGATTGTTATCTATTCTAGAATCCTCTTGAGGAGAGAAGGATATTATTGGTTTCTTCCCTTTATCAATCTTATGTGCTCTTTTTCTTTCATTGATGTGATTAGTTTCAGCTTTGCAAATTTTTGCTTGACCACGTAGTTTCCATAACTGCTACTACCATGTCCATGATGCTAAATTTATCCAGAAAAGAAAAAAATGTCCATGATGTTAATGCATAATACGACTGAATATTTGTTAGTGTTTCTCTTACTCCATAGATTACATTAGAGTGGTTCATGTTGCTCTCTAATTCTAGCAATTAGCATTTCATTCAGTTGGATGTACTCTTTGCTGGCATGAAAGACAATCAACATAGACATATATGCGTGCTCAAATGTGAATGCAGAAACATCCTTTTGCTAGTTTTCTTCAGGAAGAATGCTGTCAACAACCTCATGGAATATATATTTTTGTTAGTGTAATGGTTTTAGTGCTCATCAGGGAAAGGCAGATGACCAAATCAATTGGAGAGTTACACAAAATGAGAAACTTGCAAAACTGAGGGAGAAGCTCTGCTTTAAAAATGAACAAATCACTCAAGGTGTTACATGATTCATTTTTTTGCAATGCAGTCTAGTACGATTTCTTTTCGCTTTCCTTGACTTTTCGGACGGATGACACATTTAAGGATTATTCACAGCTAAGGCTAGGATTGAGAAGATGTCCAATGAATTGAAAGCTAAGTATGGGGTGCTTGAATCAGCACTTAGCATGGTACTGCACATAACCCCCAATTTGACTCTTATTATATAGTTAGACTATGTTCATTATGGAAATAAGTCTGCTTTTTGCGTTAATGGCCTGGTCTTTTTCTCTTTGCAGTTGGAAAAGAATCGTGTGGATCAAGTAGAGAAGTTTTATCCAAACCTTGTTTGCACACAATCTTTGGGACATGTGAGGCTGCCTCTTTGAATTTTCTCCTTGCATGATTTTGGTATTTTTGGCAAAGGGATTTATATTTAACCTATCAGACACATAATAGCTCATGATGGGGCATGACATGTTTTTTTCCAATAAACTTACAGAAAATTGCCTCATCCACTTGTTTTCTAATGATCATATTACAAACACGTTGGAGGGATATAAAGTTGTTTTAATAGGTTTTCTCCTCTATATATATACACACCATTATGTGTTTGCATGCATGCATGCACGATATATCTGTTTCTTTATTTAGCTTTTTTTAATTTGTTTCTTCTGGTAACCAGATGGCAATAACATCGGAGCTCCTCCATAAACAGTCTGTGGTCATAAAACAGATATGCAAATTGTTTTCACAACGCCGGGTAAGATTGAAGTTATTATTATTATTTTTGGTTAATTAGATTGAAGTTATTTTGTCCCAACTGCAATTAGAATCATCTCTTGTGCAACTCAACATGAGTTGATTTCATGTCATTTGTATTTGATCATTTAATTGGTGTTGTTTTATATAATTTTGATGGCTTCATAAGCCATTCCTGCTGTTGTCTCTTCTTTATTCTCCCATACTGGCATTTGATTTTTGACTTTTTGATGTATTGGATAGGATAGAATCTACTATATTATGTTTGGTTTACAAAATAAGTCTAGAATTAAACTCTTCATATAGTGTTGGACAAATCTCAAGATATTTATTCTCACCATTTGGTGGTATAAGGATCTTTTGACAGGACAAAATAGAACTTCCTGATCAAAACACTGAAACAGTATTTCTCTTTTGGTCACCACCATACCACCATTTCATTGTTATCTCAACCACCACTATCTCCATCACTTCATCATTATCACCTTACCCTTACTACCACTGCCATTGCCACCATTGTCATCACTATTGCCATCACCATCACTGCCACTGTTACAACTGTCACCACCATCAAGACAACAAAAACACCCAAGTCATGATCACTATTGCTATATTATTACCATCATGCCACGATCATCAGTCATACTATCTTCATCACTGTTATTACTACTTCAAAAACCTTACCCACCTGTGCTACCTTGATATTACATAAATGCCATCTGTGTCAATGAAATCTTGACAAACAGTGCCTTAGCAATATCTCCACTGCAATGTATCATCATTGCTGCTGTCACTTTTGCATAGCTATCACCTTACCATCATTGCTACTACCAATGGATGAATGCATGCCCCTATCTCTGTAATAGTGCTGCACAAGTGATGAGGAGTCAACAATGTTGGTGGTATTATGGTGTTGGTGGTTCAATGATTTTGTTAATGGTATCGGCAGTGGTAAGTGGTGATGAAATAAAAAATATAAAGAAAATAAATGAATGCTAGCATTAATAGTATAACAATCAAAATCACTATTCTGATGTAGTATTGCACATAACAGACAACATACAATAATAAGAAAATAAAATCTTGTGTTGTACTTAGCACATCAAGTATGGTATAAGAAACTTGTGTTGTAGTGATCTCCTTGTTTTGTACTGTTCTCATTATCCTTACTATACAAAAGAAACATTATGAAAAGCTTGGAATTATGGATTTAAGCAGGTTTACTATGGAAGTGCACAAGAAGGCATTGCAATTATCTAAAAGAAGAAAAATGATAATTTCTAAAATATATTAGGTCCCTTGATTCAATGAGCTCGATGTCTCTTGACTTTCTTTTCCATTAATTTCTTCAATTTCTAGTCTGAGTTCACTGAACATGAAGGAAAATGGTGGCTGTTATTGGTCCCTCAATCCAAAGGTTGCATTTCTTAGCCGTAGGATAGGTTTAATGAAATTTCACCATTTGTTAGTTGTTGGGAGAGTGATTGAATATAATAAGCAGTGTTTAGGTGATTCCTATGCTTTAAGAAGAAAATAAAAAAAAAAAAAGAAAATGTGACCATGTTTCTGTGATTGGATGTGAAGCACCTTATGGTTTGATACTCATGCTTGACAGCTAATCAGGATATTTTATATGCAAGAAGAAATTAGAGCGCACTTCATCTCTGAATCTCTGTAGCAGTTCTATCTTGGGGTCTATTAACCTTGCATGCTCCTCTTGAAGTCATATCATCTTATTACTTTCTGCTGGTGTGGTTAATAATTCATTGAAACTTTTTTTGTATGATTGTAGTCCGTATTTTGAGAATGTTCTCCTTGTTTTGACAGAGTTTGGCTTTCTAGATGTAGCTTTTTAATAAATAAAGTAGTAAATCGAGTCCTTTGTATCAATATTTGTCCACAACTGATCTTTTTACTCATAAAACTTTATCATGGTTGGAAACATTTGGATATGTAATGTCCAACATTATGATTGTTGACTGAGGCTGTGTCTTTAATACAATGTATTTTAACTATATGTGCAGCCCTAATTTATCCTCTGCAACTTTATCAAGTAAAGTTTTACTCATGTTACATAATGTTCTGCAATTTTATCACATTAATTTTTTATTTTCTCATATAACAGATTAATTTAGATGGGGAAAGAAAAGATGGATCCTCTGGCCGATATGATCAAATATGCAATGCACGTTTGCCTAGAGGACTTGATCCTCATTCTGTTCCTTCTGAGGAGCTTGGTGCCTCTTTAGGGTAATGAATTCAAATAAGTTTAGATGTAGCCAAAGAAGAATTTCCTTTATGTATAATGTTTTTATTGGGGTTTCCATCTTTCTCTGGAAACACTGATTTTCATAGTTCAAACCTGCACTGAATGGTTCACCTTTCTTATCTTCAACTTGAATTTACACTGCCTCTTTGTGAACAAACTTCTGCAGATACATGGTGCAACTTCTTAATCTTCTTGTTAAAATTTTGGCTGCTCCTGCACTACATAACTCAGGTTTTGCGGTAAGACTTACCGTACTGCTATTCTTAGAAGTTGGACTCTTTTTTGTGTTTTCTGTCATTTAGAGTCATTAAAGGTTGACTCTGAGTGTTTCCTTTTTTGGCTCACTGTGAAATAATTAGTTGAAAAGGAGTGCGCCCAAATGTTTAGTGAGGAGAAATGTGGATGCAAGGTTTTGCTCTTTTAGTTTGTTGTGATTGGTGTAAGACAATGCATATGTGAGCAGTTCTCACAAATCATGGGTTATCATTGAAATGTTGAGAAGATTATGGAACTTGCTGAATGATGCCAAGCAATGGAGATATCATTGATGGTACCCCATGAGAAAGTGTTAAGCTAGATGTATAAGAACACTAGGACCATTATCTTAATGTGAATGTCGCTAAATCCAATGGGAAGCTGTTGCAGATCACTGGCAATGGCTAAGATATTGTATTGAGGTTTATGCTGCCCTCTAGATTATAAAAAATGACTCGAAACTACAAAAATCTTAAATAGATTTGCATAATATATATGAGAATCAAAAATAGAAAATTGCTTATTTGGAAGAAGGTGGTGAGATTTCGGATAAAGTTGGAATCACTCCACTCGGTGGCTATGTAAATTGTGAACTTTTCGGTTAACTGTAAAATTGATGCCTTTTTGTAACTGTGATAAATAGTAGCAGGTGTCACTCCTCTCCATTGTACAGGAAGCTGAGGGGTACTTCGTTCAAAAAAGTTTTCAAGATTTGAGGTTATTTGGTTTGGCTTACATCATTTGTGCATCCCAAGCTCTCCCCTATACTTATCCATAGTCCTCTAGTAATAGAAGCTTAACATACGAGTGGTCATGTGACTCCTTCGTTTTTGCACATATAGCACAAATTTTGATTCACGATTCTCTATCTAACCAATTTATTCAGAGTGTAATGCTTTTCCAAAGCTATGTGGCATAAAATGGAAGCAGGCAAGGGAGGATTTTGTTGTACCAAACCAAATTACACCAAGAAGGCTGAGAAAAGGAAGGAAGCAGTGAATTTTAACCTTTATAAATTGAAAGGGCCTTTTGAACCTTCATTTCCCAGGTCAACCATCTTCCTTTCTAAGGTCAGTTGTGGGAGGGAGGTGGACTAGCCTTAATGCCATTCTAAATTTCGCTTATAGGCCATTCCTAACCTTCATTAGAGATGATAGAGCATATTCTAAATTCTTTTGGCAACCCAGTAGGACACCCTGGTGCTAAGTATCATACTATGGAGAGATGCAACTCCCATTTCCTGTTTTTCTAAATGAGTTCCTTTGCATTGTCTCTCAAGTGTTACAATTTTCTCCAGGCCCATGGGCAGGGTTCTTTAATCTGCCATAAACTTCTTTCTGCCAAATCATTGTTCCAACAGAGTTACCAAAAATGCATCAATTGAGCTGCTTTATTCCCACAAGGGACATCTAAAATGCTATGACCACCATCCTTTTTTGGTTTACAAACAGTTTCTTAGGTCACTCTCAGTTTGGCTCCGTGCTCAACTTTGCCATTCCAAAAACTGATTCATCATAGCTGTCTTGTCCTTTAGGATGCTCTTTGGCAACATGAAGATAGAGTATGAATACACTTGGATCGAGAAAATGACACTTCTCATCAATTATATGTCTTGTGAACGAGAGGAACTTGGAGGTAGCGGTGAGCACAGTTTGGTTTGGTAGTTCATCACTTCTACCGAACTGAACCTAATCTAAAATTAATGATTTAGTTTGTAAATTTTTTGAATCTAAAATTAAACAGTTCGAACATTATTTTCTTTTATATTAAATCCTGATAATTAAAAGTTAAAAGCATTTTAGTGTCCATTTGTTCCACTAGAGTTGTCAAAAGGAGATTCATCCAGTTTGGTTCTGTTTAGAGGAGTCCAATTAAAAGGATGGTCAAATTTACATGCAGTTTCAAACTTGTAGATTCCACATTGATTGTAATATGAGCATATGTATCAGTCCTGGCAATACAATGGTACTTAGCACCACTAGAGAGATAAAAGAATATATATGCATTTAAACCGAAGAAAAAAGAAAAAAGAAGTATATTAAGTTTGACAGCATGAAGATCAGGCTGCCCTTATATTAAAGAGAGAGGATTTTGACAAGAGTTATTTCTTGGGATGACGAGATCGAGAGATAGAGATCTAGAGCAAAGAGATGATTGCAAGAGTATTTTCAGGAAATAATGAAACTGGGAAGATGGAGTCACAAAACAGAGCTAGATTGAGAAATAAATTGTAAGAAATAGTGCAAAGTCGAATGGCATGATTGTATTGTTGCTTGTTGGTTTGGAGAGGAGAGGAAGAGAGATGACTAAGAGATTGAGAGTTGAGAGGCATGGTTCATCACTTCACTATTAACATTCAACATTAGAGACGTGGATGATTTAGGATTAGTAGAGTCACCACTCACTAGTCATGTGTTCTTTTTTTTTTTTTTTTTTAAAACAAAATCAGCGTAGTTCGGTCTACAATGTTGAATCGAATTATGAGCCGAATGATCGACATTGAATCGCACCGATAACTGAACCGCATACAAAGAAACCGAATTTTCAGTTTGGTTCAATTCGGTTTGTGGTTTTTTTGCCATCCCTATTTGGAGGTGTAGTAATATATGAGCGAGGCCATACTCTTAACTAGGACCTTGCAGATAGTATTAGTATGCCTAGAAGAATAAAGAATGACAGCCAGCTACTTTATTGGTAGAAAACCTAGAGGGAACTGAGCAAAGGAGAAAAGAGTTGCTTGGCATCTTCATCCACACCGCTAACAAATCTGATAATTCTTCAAATTACGTGATATCCTTTATTGGGCTAAAGAATCCTTTGTTCCATCGACAAACATGAGAAGATCGATTGCCTAACAAAGATGGGTTAGTTCTCATTCTTGTATCTTCGATGATACTTGAAGTGTTCGTTTCTTTTCTCTTAGAATACAAGAGACAACCTCCATCACCAAGACAAAAAAGGAATGGGGAGATTGGATTCCCTTCTCTTAAGCCCCATGAGCTGATACGTGGTGGTTGTGACTTGGGGAACACTCTTTTATTTCTAATATAAATATCAGACCTCTATTGGTTGCCTGAAGTTAATTTCTCTTTGGATATTATTTTATCTAGAATGTGAAATAGACTTTCTGAAGATTTAATGAACTGGAGATGATCTTTAAAGATTGACAAATTTATACATTTGAGGATTTCCTGCCTTGTGATTTTCTTATTGTTAATCATGTTACTGCATCAGGGTTCATGCTCTAGAATATGGCAGCGAGATTCTTACTGGGATGCTCGTCCCTCTTCTAGAAGGTATATATGTGCGCAACTTTTTTTCTCAATTCAGATTCCCAAAGTTATTTACCTGATTTCTTGATTTACTTTTAATGATCAATGCAGTAATGAGTATCCTCTTTTTATACCACGTCAAAATTACTGTTCAACTGGTGGAGAAAATTCATGGTCTGATAGAAGCTCAAGTAATTTTGGTGTTGCTTCGATGGAATCTGAGAGGAAGCCCCAGATAGATTCCTGTAGAAGCAGCAGCTTCAATTATGCGTCTGCTTCTCCTCACTCTGTAGAAACGCACAAGGATTTACAGAGGGGCATATCACTTTTGAAGAAAAGTGTAGCCTGCATCACAGCATATTGTTATAATTCTCTATGCTTGGATGTCCCCTCAGATGCCTCTACTTTTGAGGCTTTTGCGCAATTATTGAGCATTTTGTCTTCACACAAGGAAATTCGATCTGTATTCTCTCTAAAAATGGCTTGTTCTAGGTAAACGCCTGTTATTCCATTGAACAATGTCAGTTTTTATTTTTGTGCTTAATTATTTTAAGATGAAGATAAACTTTTAGCAAGCAGAAAAAAAAAGGTCAAATCTAACTACAGAATTTTGGAGACCTTTTTGCAAGATTTATGGTGAAATTTTCTCATGGAACCTTATGCTACAGTCTCTTAAGAAATTATTTACTGTTGTTGATATATCCTCATGCTGATATTCATATAGCCCTACATTGGTTGATAGAAAGAAGTCTGTGTTTCAGATCCAACAAACAAGTTCAACAGTTAAACAAATCAGTATGGAATGTGAATTCAGCCATCTTATCAAGCACTTTATTGGAGAGTGCACATGCTGTATCTGCCACGGTATCAGTGAGGCCTTGATCTTGGACGGTTATGAAATATATCTTATCATTTCTCTTTTCTTTTACTTTGCTTGGATATATGAAACATATCCCATCATTGTTCATTTCTTCTACCGTGCTTGGATATATGACATTGAAAATGTTATCTTGAAATTGACATGAAATATTAATGGTGCCTATGATTGGTGTGACCTTGTTTATTATGTGTTTGTCCTGATGTAATCTGTTTGTTAGTTTAGAAGCGGATATGTTGTGCATTAATCGCTTTCTATGGGCATTGCACGTTATCTCCTTAATGCAGTTATACTTAATTTATGTTGCAGAGAAACATTAGCAATGCAAATTTACCTAATTCAGCGTCTAGTTTTCTCTATGCTGCTGATCTGTCTGATATGGGAAGGAATGAGAGCCTAATCGATGGATGGGATATTGTGGAGCATCCTCCTTTTCCACCACCACCATCACAAAATGAGGACATTGAGCATTGGACTCGTGCCATGTTTATAGATGCTACCAAGAAATGACTTGCCAACTGAACAGCCTTCCTCCTTTTTGTAAGTTTCTGCCACAAAGTATTTAATGTCAAATGGTGTATACCAAGCTCTTAGATCTTGGTTATTTTGAGTTTCTGTGCATCTTATTAGTCTTGATATCATATGCTTGGAAGATAGAGGAGTCGATTAAGTGTGACTGAGTTGAGTGAAACAATAGAGGTAGAGGCGTTGGCTCTTGTTTAACTTCTTCAATTCACCTTGGTAGGGTAGGTCAGAACTTTCATAGGATTTTCATCAGAGTTTATTGATCCTTTCCTTCCAGTTACTTATTGTTTCATAGGTTCTATGGTGCCAAGTTAAGGTCATGTATTGTTGCCAGTCATGTTTGTTTCTGGGAGGAGTTGCTGGGGTTTCCAGTTGTGTTCACAAGACTAGGATCTAGTCAAAGGGCTATTTAGTGGAAAATCAGAATTTGGCCTTACATGTTTACTTGACATCCTCCTCTTTAATTGGAACCTATGGTGATTAGGGTTTTTGATGATTCTTTGTCGAGAACCCTCTGATCTGTTTAACGATAAAATGCAAAGATTTTAATTCTGGCTTCTTTATTATTTCTCATAAAAAGAGTACCAGCTCACCAAATAGAAATCCTATTCTGGATAAGCCCAGGACTTACAAATAAGTACAAAATAACCATAACAAATTTATTTCTCCCCACAGAAATATTGCCCTCTAAGGAATCCATGACATTTCCAATTTTCCATTCGGTGGGTTGGGTTATTCTTTACTGTTTTCCGGAAACTAGTTCCTTCAATCTGATGTAATTGGACCATTAATTGATTTGCTGACATAATTAGAGAAACTTTTTAGCAATGATTAATTAGTTTATTGTGCTTGAGTCTATAATGTTAAGCCAAAATTGACTGGACTCCACATCGTCTGATATATACCTTTTATCTATAACTAGCGGAAATTGCACACGCATCACTGGTGCATAAAAATTAGAAAAGAAAACTTGATAAGAATATGATAAATTTCCTCTCGTTTTCCACCATAATATTCTAAATTTCCTCTTTCCTTTAATATAACAGATTATAAGATGACTCACCAGCATTTTAGTTTGTAAATATATCTCAAATATTTGATTTAAAATTTTAAATGGAAAGAGATATTTTGTGGATATACAAATATAAAAAACCGTAATGTAAGAACATTCTAACAAAATAAGGTAAGATATTATTATAATTTTTGTTTTAAAGTATATGCTTAGTGATATATTAGTGGAATATAAAAAATTCAGGAAAAAAAGTTCAACACAATGTGGTAATTCTCTTCTTAGTTTTCTATCATAATATTCGTATTGTAACTTTCTTGCCACTTCTTTACAATTCCAATCTCTATCTCAAGTATTATACTAGTATGTTTTTCTAAAGACACCAAGCTTAACCCATTTGTTTTAATATAATAGATATCTAGCCAGAAATGGCTATTATGCTCCACATTATATAATATATACTACAAGTAAAAATGTAGGGAATATGGGTAGGTTAATGGATAGTATTGGTAATTCTCCTATAATCCTATTTTAAATTAAAGGAAAACAAGAAAATTTCAATATTATGTGTAGGGATTAGGGAATATGGGTAGGTTAATGGAGAGTAGTGGTAATTCTCTTATAATCCTATTTCAAGTTAAGGAAAACAGGAAAATTTCAATACTATGTGGAGGTCTTTTCCATTTTCAGGCACATATATGGTGGATGTGCAATTCCCTGTTAACTTATTAAACAAAAGTCCATAGATGGTTTGCAAGGTTCTGCTTTGGTGCTTTCAGCTAATGGTTGCAATTTTTGCTGCATCACCACTTGATGACTAGTGACGTGATAGAAGTCTCAGATTAATTGAAGAGCTTGTAAAATTTCTGGATAAGCTATTTCCATGTCTGTCTTTTCCTTGTCCATCCTCATCTTTATAAATTGGTTTTCACGTTGTAGCTTTGTTGGGACAGTGATTGCTTGTCCCCTGCTTATAGTAAGTTCTTTTCCCAGCAGGAAAAAGGAAAAGGAATCTTTACTAGGTTCAAGAATTTAGTGTCCATTTTTTCAAGCCAAAGGTTTAAGCGCTATGAACAAATTACATTGAGAGCCATATAACTTAGAATCATCTTGCTTAGTAGGTCAATGTGCTGTGATTGCGCCGTTGCTTCTCAAAGGGTATAGTCTAACTTGATGATCCATTCTTTTGTAATTTAGCGATATTTAAGTTTATTGTGTGATTAAAGCTGTGTTGATTTTGCAGTTGGCAGGGTGTTTCTAGAAGAAGACGGAGGCCGCAGTGAGTGCTTAGCAAATTTTATGCAGGCATTGTATATTTTTTTGGCTGTAAATGGGATATTTAGACTAGAATGGTAATATGGATTGGCTTTATATATTTTATATATATATATATGTGTGTGTGTGTGTGTGGTTTGCAACATACAGTATTTTACGTACTTTGGCATGTTTGGTTAATTCATGAGGATGAAATGGAATGATTGTTCGTTTTGTATAGATCTATCGTTTTATTTGGTTAGTAGAATTACTATTCTATAGAAATGCTATTGCTATGAAACAAGGGTTGCTATTATTTTATAGGACCAAAACGATAGTAATTCATTGATCCTTTATCGCATATTTCCATATTTATCTATTTTTATATTTAGCATGAGATTTCAAAAGGGTTATAAGGGCAAATGTTACTTCTCTATCCTATTTCAGGATATAATTTTATTCCTAATTTATTCCATTCTATAAATCAAGGTATCATGAACTTTTACATGACGGTTGAATTTCAAAAAAGGAAACTTAAGGAATATGCTGTGGTATTATATTGCATATTCAATTATTCATTGGTGAGGTGGAACCTGACCATCTTGCTTCTATAATGGGATGATAGGCTTCTAAGTCTTTCTTACTAGTAGTCTATTCTACTGTCAGAGAAAGGCATAAGTAAGATTTTTTCACTTTTATTCAATTTGCATCTCTTATTGGACGATGGAAGGGATCAAGTTTCACCTTGGTGCTCTATGAAGGAATTGAAAATTCAAGTTTCACCGGAGTGCAGTCAATGCCTAGCCATTTTTCATCTCTACGAAGGAATCGAAAGTTGTCACATACTTTAATTTCCATGATTTTTATGATATCGTACAAAATAAGCAGAGAGCATGCAGCGTCTTATTTTGCTTGAAGGGATCATCTTGCCATTTCGTTCCGCTGGATTCTTTTCCCGATTAGCAACGTTGCAGGGTATATATATTTGAAAGTTGACGTATACGTTTCAAGAGTCTAGCTGGGATAGTTTTTAATTGGTGCATTTTAAAGTTGTTGATTAGCTCGACTATCCGACTTTTATTTTCATTAAAAGAAACATCTTTTACCACAATCTTCCAAATTAAAACGTCAAAAACAAATTTATTTTGTTCACTTCATTGTATGGAGTAAAAGGGTGATTGAATTACAATTCAACGAGAATGAAATAAACAAACGATAGGCAATCACTTTGTTTAGGTATATATATGGGATAAAATTAAAACTATAATAAAAATGCCCATGTGGTCATCCTAATCCGAAACTGCAGCCACCGCCTACCATCAGATAGATGATCCCTACAACCAGCAACGCTTAATAATGTTCGGATTACATTTCCATCGGCGTCAACAGTGAACCATAGATTTGCATTCGATAAGCCAAAAACACAATGCTAGTTGAGCCATCTGAAAATAAAAGAGTGGAGGCTACGGTGGATGGTCATTGACACGAATAGATATAAACAATAGAGGCTTCCGTAGAGAATCTCTGATGAACATAAAAAGAGGTAGAGATCGAAGCAGGGTTAGAGTTTGTTTCTAAGAAGTTAAACGTGGAGTAGGAACACAAACGTGTTGATGATTGAACCAAACTGATGAGTGGAGACAAGCTATCTGCCTCTTCGAGAAGCTATAGAGCCCAAGGCTGATAAAAATAAATAACTACAATCCATTTTAATAGAATATTCAGGATACTAATACCTGTAACTAACCTAGGTGATTGTGGCACATTAGCACACACCTCAATATTTTATCACATGGGGAGAATGTTACTTATGTAAATCGACATCTTATATAACAGAAAAATCAATGAAAAAATACAAAAAAAAAAAAAAAAGATTCAATTTCCTAAATGTTCTTGCATTTGAGAACTTCTAATCCTACGTTCGGGATTGCCTTGGGTGAATTAGTGAATTTCCTGTTGTAGTTGTTCCAGAGGTGTGTGTAACTTGTTACATTGCCAGTGAAAATGAAATCTAGAAGCAACGATAAAGTTGAAACAGGAAAGAAAAAAAAAAAAAAAAACAAAAAATGTTAGAGAGAGAAAGTAATGATTTAAGCGATGATAATGGTGATGGGTCGCAATGATGGATCTATTTAGTTCAAGTCATGGTGGTTGTGGTGACAGTGTCTCTAGGCTGTGGTTATGGCTAATGTAAAGAAGAAGAAGAAGAAGAAGATGGAGGCAATAAGGTAGTGTGTTAAATGAATAAAGATACGTTAGCCATTCATAGGTAATAGTTATTTAATTTTTTGTCGGATTTTCATTTAATGCGAAGTAAACACTAATAAAGCCATTAATATGAAATAGAGGAGAGTAATAGTTCCATTTCCTCTCTATTCAATGAAGTAAACCGACAGCTACTGTTTATGCAAGCAATCCCCTTACCCTTGGCCAGTGGCATTTCTCATAATACGCAAATAGGACTTTGTTGGGTCTCTGGCCTTGTTTCATAAACAACATGAAATCGCAAATATGGTTCGTTAACCCTCTGAACAACTGTTTGAAAAGTGGATTTGATGGATGATCTCCCGAAATCAAGAACTAGCCCTATTTTGGATGTGAGATGCAATTTCAAGTCATATCTCATTTCGGGTAAGATCTGTTGTTTCAATTAGTAGTAAGAAGGACAACCGGGAAACACTGTAGTGCATCACAAATTCTAATGTTCACGTCCATGATAGAATAACACATAAGATATGTACAGTGCTTTTGCGAGCTTTAAACACGCCACCTATACTCACACTTGTGGAGCATCACAGCTCATTTTCTACCTAAACAATTGTAAAACCATAAACCGTAATTTCCACCATATTCCACTACAGGTATGGAGGTCCGTGGTAAAGTCGAAAGAAGAAATGTCAGGAAAGACGTACTCAACAGTGCCATTAAGTTGACTGACTATTTCAATTCAAAGACATATATTGAAACAATGACTGCATCATTTTAAAATGTCTTATCACTTTCTCGTTTTTGTTTGATGTAAAAATATTTATCTTTTCAGTTTTTGGTTCCACCTGGGTTATATATAGCAAACAAGATACCTCATTTCATCAGAAGATGAGGCCTACATCTCCAATGGTAGCGCCCATACCAGTTTAAAGCTATTACTCGATCCATTTACAAGAGCAACGGGACTGATTAGTCACTATTGCACCGTCCGGATCTCTTGGGTTTCATGGATCAGGCTCTAAGGAAGGATTTGCCAGTTTCAATGGTTGATTGAGATCAAACTGAGTTGAACTGACCAGGTCAGTCCCAAGTTTGACTTCATGACTACAATGGAAAATGAGTTTGAGGTTAGAGAGGAAACCATTACCGCTTGTCTGTAACAAAAATGATAAAGACACTGAATTGTTATTGTGAAACGAAGAACCGACTGATTTGGACCGACCAACAATTTTCATGTGTTTTTTTTTATTTTTTTTTATTGTTTTTGCAGACATTATATGCAATAAAGTGACTGGTTGCTCTTATGCTCGTGTTCCTTCTTTGTTAAATTATTTTCGACTCTTCTATCATTGTTCTCGCTTGTGAAGCCGCAATATTGATATTTGAAAATTTTGAAGCACATAAGTTTGTATCAATCCACAATCTAAACAAGGCCTAACCGATAATCATAATTTAGAAAAATTCATAACCAAAACCATATAGTTTAATTTTAGACAAACAAAAATTCATGATTCAATTTGGATATAAGTTTATGTTTTGGTTTGCATAATTATACAAAATCATACGTTTCTTAACGGTTTGGTTTAGTTTAGTTTAGATAGTGAATTATTAAATTTTTCAACCTAAAAATGAATGAAAAACTGAATTGTACCAAACACTTTGGTTTAGCTCATGATTTGGTGTGAAGATAGGTTTATGATTTAGTTTAGTTTACCTTGTGAATCGAAAAAAGCCAAACCGTGCGCATTCTTAACATGGAGTCTATGCCAATACTTGAGATTTTCATATATCTTATATATAAAATGTTACACTTTGATGTTGTTAAATATAATCTTAATTTATATTGTAAATAATACGGTTATTAAGTATGATAGAAAATATAAAGAGGATAATGATGAGGCAAGAAAGAATTTATCACTCTCTTGGATGAGAGAGAAGATATTTAAGGGTCACTTGGTTAAGATAATAGTAACTCATAAATTCGTGGGCATGACAAATTTTATTAAATCTAAATGTTTAATTTATTTTGAAAACCGAGTAAAATGATTAAACATTAATAACATTATATGAAATGGTTTAATTAGGATATTATTTGATAAAGAGATTTAATTATACACTAATCAGTTCATAATGGTTCATGGTTTACAACCTTTCTATTATGTTGGATGGTCAACGATTGTTGCTTGACGGTTAGCTTAGCTAATGTTTACAAAGATGATAATATCGTGTATAGAGATTTGGAGGGTTACATATAATAGCATGACTAATATAATAAGTTTAATCATATCAGCAAACGATGCATCCATGATGTGAGTATTAATAATAGTAATTTGAAAAAAAAAAATAATGCAATGAATTTATTAATATTTTTTAATTTATTTTATCCCTTAATATTAAAGTTTGTTGTTTTATATTACAAGTCATTAATATCATTTCATCAAGTTATAAATCTCTTTTTATTGTTGATGACTATTATTGATATATTTACCATTATTACTATGTAATGGTCAATTTCTATACACTCAATCATTTAATTTATGGTTATAAATGATGATTGATTTCTTTAATTATATAGAATTTTAAATAAGGAAAAACGAATTCCTTATATGTAATAAAGTACATAGTTTTTCTTTTGTGAAAGTTTAAAAAAAAAACGATTAACCTATTTATGAAATAAATACACAGCATTTTGTGTTAAAATTTTGAAAAACAAATTTTACTTATGAAGTATTAAGGCTTATGGATATCGTAACAATTAGAAATTTGATTAAAGAATTATTAAGATTTATGGCTATTGGAGCCATAAATAGAATATGCTATTATGATGGAAGATTATTAGTTTAGAAATAATTTTTGGTTGATAATTAGTAGGTCAGATTCCTTTTTTGGCATATACAGTTTTTATTTTTTATTTATTTTTCATAATAACTCTAACACATCAATGAATTATTAATAACTACTAGGACTGTAGGAGTTGTTTGGTAAAATCTAAATAAAATGAAATATTAAAATACTACAGATATCAAATGGGTGTCGTTAGCTTTAATATTATAGATTATAATATATAGTTTTCAAAACTCATTTCTTTTCTATATTTCATCTTTTTGTGGTACCATTCATATGTTTTCATTATTTTTTATTGTATTTTATATAATTTTGGAAATACTTGCCTTTTATATAAAAATTATATATATTGTATATAATTTGGTAATAAGAACATGATCGAGAGAGATTATGTGTTTAGTTCTTCCCATTTGAATAATATTGTATATTGTATATAGTTAAGTGAAAATTATTCTTTTTTGGAACCTTATATTGCTTAAATGATTTTTAACATCTTTTTCTTTTTTTTTTTTCAATAATGCATAAAAAATTAGATTATATTGACAATTTTTCCTTAAAAAATCTTAATCATTATATAAACTTTTATACGTGCATTGTATGAGCTCCTTACTAGTTTGAAAATAAAATACAATCGCTTAATTGTATCTAATATCATGTTAATACTTACTCTTTAAAATATACATATTATATACTATAGGTAGTTTACATGAAGTCATCTTCCTTTGTTTACCTTATTTGAATTTAGTCGTTCTCCCATGCTTTACTTTCACTTCTAGTAACTCATATAATCTCTCTTCATTTTTTATCAATAGGAGTATTTATGGTTCAATTCAATTCTTAAGTTGAACTAAAGTGCCGTTTGAAACCATTTAGTTCAAATTCTCAATGAATTAAATCGCTTTTAATGGTTTAGGGCTATGAATCAAACCACTTCAAATGTAGTTTGGTTTAAATTGCTTTTCAAAAGTTTATTTATTTTTATCATAATAATTAGCAGATTGTGTACTCATAATACGTGTGCTAGAAATAAGGAAAAAATATAAATTAAAAACCTATTACAACTATCATTTTTAATCTTGCAATCAAATTTTAAAACTTTCAATTTCATCAATAAATTCTTAAAAATTCTCAAAAACCTTCAAGTGGATGAGATTTTTAATTTTAGCAATAAAGTCCTAGAGTTTTCCAAATGATTATTAAAATTGCAAAATTTTTATAATAGTTCAAACATTAATATAAATTTATGTTTCATTTGCAATTTTATGCACATCATATATTACATGAAAACTATGTTTTAAAAAATTTAAAATATATTATAAATCAACATCAATATTGCTACTTATTCCTTAGATTTTAAATTAGTTTATATGTATTCAACTAATTATAAATTTCAAAGTAAATTAGAAGCAAAGAGTAGAAGTTGAGAACCTATGGATAGTGTAACTTAAAGAGGTAAAGGAAAAAGATATAATATCTCTTAAATTGACAATTTTCTTAGATGTAACCTAGTTAATCAAATTGACAATTAAAAGTATTATCAAGATCTTAAAGAGACCTTAGTAGTATTATCTAAAATTTTCATATCATGTGTATATTCATTATATAAAAACTATCTTGTAAGTAAGAGATTGGAGATTGCAAAACTCTAACTAATTAATCATTAGGGCTTTCAAATTTAATTTATTAACTTACCCTAAAATAATAAATAACTATAGATACCTAATAGTCCACAATCCATTAGAATCGTAGAGAATTAACATTTCTTACCAAATAATAAGATTGGGTAGTAATATTCTAAACTTTTATACAACTTACCAAAGTTATACCATCTAAATAAAAAAAGGGTCATTATATTTAAGTTTCTAAGCTAATTATACATTCTACCTTCTAATTCTATCTTTCTTGTACCTATCTCTACATTTGCATTCTATACTTGACTCTTATCCCGTGTCCAACTTAAAGGAACCTATAAGATAGATTATTGGGGTGCAAATTACATGAGTTTAATGAGGTATCTCTCTTACTACATTAGCAAGCATGTTATCAAATAATTAATTAGCATATACATGAATGAATGAACAGGCAATATACTAAATATAATACATATAGTTGACTAAGTATTGCATGCAACTCAGATTTAATACCCTCTAAAATTAGGGTTAGAGATTCATTGAATTGTCAAACTTGGGTACCATACTTGAACTTAGTCATCATGAATGAGACTTTATGCCTCATAAAAAAGATATTAACAAGGTATAATTTGGAAAAAGAGTTCTACGTATAGCTATAAGGGGCGCATGCCGTCTACACTCATCCTTAAACGAAGATCTCAAGACTAGACTCTTAGCTAAGTAATTAGCATCTTTGAAGCTTAGTAAGTCTGCTGCCAAGATAAGGTCATGCCATATGTGTGCACTATACGTATGTATCGTACTATAAACACAATTAATCTCAAAGACTATATATATATAAAGCAACCCCCGCAAGGCCTTTCTTATTCCCGTGTAGTGTAATGGACGGAATAAATAGTGCAATGTATGGTTGATGCATGATCAATTTAATTTATGATATGTTAAATATAATTTAGTCAAATTATTAAGTGATCAACCAATATTAACAAGCCATGCAATTGCGCAATAGTTGATTACACAACCAATTATTCAGTTTTATATCCAACAACATTTCGTACAACAAACAATCAATATTCAATTGCATGTACATCCAATACTCCAAGCATCAATTTATTAATATATATATATATATATATAATTTATGTACACTAGCTACAAATACAAAATAAATATAAAGTAATTGGGAGTATTTACTTAACTAAAGCCACTACAGATCATAAAGATCAATGAGTAGCTTGCCCTCTTAATAGGTATGTCCTGATAATAATAAGAACATAATCAGTATTTAGATGTAGTGCTAAGCTGCTTAATAATCTAACAATCTATCTTAGGATTCCTTGTTTCGCTTAGGTTTTGAATCGCATCTAACTCTATTCAATGGTGTAATTTAATTAAAAGTTTTTAATGATAATTTCACATTGCTTAACTTATTTATTATAGTAAATAGAAAATAATATTTTATCATATGAGTAATAATATATCGCTTAGTAAGTATTATACAAGTTCAGATTTTCTTACTTTTTATAAATTTTGTATTAGTATATTATAATTCAATTGAAATACTTACATGTAGTGGGATAAACAACAATATGATAATATAAGTTAAATATGGTAATAGAGTTGAGTAAAAAACATTGAAATTATAATTTTAATTAATTAACTTGACTATTAAAGCTTTAGCTTAGTTATAGTCTAGTGTTATTCTAAGAACTTATCGCATGTGTATGCCTAGATATATTCTCATTTTAATTTTTGTAGGTATATGATCCCATGTTATTGTTATTATCAATATTATCAACCTCATTATCATGGTTATTATTGTTGTTGTTGTTTCAAATTACTTTCTTATGATAATTACATTTTATAGATTTGACCATTTGTACATATAGAAGCATATATTCTTCAAAAGGTTCAAACTTTTAAGTAGCTAATATATGCACATATATGAAATTATGACTTTTTGAATAATTTCATGTAATATGATTATGCCCTATACATATCTTATGATATGTATTTACTGATTTTGCTTTGTAGGAAATATATGTGCATCTTTGCAAACAATCATGTTTAGGTATCTAGTTATCTATTTATAGGGCCAAATAACTTGAATAATTTACTCATTCTATTTGTCTTTCTCGATTTTTTTCAAAATTTTCAATCGTGTATAACTTTTTTGTTTTAACTCTGATTTTTATGACTAAATCTCTATCATTTTCAAATGTATTTTAACGTAGAGAGCTTCATCTCATAAGTTAGGATTTGCATTTTTTAATATGGGCTTGATTAATTACGAATTTTATTAATTTGGGCCCAATTATTATATTCATTTTCGTCCAAGTTCCAATTGGATTGAATTTTCATGTTTATCTTCTTATTGGTCCAGTTTTATCCTTGGGTTATGGGCGCTCGCACGTCCATTTTCTAGTCCACTTTCACTAACTTAATAGTTTAAGTCATGAAACACTAATTTACATAATTAATCCTAAGAGTAATCAACTTAAACATAGTTTTAATATTAGTTTTACATGAAAGAAACAAACAAATAAATAAACAAAACAGCTCTTATTCTTTCTCAAGTGTCCCGTAGGGTGGTGTAGGGGGGTTTAGGATAATTCTCTCACATTTTGTTAAATAACTTACATTTTCTTACACTTAATATAATAACATGACATAATAGGTGTCACTTAGTAAAATTTTTCGTAACCCAAGGATTCTCTTCATCTTGTATTCGTCGTACATATGGTTGCACATATATATTTTTATATTTTATCAACAAATCCTAGAGAAAGAAAAATACTATATATATGTGTGTATATATATATATATACATATACATATATATATATATATATGCTGCATAGACAATGCTACAGTACATTATGAATTGGTATTCTAGTTGAAAAAATTTAGAATAATCCTAGTGTACACTATATATGTTGTTCGGCCCTAGCATGGATATTTTATATATTTCATTTTCTAAGTTAAATCTTTCAACCAAATATCTGCACACTTTCTTAACCTTAGTGTCATATTTTTCGGGGATATTTTAATACTTCGGAGGAGGGTCAGAAAACATCTCCAGGATACGAGTCTATGGTGTTCGATATAGGCAATGCTTATGTACATTTTGCAAGTTCTTGCATGTTACTTTGAGGAATTCTCGAATACATTACGCGTGGGGACAAATATGTCACATCTTATCTTATTTTCTTAATGTATGTAAACTTCACTTTACGAATCCTGGCACTATATACGTGTACAAACTCCTAAGTGCTAGAAATCAATAGTAGAAAAAGAAAAAAAGAAAAAAAAGAAAAAGAAAAAGAAAACTTGGTAGTGCAAAAGAGACTAAAAGAAATACATAAAAAGAAATTGGAACTAAAAGAAGAGTTAAGTTACTTTTGCGTTGAAGGCTAGGGTGGCTACTTTGGGATCCTTGTGAGATGGTTCTCTTGTTCTCTCTTCAACTTCTAAGGCTCTTCTTGGTATCTTGATACCTAATATGGAGACGAGGCTAAAATATACCAAAGGATGTGTAGGTGTTGGAGTTGAGATTATGTTTGAAAGATAGAAAGAAAAAATAATAATAATAAATAAGAGGAATTAAAAGAAAGACAAGTGGGTGGAGATTGAGAGATGCATTGGCCTTAACGAGACCATCCTCAAATGCAAGATGCTTGGCACTGATTTCAAAAGCCAAGCATCCCACGTGGAGATGCCGTGCGTTGGGAGGAGTTCCCTCATTAGGGGATACGGCTTGACAGAGCAATTGAGCTCTGTATTGTTTTATTTATTTTTAATTTGATAGATGAATAGGGCAAGGGAGGGGGGATAAATGAGAAAGGATTAGTGGATAGGGCATGGGGAAAGGGAAAAAGTGAAGGGGGGAGAGGGGAAAAAAATACAAGAAGGGGAAAGGGGGCAAAAATATACCGAAGAGGGGAAAGGAAAAAAATAAATAAAATGTCAAATAGCAAAAATGGAAAAGAAATAGTAACTCATGTAAACTTTCTGAATATTTGTATTGGTAAATCAAATAAAGTTTCTAAAAAATTGTGTTAGCAAATCAATTAAATTTTTTTGAAAATTTGTATTACTAAATCAAGTGAAGTTTCTATAAAATTTGCTTTGGCAATCAATTTAACTTTTCTAACAATTTGTGTCTGGTGTACTTTTTGAAAATTTGTGTTGGCAAATCAACTTAACTCATCTGAAAATTTGTATTGGTAAATCAACTTAACTTATAGGAAAATTTGTGTTGGTAAGTAAAGTGTACCTTTTGAAAATTTGTGTCGGCAAATCAACTTAACTCATTTGAAAATTTGTGTTGGCAAGTTAAGTGTATTGTCTGAAAATTTTTGTTTTTAAATCAATTGAACTATCTAAAAATTTGTGTTGGCAAATCAAGTGAACCTCTAAAATTGAAGATAATGGATAAATGGCCAACAAACTTTCTATCTATAAATATACGTTGTAGCACATGTGGAATTTACTCTAACTTATTCACTCCAAATTGCATTCCTCCAAAAATATCTATCTATTCGGAATTGACACAACCCATGGATCCCAACAACTCATAAAACTTGCAACCTTTGGATAATATGCAAAAAACACAAAATTTCCAAATGACTCCAGACTCCTAAGATAGCTCTTACTTTCCATTTAGTTCATATTTTCAAAGCTCTCTGAATTTTCAATATCTTCAAAAATTTTCATCTATGAATTACAACTCACAAAATTTGATTAAACCATATAGCTTCAACCAATACTTGAGAAACATGATGACATATTTTCCATACACTCCTTAGTTTCCATCCAAGAATATGCAATGGTATACTCCGACCGGAATAAATCCTTCTCAACCTACATCGGACAACTCACCACAAACACGTGGCAGTATAACTTCGCAATACTCGGAATTTTCTACGCAAATAAATTTAGTAAAGGAGGATGACAATGAAAATGAAGGAGATGATGGTTGTAGGAAAAAGTAGGAGCAAAAGGACGATGAGGTTCTTATCTATGCATGGTTAAGGGTCAGTAGAGACCCCATTATTGGAAACAATCAACCATTGCAGACTTTTTGGCAATGCATCCATGCAAAGTTTGAAGAAGGACAAGTATTTGAAAAGGAGAAGAATGCACAAAATGGAACATGGCAATAATGCAAATCACGATGGAGTAAAATTTCCAAAGATATCATGAAATTTGGAGCTCTTTTTGACCAAATAAAACGACGGGCACATAATGGTAAGAATGAGCATGATTATATAAAAAATGCTTATGATTTGTTTAGGTAAAATGAAAAAAAAGTAATGAATGGTTGAGCATTGTTGGTTGATGCTGCATAATGAACCAAAATGGAGGTCCCAATTAGAAAATGTTGAAAAAAGTGAAAGTAAACAAAATAAGGTGAGTACATTTGGAGTATATACTAGTTCATTCTCAAATAATGATGCGTGTATAAATAATGAGGTTAATGAAGAAGTCATTCATCCATGTAGTAGAGCAACGACCAAGAGGAAAGGAAAATGAAAGGTATAAAATACTGAAGCGGTGAAAGGAGTGTTTGAAAAGTAAGAAGAGTTTAACAACACAAAGCATAAGACTTGAGGTGATACGCAAATTTAATGAAATTATTGCACTAAAGGAATGCTAGAAGTAATTAGAATTTGAAAAATCAATAATTTTTGCCGATACATCATCAATGGATGAAGTACAAAGGCAATGGATTGAGGAGATGCGTAGGGAGATTGTAAAAAAAAGAGAGGCAATAATTAGTTCTATTTCCAATTAGTCGTTGTATCACTTTCCTTTTGCAATGTAATGTTCCATTGTCTAATGTTCAGTTATGTAATATTTCGTTGTGTAATGTTTTATTGTGTAACTTTCCATTCATGTCAATCTAATTAATTTTCAAAAGTAGCTGTTGTTGAATTTTCCATTAGCATATTTAGTTTCATAAAACGAGTTATTACAAAAGTAGCAAGTGAAAAAAGTGGCCATTATCAAGTAGTTGTTATCAGTCAATCCAAATGAATTAACAAAACTAGTCGTTATCTGTCAATCAAAATGAATTAAAAAACTAGCTATTATCTATCAATCAAAATGAATTAAATAACTAGCAATTGTCAAGTAGCTATTATCTAGTCGTTGTAAAGGGCATTAAAATTATATAAATAGGGGCATAGAAACACATCTTCATTATTTACTTTCATATTACGCATTTCCATTAACACTACATACTTCTCTTTCCAACCTTAAGTATCATGTTGATAAGTAACTTTGATTTTGATTCTAAGTTAGAAAAAAAGTGCATTTGAGGTAGCTAAACAATTAATTATATCGGGGATGAGCAATATACGGGTAGTGCTGATGAATTCCTTGCATCAAATGCTCCCCGAGCTATGTGAGAGCTCCTCTACGAGAAGTCGTAAGAGAAAGTATATTGATAGAGGTCGCATTGAGGGTCATAATCATCTATATAGCGACTACTTCTTCGAAAACTTGTTATATACTGATGAACAATTTTGGAGAAGATTCCGACTGAGGAAAGTCATATTCCTCTGTATCGTATAAGTATTACAGGATAACTCTCCCTTTTTCAAACAAAGGAGAGATGTTATAGGTAAACTGTGCTTCACTAATGCAAAAGTGTACAATAGCTATTCGAATGTTAGCTTATGGAGTAACAGGAGATGCTGTGGATGATTACTTACGAATGGTTGAAAGTACAGTAGTAGAGTGTATCAAGCATTTTGTTTAAGGTATCATAGTTTGCTTTAGTGATGAGTATTTATGCAAACCAAATCCTACTAATATTCAGTGTTTACTTGCTATTGCTAAACAAAGTAGATTTCTTAGTATGTTGGGCAGCATTGATTGTATGCATTGGGAGCGGAAAAACTGCTTGGTTGCATGGCATGAAATGTATACTTGAGTTGATCATGGTTGTCTAACAATTATGCTTGAAGTTGTCGCTTAATATGACACTTGGATATGACATGTATTTTTTGGATTCCTAAGCTCAAATAATAATATTAATGTGTTGGAGCGCTCACTCATATTTGGTGATGTTTTAGAGGGATAAGCTCTTCAAACGAACTATACAGTCAATGGTAGAAATTATGATATGGCATATTACTTTACGAATGGTATATATTCAGAGTGGTCAAAATTTGTTAAATCTAATTGTTAGGAATCATACAGGAAGGATGTTGAATGAACCTTTGGAATACTACATTCTCATTTTCATGTAGTTCGTGGACCTTCGTGTTTTTAGGATCAAAAGGTATTAGGAAAAATCATGCGAGCAAATATAATTCTACATAATATGATTGTTGAGGATGAGCGGGACGGGTATAACTTCAAATTTGAAGCTTTAGATTATGAGTTGAGGGGCACAAGTGATCCAACACTTCTTGTCTCTCACAATTATATTGCAAATTATGCAACACATCCAAAACAATTTTAGGCTTTGTGATAGGACAAAGCACCATCAACTATAAGTTGACTTGATTGAATATATCTGTTAGTGTTTTGAAACAACCGATTAACATTTAGTAGCTATTTGATAAATAATCTAAGTTTTACATGTTGATGCTTTATTTATTTATCATTTCAATTTCTAGCTATGTACTTCAATTTGTCTCAATTTAGAATAAAAATTTCTTAATAATTTGGCTTCTTATGTCAACCAATTAATAAGTTAAAATTTTCTTAATTATAAATTTAAATGGCACTACAAAAATTTCTTCCTATATTTTCTTTTCAATATTCTCATTGTATTTTTTTTTTTATTTTAGACATGTTTGGATATGTAATTGAAAGTAATCATAGTGTGGGACCTAACAAAAACTTCAAAAAGTGTGAAGGAATTGTTTAGAAGGAAGTTAGGGATAAAGTGGAGAGTTTCTTAAGATAACAAAGTTTTCTTAAAGTATAAAAATAAAATATGGGCTTAGCGAGAGAATTAAGAATTAGTGTGAGTGTGAAATTTGAAAATGAATGATCAGGCGATGGGAAGTTCGTACCGTGTTGGATAAAGGAGGAGTTTGGAGTTGATATTTGTACTTGATTTGACCAATGCATGGCTCTTTTTATTTTGGGGGTACTTGTTGGAGGGTTTAGTCATGACTCACACGACATACTAGGTGGGTTTAGGATTAGGGTAGGATATGATTGTAGACAAAAATATCTTGTGCATGATATATGTTGAATATCTAGTGTGTAGTATTAGATGAATACATGATATTAATACAAGAAATCAAATTAGTACATATATTACATAGATTTAGGTGCAATTTTGTAATTCAATTAATTTCGTTAATTTATTATTTAATATATATATTTTGTTGATTCAATCTGATTAATTATTATTATTTAGAATTATTTCTAGTTATTTGATAGTGAATTTTCATGATTTGGTATAATTCAAAGTCACTTTACCAATTTGGTATATTTCTTAACTTAAGTTTGTTCAATTGATCTTATAGGGTATATGGTACAAAAGTAATGCATATTATACATGGTATAATTTAATGTTCACGAAAGATTACGCATTTTACACAATTTATTGTATAAGGGAGATTATATGAAATATATATACATATATATTACGCTACATTATACACACACATATATATATTCATGAAGGGGTAGTAATTTTATAAATTTAATATTTTTAGTTTGCATAATTTAAATCAGTTTGATATTGCATGGTACATTACATTTTTAACCGTTCGTGATTGAAGTTGTATTTATATACATATATGGCTCAAACCATATTTATATAAGTAAGTTCATATTTAATCTATTTCTTAAATTAGCTTACTTTGATTCATTTATATTATCTAAGGATGCCTCTAGTTGTTTGTTAGTTGTGAATCTTTTGGAATCAATTTACTAATTTAAGGCTCTCTTTAGATTCGGGGTTAAATTTTAAGGTTTTAAAATCTTAAGGTTTAGTGTTTAAGGTTTTTATTAGAATTAGGTTCAAATTTTTGAAAGTACATATACATATGGTTTAAGATTTCTTTACGTGCTTTCAAATTGTATATTAGGGTTTTTTTTTTATATTCATTTTAGGTTTCAAATTTAAAATTTAATTAGTCTTAAGTTTATACAGTTTTATTGACTTAAGGAAATATTTATAGCACTTGAGTTTGAATTTAAATTTAGAAGGCTAAGTTTGTGGGGGTTTACAAGTATAATCCTAAAAAGTAAAATAAATCAAAGTTATTAAATATAATTATTAGGGTAGAAGAATAAATAAGCAAACATCAGATATAAAGAAACTTTATTAGAAATATGTAGTGAATGACTTTATTATCGACTTACGTGAAAATGTTATTTTGAGCTAAATATATAAATAGTCATATATGCAAATATAACATGTATATACATATTGTGGAACATATAATATGTTTTTGAATAAAAAGTTAATTGGAAGCTTGCTTGATTGTTATTCTTATATAAATGAATCATAAGATGAGACAAAACCAAAAGTTAGTGGCACAAATAAACTAATAATAACAAAATAGTAATCAACTAGCACATGTTGCACCTACCTTATGAGTGCTAAAAAATAATAAATGCTTGAGTAAAATAATTTTCTAAGAAAAAAATAAAATAAATCAATAAATGCTTGTAAAAATAAAAATTTTCATCTTTTTTTATTGAAGAATGGGCATGTGTATTAGTTGATCATTTGGTTGTATTTGGCATCAATTACTATAAAAAAAATATTACAAATAAATGTTTTTACTTAATATAATAAATAATAGATAAATAGAATTATAGATGTGTAAGTGAGTTAAATAGATTAATTCAGCTTGACCTTCTTTGGCCCATTAGTTAAATGGGCCGAACTCATTTGCGTCACTTTTTTAAATAGGCTAAAAATTCTCGATCCTAACTCGTTTAAAAAGCAAGTTAAATGAGTTGGTTCGTAGGCCAAAAGTGTAAATATATTAAATGAATTGACCTAAATTGGCTCACTTTGATTTGTGGGTTAACAATAAGTTTATTTTGCCCACTTTTTAAACAGGTAAAAAAGCCTCGATCCAAACCCGTCTAAAAAGCAAGTTGAATAGGCCGACATGCGGGCTAAAGCTCATATGCACACTTCTAAATAGAATGTGTATTACTTGAAATTTGCATAAAAGTTGAAAGTTTTGTAAAATATAAACAGGATGTAAGAGTGAGATTAGAGTTAGAAGTGGAAGGGTGGGGGTGACTATGATTTAGGTTATCATAGAAATATAGAGAGAGATGGAATGGGGAATCTAAAAAAATTGCCAAATTTGCTAATATTATAATATATTTATAGTTATTTTACTATTGGTTTTTTTGTTATATAATATTCAATTGGAGGTCTAAATAATAATTTTACTGGAAGCGGTTACTTAAAGCCTTTTTAGTTTTAATAATAGATAATAACTGAAAGAAAATTCAAAAGTATAATCTTGAAAAAATTAAAATAAATCAAAAGCTTTTGAAAGTAATATAAACGAAAACAAGCAAATATCATTCCTTAAAAAAAAAAAGAATTTTTCAAAAATATATAGTGAAATTACTAGTTTGTATGAAAATGCTACATAAGGAGGATAATAGTTTTTATACATAATCTGGAAGACTGCAAATGATTATGTATATGGAAATCTTATCAAATTTCAAAATTTATTCTTCTTAGAAGTGTGCAATTTATAAAATTAGTAATTTTTAAATTGATAGTTTCTATATGAATAGGTCCTTGAATTTATGGGCTTGTAAATAAGAGAGAGAAAAAAGAGAGATTCCTTGAAATTATGTGTTTTAATTGGTTTCCCCAATATTTTTTAGAGTTATACATTAATGCGTATTTACTATAATTTAACTGTACATTGATGTAGTTAATTTAAAATGTTATATATAAATGTAGTTATTTTTATTATTGAAGGTGCAATGAGGTAATTGACACTTTTAGCCCAATGAATTAATAATAAATGCATGTAATGTATAATTAAATATGTTAAATAATATGAAATATTAATATTAGGGTAATTCAGAAAATTAAAAAAGACAATAAATCTTTCTACTTTCGCTTTGATAATATAGATTAAGGTTATTGAAATTTTCAACCAATATCAATGTCTAAATAAAGTAACAATATGCAAGAATTAAAACCATTTAACATTACATCACGATGATATTTCATCTTATGTGATAATAGAGGTGCATTAGTTTGTTAGAGATGGGAGACAATTGTGTAAAAAAAAAAAATACAGTAGATTATGTGCAGACTGAGAATGAAATGAGATATAGAGAAAAAGAAAAGAAAAGAAAAGAAAAGGTATGTTGAGTTATATGGAAATGTCAAAAGTATTTAAAACAGAAAAAAATGTTGCTTATTTTTTATTTTTTAATATAAAGTGGTTTGGTTCGGTTTGACTCGGCTCGGCTCAGCTCGGCTCGGCTTAATCCCTAAATTGAATTGTGAACATTCGAATTCTCTTTGAATCGAATTGTTTCTTAGTTTGGTTTGGTTTGGTTTAGTTTGATGAACAACTCCATTGATTAGTTATTATGGTTTTTATCAAGTTCATTATGGTCTTTTGTCAAGTTTAGGGGTGCAAAAAAGATAAAAATATAAATGTCTATAATGGAATAATAATAATAATAATAAGATTTAGATTTGTTATGTTAGGTTATAGTTGCATCACATGACTCAAAGAAAAAGAAAAATCCATAACCTTTTTAAGGGTAAATAGAATAAATCTTTCCTTAACTATTGATCATGTGTATTGACCCTCCCTTAACTAATCACAAGTGACACCATAAGGATTAGAAATGCTTGTTAAGGCACTTGATGGTTTTTATTATATTATTATTATTATTATTATTACTGTGTCGGTGTTAGATGGCAACTAACCATCTTTGGATGAGTTGTGTCATTGTTGGTGGGCTGCACAGTCTATTTAAAAAAGTAGGTTATAATGAATAAATTTTTCAACCATCCTAAATGAGCTTTCCTAAATGGTAGCTAGTTCCATCCGCATATACATTAGCAACTATCTAATGATGGCTATTCTTTAGTTTTTTTTTTTTTTTTCTTAATCCTTTGTTAGGTGATTTAAATAATTATATTTAAAAATAATAGTCTGTTAAATTAATCATTATGAGCCAATGAAATAGTGACACATGTCAACTTTCAAGGGGAATTGGTGGAGGAATTATAGTTAAATCCATTTTTTTTTTTTTTTATAATTTGAAGAACTCAACAGAAAAATATTTAAAAAAATGAAGGATTAAAAAAAAGAAAGAAGGTTTTATACTTTTTTCCCTAAAGGAATACACTGCATTAAATTTTGAGGCAAGAGGTTTTTGGATTATATATATATGTATATATATATATATATGTATGTATGTATATTGTCAGCAAGTTTTCCTACTCAAGTTCCCATTCTTTCACTCCCTGCCTTGCTTCCAATTCCAACATATATTCATCTAAACCTATGTACTCGGTATACATGCAATTCATTCAAGGAAATTAAGGTTTACTATGTGAAACATGTCCCCAATTAGATTTCACTACATCTATGCCTGTGCACTCATTTAACTCATGTGATCAAATTAGATTTGGAATAATGTCTGTGATTCAATATATAAATCACTTCTCCAATTAGATTTCACTATTTGTATATTAAAATAGGAAACCGAATCTTAAAGGCCTTCATTATAGATATCTTCTTCTCCAACTTCATTATTTCAATTAGAAATAAATCTTTGATTCAAACTTTACTTCAAAAAACTTGGTTTTAGTTTACTTCTATAGCGACTACCCTTAGTAATGGCGAATGGAAGCTCTATCTATGAGTGCATGCCTAGTAACTGTGAGTGCCTTGAATTATAGTTTTTCTTGTTTGTCTTGTCAGCAAGGTGCCTTTGTTTCCTTGTCTCTTGTGGACAATAAAACGAAGTAGAATAGAATTGATAGATCCCATCAAGACAACTCTTTGGCGGTTAGTCTGATGATCAGTAGCTGCCTGACTCATCAAACGCGGTCATCCAGCTTAAGACATTGCAAAAAAGGAGTACTGCTTCTAAAATTACAATGATTAGTTATGACTTTCTTTACAACATGGAGGTAGCAAAACATGAATTTCACCTTCAAAGTTAAGACCAAGAGGGAGAATTAGGATTCATGAATTAAAGAAAGAATTTCTAGCAAGAAAGATGCTTCTGGTCATACACTGGGGAGTCATACTTTTCCTAGTCAGGAACGTGTACTTTAGTCCTTGTAATACGACACATCCCGATAGTATAGGTTCAAGATAACTAGATAACCATAAAGGAATCTTGAGAGAAATGTACTTCCAAAAAGGAGGAAGATAGAACAAGTGAAACCTTGCATCAAGTATCATATGAAACTGAATGGAAATTCATTTTATCCTTTTTCGGGCAATTTTGCTCATTCCTTGACTCAATTTATGTGCTAAGTCAGAAAAAGTAAACCTTCTAACTTGATGAGTTTTTATCTTGCATTCAGGTGATGATCAATAGTAGTATTCAGGAATTGAGAAGGAAACTGACAGAACCTGCTGTATAGGAGAATAGCATGCCATTTTTCTAGTGGCAAATTAAATCCCCACTAATTTATAGCTGAAAGCAGAAAATACAGAGATAACAAACTGGAGCTAAGTCATCAGGAACAAAAAACTTGTTCACCATTATTTTGTTCTTATTTTCTTGTTGGCATTGTCATAAGTACTAGGCAGCAAAAAGACAGAGAGCAGGGATACCCAAGAAGGAGCGATTAGAAATGTTATGAGCTAGTGTCCAGCTTGTTCTTTAAATTTGTGCTAGCAAACACTTCAACAATGATGCAAAAGTTATATATGATCATTTTCTCCTTTCTCCAGGCTAACTGATAGAAGTGGCTCCTAAGTCGATCTACAACTGTAACGATACAAAATAATGAATGATTCAATGGCGTAAGTTAACTGCCAAGACCCTGTACATAGCATTTTAACCTAGATCTATCATCAACCATTACTATAGGAATCAACGAATCTAATAACTAATAATCCTAGTAGATAGTTTAGGTGACTTAAACTAATTTTCCTCAACGCTACAAATTAGAGTACAGTACTCCCAATTGAAACAAGAACTACTAATTGAAATTACTCACCAAGTGCTTCAACTTACACAATCAGCAGCATAAGTGGGATTTGGAAAATAATACTACTCGTGATATCTTTTTTTCTATTCTAATTGACAATCACAAGCATGTACATTGTGAAGGAATCTGTCTGTGGCATTTCATCAAATAATATGTGAGCTCGAGTCAATTTTGCAAAATTAGAAAAAAAAATTCGAGTGAATAATCGAGTAATACTCACCAGAAGTTCAACGCACGTGCGGGATAGTCAAATTTGGAATTAAAACTTCAATTTGATGGTGTTGATTTTCGTTTAATTTAGTAAATCCAGATGATTTTTGATCAAGGAGAAAGAGAGAGAGTGTTTTGTCTTGATTGAGGGAGGGAGGAGTTTTGTTAAAGGTAATTCACACTTTATGTTGCACTTACTAAATATAATATATTAATACGCAAAACTAATATCGCATTTAGCAAATGTGAGATAGTGTGAGTGCTAGAGTAAATAAATCGCATTTGCTAATTGCAATACAACCTATATTACACTTTTTAAACACGATAAGTTAATAAAAAATAAATTGCATTTATCAAATGCGATATAAGAGTAAGCTTATATCGCAATTAGCAAACGTGATATAATGTTTGCCTATCACGTTTGTATGATTATGTTTAAATTTCATTTATCAAATACGATATATGAGTAAGCTTATATTGTAATTAGCAAACATGATACAGTGTTAGTAGGATTATGAGGAAAATTAAATTGCATTTATCTAATATAAGATAGTGCTGGTATTATCTCCCGAGGAAAATGCCATCTTGGATTTAGGCTATGACCAAGCCTATATTACATTTTATGCGATATAGTATTGTTATTCAAGGTATTGTATTTATAAAATGCGATATAATTTATGAAGATTATATCGCAATTTGTAAATACAATATAGGATTGTGACTTCATTGCTAGAATTGTTTAAATAAGCCTAGTGATAACTTTATATCACATTTTAAAAATATGATAATTTGATAAAACCTTTTTCATATTTTTGAATTGTGATATGTTGATGTAACACTTTTATAATATCGCATTTTTGAAATGTGAGATACTTGTTAATAATGGTATTATGTTTCTAATTTTTATTCTTGTAATTTTTTTTTATAATATGTTCGTCGAAATGTGTTTTACTTTAATAAACTACATTAAATTTTGAGACGAGGTTTTTGGATTATATATATATATATATATTGGTTAGCAAGTTTTCCTTCTCAAGTTCCCTTTCTTTCACTCCCTACCTTGCTTCTAATTCCAACATATATTCATCCAAACCGATGTACTCAGCACACATTGAATTCATTTGAGGAAACTAAGGTTGAAAAAACTTTATTCACCATGTGAAACATGTTCCCAATTAGATTTCATTACATCTATATTCCTCCGCACTTATTTAATTTACGTTATCAAATTAGATTTGGAATCTTGTCTATGATTCAATGTATAAATAACTTCTTCAATCAGATTTCGCTATCTGTATATTAAAATAGGAAACGGAATCTTGAAAGCCTTCATTATAAATATCTTCTTCTCCATCTTCGTCATTTCAATTATAAATAAATCTTTGATTCAAACTTTACTTTAGAAAACATGGTTTTAAGTTACTTCAGTGGTGGCTACCCTTAGTAATGGCAAATGGAAGCTCTATCCTTCCTTGATGCTTCCACTTAAAAATGAACAAGAAAAGCAAGAAACTAGGAATAGTGGGTTTTCACTTTTCAGTCTCATAGATCGCGATCACCCTGAAGTCCTAGACTTGCCAAGAACTTTCACCACCAGCCGCTGTGTCAGGTGCTCGCACGGGTGACTTGTGATGTTAGACGAGCGATGCGATCCCTATATTTTCCACCCTCACCACAAAAGATCCATTCGTCTACCGCCATTCGACACCTTTCCTTGCATATTTCAAGTATGCATGACTAGTGACGGTTCTTTGGTTGCCTATTTATAAGGCTTCCAGGAATTTCGGGCTCCTTGCCAATTCTTGCATTGTCTCGCCGAAGCATATTGAAGAAAGTTTCATCGTCAAGGCTGTGTTGCCTTCGGACCCTGACACTAATGCCAATTCTTCCAAGGATGTCGTGATATACGGTGATCAATTGGAACTTGCATTTTCTCGTGTTAAAGACGAATCGTGGACCGAATTGCGAAGTTCTCGACACCCATACTCGGATGTAATCTGCCATGGTGTCACTCTGTTTGCACTATCTGATAAGGGTCTTGTGGATATTTGGGACAAGAACAAGGATTTCCCTGTCAAGTTCATGGATATAAAATCCAGTTTACCCATGAAAGGGGCAGAAAGGTGGTAGCCCATGAGGGGTTTACTCTCTACGAACATGTACTTAGTGGAGGCGGGCAGCCAACTTCTCTTAGCGGTTCGGTTTATTGGTGCATTCGTCGATGGCGATGGCATCCCCAGAAAAGAATATGATCTCCTTACCGAAGAAGACACATATCCTTTGGTATGCCCATATAGGACACTTGAATTTCAGGTTTATACATTGGATTTGAGTTCCCAGGATTCGATAGGTGATCACATCCTTTTTCTTGGTGTGAATTACTCTGTATCGGTTTGTAATCAAGATTGTCAGTTCGAGTGTGAAGGAAATTCCACAAATTTCACAGGTGATTATTGGGATTGAGTTAGTGAAGATTATTTGTATGATGGTCACGACATGGGTGTCTATTACTTGAAAACTAGAAGTGTTAAGCAGTTTTATCAAACTGAATGTGACAAGATACAGCTACCTCCCTTTTGGATCATTCCTTCAAAATTTTTTCCTTCGATAGGAACTTGCTCTAATTCTACATACAACTGGGCTTATATTTTCTTTTGACCTTATTAGTGCTTCCTAGTCAACTCGAATGTATTTGGAGTTTGTTGTATTCTAATTTAGGCATATTTGAGATTACGTCATGCACTGTCCTTTCTTGTCTTGTTTTTTGTGGTTAGCGACCCGTAGTAGGAGCCTGGTAGACATATAAACTACTAAAATAGTCTTATCACTTAAAGACGCAACATAAGTTAATGTGTAGTGTCGTTGTCTGATGGTGCTGTTGTAAATGTATTGGTACCCCAGCCCAGGGCGATCGAGCAGTTCTAATTCCTTCTTTGCTATTGGCCGAAAAGGTAAAACTAGGGTTAGCAATTTGAGACCTAATCCTTCAGATTTGGTTATGATACGACACGATATAACTAAGTTTGAGTATAAAAAAATTCAATATAAGATACAAACAAAACCGGTTAAATACATTTGGATTTTTTCTTGGGTTCGAGTTTGAGTTCTAGGCTGTTTACAATCCCGTTTATTAAATAAATTTCATAAACCGGTCACAACTTCACCCATAAACCCATTTATTATACATAAATTTATATTTTCTTTTGATCTTTTTTTTTAGTAGGGAGAAAAGAAAAATATATACGGTTCAATCTGATTCAAACTTTGTATGATAAGTGATACCGTTAAATTAGTTAAATACAAATATTTTTTAATGAGTAGGGTTTCTTCGATCTTTCTTCTTCTTCTTCTTTTTTATTTTTATTTTATTTATCTCCCTTCTAAGTTCCAACCACAAGCCAAGCCATATTTTGATTTCACGCTCATAACTCAAGTTTGAATATTTTCTTAACTATCAAAACAAATATGAAGTTTAGAGTCTTCTTCTCCACTTTTTTTTTTTTTTTTTTTCCACTTGTTCTTTATCTTTATAGTCTTTTTTTTTTTCATCGTGTAGCGATGAGAAGGTATTAAATTGTTGAACTTCATTTAGAAATCATTTATTAGAACTTCTTATAAGAAAATAATATGCAATGTTATTTTTCTGTTCTTTATAATGTGATGTGATAGGATTTTTTTTTTTTAATATAAGAAAATAGATTATGGATAGTAAAATAGTAATATATTACAATTATCTATTGAAATAATCTTTAATATGGAGAAAATTGATTATAAAAATCATAGTTATTTTTTATATATATAATAAATTAATCGTTCTTTCATTGCTCGTAGACAAAGTTTTATGGAAAATATTAGAATTGTGACCATAAGATGCTAATAGTTAGAATTTAGATACATCTTAAAATAAGTGAGGTGATTAAAGTGATGTTATGTAATTTAAATATTGTGATATCTTATAATTTGATAAACTTTATTTCACTAAAGCTTTTGTTTAGATTTTAATATTAAGTGTTAAAACCTTATGATACTTGTATTTGTAGAATTTAAATATTATTTTTTTTCCATTGACATTTTGCATGTGTAAGTATCTTATAGATTTTTTAATAATTTTTCCATTGACAAATGGGTGTAACTTGGATACGAGATATGCTTATAAACGGGTTGGGTCACGGGTTTACATATTCGAACATAATTAATAAACAGGTTGTGTCACAGGTTCAAGTTTTTCAGATATAAACTTATTTAGACACAGACATTGAACATGACACGATAACATGAGTTATTAGCCTTAGGCAAAATCACACAAATGGTGGCTTGCCCTTCTTTCCTAATTCTTGGAGGGAAAAGGAAAATTTTAAATGGTTATATGTGTATATATGCATATAATTTGAATATATGGCTTTATATAAGTTCATTTTCTTAGAAATTACTTGTTATCAATATGATGTATTTAAATTTTATTAGTATTTATATCCTATACAACTTTTCTTAATTCTAGAAAATTTCAATATAATGAATATTACTTTTCTTGGCCTCCAAGTTCCTTTTTTCTTTATTTATTTTTGTACTTCTCTGTCTCTCCTTTTTCTTAAAGATAAAACGTATTTTTTATAATGAACGAACTTAAACATATACTTCTGCTCATTTTATATCACTAAAAACCACTCGCAGTATTGGTTATAAGCACGGCAAAATGATCTCCCAAACATTTTCTAGAGATCAAACACCCATGAAGACTTCTAGATCGAGACCTCCATTTACGGATTGAGGGGACAAAAGTATTCGAAGATTTGATGGCAAAATGACACATGCTAACTATCAATTTTTTAAAATAGGATATTTTTCTCAACTTTTATTATTAAAGTTTTATATTATATGAATCTACGCATTGTATAGGTATGAAATTTGCAATACATGACTCAAAAAACATTTATTGTATCTCTTCTGTATGACATTTTCGTGTCCTTATGCTTTATGAAAAGTACCGAAGTTAGTGATGGCTTTCAATGTAGCAAAAGATTGCCTATGTAGGTTCAAAATACTAAATTGATAAGATGACTTTTCACTTAATTATTATTTTTTTAATTCTTTCTTAAGATACTTTTATCATTTGTATGTTTTATTAACAATACTTTTGTTGCTTTTATTACCCATAAGTTTTTATTTCTTAGGAGACATATCCTTTGATACACAAAGACTGATATTTGTAGAAAAGTTAGAACCTTTATACTGCTGGAAGCAAAATAATATCTACATAGATATTCTTTTGTAAGTTTTTGTAAATGTTACATTAAGAAAAGTTTTTAAAAGGAAAAAAAAGCTTGAACTTCTATAGTCCCATCAGTAGGATCAATCCCATATGGACAAGACCAAAGAAATTTCCAAAAAGGAAGGCATGGTAATAATTTAAATCCTGCAAATTTTATGTATTAGATATGAAAGTGAGCTTGAAAATCGATAAATATTCTTTAAGCCTAACGGTAATAAAATCGATAAAAATTCTAAAATAAAACCTTAAAATGAATTTCAAAACCCCAATATAAAATTAAAAAACCCTAATCACATACAGGGATCTTAAACCCTAAATGCATGGTAACCACATATAGTAATCATGAATTGAATAAAAAGCCCCAAATGATAACCCTGGAGGTGCAAAATCTTAAATGAAACCCTCAACGTAGAGAAAATGCTAAATTAGTAAAGTAAACTTGAATTTTATCCAATCGCAAAAATTCAATATTAAACAATTAGAGATATCCCTAAATAATAACAATTAACTAAATTGAGTTAGCAGGAAGTAAAATGAATAAAATTACAAATTTGCCCCTATGAGTATGCTTTGTGCCATATATGTGTAATTTCCTTTTTACATGCCATTATTTATAAGATATATTACAGAACATCAATTGGCATTAAATTGAACCAACTAAAACACTAAATTAATAAATTAATTTTGGATATTTCGAAATTATGCAATTTCAATATTAAATAATTCAAAATGTCCCTAAATAATAGCAAGTAACTAAATTAAACTAACTAGCAAATAAAATTTATAAAATTAAGAAATTACCCTCACAAATAAGTATTTGACTAAACATGTGTATATGCACTCAGTAAAATTTTCTTTCTTGACCATTTGATTGAAATAGAACCAATTAAAGCATTTGACTGGTGAAAATATATCTTTTGCGCTACAAGATTAATTGCACCATACATGCACATACGTAGGCCATGATTTTATTCGCGAATATTAAAATGAACAAGACAACATACAATGTTAAATCAATTTAACTAAACTAATTAAAATACTAGATTAATGAAATTATAATTGTGCCTTATGCATATGAATTGCACCATATATAAACATAAAAGTAACCTTATTTATGTACGATAAAAACTTGAAAAAAAAAAAACCCTAAAATAAGGAACTAAGACCTTAGCTTGAAAATGAAAACCCTAAACTCTATGCCTAAAACCTTAAACCTGATAGAACCTTAAATAAACTCAAAAGCTTTAAAAACTTAAATTATGATTTGAAATCGATAAATAAAGGAATCAAGACTAGGTGTCATTTTGAAAAATTTTACCAAGTGTAATAACTGAACCAAAAAAGAAAAGAAAGAAAGAAAGAAAGAAGAGCATTATACAAGACCATTAGTGTCGACCCCTAATCCTAAAACCCTTTCCCCTTACTTCCCTTCAAGCTTAACAAGATAATTGGAGGATAACTGGCTAGTTGGGAGACCATTTGAAAAGTTTAAACAAAGCCCTAGGATGATAAGACCTAACCCCTATAATTTTCTAAATAAGTAATACTATTTTTGGTAAGATGTCATAAGCCAATTTTTTTCAATCAATCAAAGAAGGATGAAGGAGAAGACTTGCACTACTTCCCACCTGTACATCTAGTGCTAGCCACCCTCTACACACTACCCTAAAAATCACCTTGTCAACTTCATCTAAAGACACCCCAAACACAATGGAAAGACCACCTAAGAACCCCTTTGAACTGGCCAAAAGCAACATCCCTACCAACTCAAGTTCCCAATGCATCAAGAACATCCTTAAGTAAGAACTCTTCATTATATCTCTCACTTCTCATGCACAAACTCAAGACACATTCCTTCACAAACATTCCAAGTTGCGTTGGCTAAGCCCTACACATACACTCCATATTTCCTTCTTCATTCTACTCTTACACTACTTAAAAATCAACCACTACAAGCCACTACTTATGTTACTCCCCTTCTCCATTACCATCCATCCTTATATCATAACTCTTCAAACTCCAAGCAAATGTTAAGGAGTGAGCAAAGAGCTCTTCAAGGAAGCTAGGACAAAGCCAAAGGGAGCACTCCCTTGGGCGCCATCTACCTCCTAAACAAGTAGTAAAGTTTTCCCTTCCTTCTTTTGATATAATCTTAAAACACTCGTATAATAGGACCCCTTTCTTTGTGTCGCTAATTATAACTTTAGGAGTTTCCTATATTAAAGAAAAGTTGTAGTTTTCTTTCAAAAGGATTTCTTGTACATGATAAGTTTTAGCATATGCATCTTGTGATCTACTATGAAAACAAGTATATGTTTAAGGAAACTTAAGAGAAGGTTTTGTAACTTGAAAATACCACAAAATAATGATGTGTAGAAACCTCATATGATTCTGGATGTGGGCTCCATGTTTCTCCTAGGGATGTTTTCTTAACTTAGGACAAGTTATTTAGGCACAAAAATGCATCTAGGTGGTTATGTGGTAAGTGTATGAGATAATGTTAAGGAAAACACAACTAAATTTTAAGAAAACACTCTTATAGCTCACAGTCACCATAAGTTCCAGGTTATTTACAAGTATAATATAGAATAAATTAACAAATAAAAAGTGAAAATAAGAGCTAAATAAGTGTTAAGTTGAAAGATAAGTCAGTTTAGGGTCTTAAGTAGATGTTTAAGGGCCAAAATCACTAAAACAAGCTTAGGAGTGGAACTTAAGACACCAAACCCCAACCAACTAGGTTTGTGCTAGGAAGAAAAACACCCATAAAAATGGTGAAATATTAGGTTTTGGACTCAAACATACTAATATAATGAAGATAGTAAGCCCCAAGACACTTAAACTGGCATAAAGACCCTAATTAGGCCCAAAACCGCCCTAAACCCAAGAAAAACCACATGGATAGTATCAAAGGATAATTAAAAGACTTAAGGAAAGCCCATTGAAGAATCCCCCAAGCCCACTAAAACATTTAGTAAGCCTATCTTTAGAATTGAGCTCACTTATGGAATAAAAGTTTACTTAAAAACTTATAGGATAAAAGTTAAAACTAAAACAAGGAATGAATGTGATACTTTAAGAAACCAGCCACACTTGAATAATGATGCCCAAATAATGATCAATGGCTCAAAACCAATCAAATCTATAAAATGGAAAGCCCTTTAAAACAAAATGAAGCCAAGAAGAAACATATATTAGAAACTCGCCACTATTTTAGCCAATACACAAAAATGTGGGTTTGACCTCTCAAAAGTGACCATTCGATGTGAATTTATGTCCCAAAAAAATGAAAATTGAATATATGATCATAAAAATCGGATTTAAAACAAAAAAGTTATACATGATTGAAGAATTATGCGTGACCGAAAAAAAAAGACAAGAGTAAGCAATAAGATAAGAGAAATAGACTTAGTGAATTAATTAGGATAAAACCTTAAAATAATAAATTCTTATCTTTCTCATTTATAATAATTGGGTGACATTGACTTTGAGGACGATTTGCCACCTAATTACTACAATTAGCAAATATGAATAAGGGAGTAACCCTCGATGACTCCATGTTTGACTTTACTTGTAGTTAGTTGCACTAAATGTTTTATATGCATAAATTATAAATTGTTGCATGTAGGGGTGGGAATTTGCATGTGTGGTGTACTTGAACGCTAAATAACCTAATGTTGTTATAAGAGTTGAAAGTTGCTTGCATGATAGATATTAGTGGAGTTCATGCTTGCATGTGAAGATTAGTTGGTTTCTTAAATTAATGAGCCTATTATCTACTTGGCTAATAACTAAATGGATCATGCATTTCATTCCATTGCATTAATTTTTCTAACTACCACCTCATGCAAAAGGTAGGAAGGGGATCATAGGAGTACGAGCTCCTAAGGGGATTATTTTGAGCAAACCATATATACCATAATTATTGAGTCCTTATCCTAACCTATAGGCTTACTAGGTATCAAGAGATGCTAGCTGTATGGCTAAGGGTCATGTCCAAAGACTTTCGCTTAGGGCATGTGCATAGACTGTAGGGATTACCATACCGCTAGACCTAAGAGTTTTCTAGTTTTGGAAAAAATAGTATTATTTTCTAAAGTATTAAAGTATATATGTATATATGTGTATGAATGCACATTGGTATGCTTGTTGTGAAGTCTATTATTTACTTGTATTATTTATTTTATCAGCTAGTTTAGCAATTAGATAGAATTAGTTAGTTAGTTAATTTTGTTAGGCGATTATGTACAGATAATTTTCTATTTGGCTACTGTTATAAATAGTAGTGAAACTATAACATACTAACTTTTCTCTTTCTTTCTCAACATTCTGCAATATTATATAGTGTATACTTCTTCTCCATGGTTGAATATAGATGAAGTAACTAGGACAATACTTTTATGCTAGGATACCCTGCATTTCATTAAGCGTTCACATGGTATCAGAGTAGTGAGATCTACGCAATTCCCTTCTATTTTCTCTTGTTCGATTTTTTTAGGAGTTTCTTTTATAATTGCTACAATTGATGGTGAATCTTGGAGATCAAGGTCCTACTTTAAATCAAATTGATAATTTAATGGATCCTCTTTATGTTTCTAATTTGGATAGCCTAGCAATGGTTATAGGAAACATTATTTTTAATGGATCTAATTTCTTGAGTTGGAGTCACTCTGTTAGAATGGGTTTAAGAGCTAAAATGAAGCTAGGATTTATAGATGGAAGTGTACCTAGACCCAATGAAGGTTCTAATGATCAGGCAAAGTGGATTCGAAGTGATTACATGATAAGATGTTGGATTTTGAGTTTAATGAATAGTGATTTGGCTCAGAATTTTTTATATACAACATTAGCTAAGGATTTATGGATAGAAAACAATGAGCAACATAGACAAAGTAATAGATTGTTGGTGTATTAGATTCAACATGAAATTGTAATACAAAGTAAGGAAATATGTTAGTTAGCTTGTATTTTAACAAACTAAAATGGTTGTGGGATGAATTGCAAGCTCTTAAGGGTATTCTGAGTTGCATATGTAGAAGGCTTGAATGCTGTATGTGTGGATTAGTTGAAAAACTTTCTGATTTCGAGTCCTAAAGTAAATTGATCCAATTTTTGATGAGACTAAGTGAAGCTTATGAAAGTGTTAGGCATCATATTTTGTCAATGGATCCACTTCCCAATGTAAACAAAGGTTGTTGCTTGGTTCAACAAATTGAAAAACAAAGACAAATTACCACTGCTATAGTAAGGAATAATGAATTTTTAGCTTTTCTAATTGGAAAATGATATGGTGCGGCATGGATGAACATACAATGCTTGGTATTGCATGAACCAAAGAGGATGGGTTTAGACTGCAAGATGATCCAAAAAATAAAGGAGAGTTGTGGGCTAAGTAAGGGTCCCCATGCACCGATGATAGATATGACGCATCAACACCTCACATGAGCTTGGGTCACACTTGATATGACACATAAGTGTGGTTGGAGGTCACTTGCCACTAGTCCATGCTTAATGGGCTAGATAAGAGTAGCTCGAGACTAAGCAGTAGAATACTTAGCTTAAGAGGGTATGTTTGAAAAATTCCAATGTCTCCTCTATTATGGTCATTACAATATACAAGTATTTATAGGACCCAATTAGAGTAAATCCTAAGTTAGAGTAAATTACCAAAAAAAAAAAAAAATTCCTATTAGTTAAGGAAAAGGACAATAATTTATGGGGGAATCAATGTAATCGTGTAGAAAGAATATCTGGTTGTAGAAAGGATAGTACAATTGTTAGAAAAAGGTAGAACAGCTCATTCTATGGTCCTAATGACAATGTTGGCAGAGTAAGGGCGGCTTCTATTAGGTCGTCATCGGCAGTTCAATAGCTCGAACAATTGGGATTGGACAGGGCGGGTTTATAGGCGACTTATCTTTAGATCGGCCATAAGTGATTAGCTCCTGATAGCTGTCAACTTGGCCTTAACACGAGTATGGTTGGCAACAGTTGATTTGTTGTTTAGATAGGAGTGTTTTGAAGGGGTCAGTTAGGCACCTTGGCTGGTTACCTCAGTAGCTTCTTGAGTGTAGAGGGTGAAGTAACTTAGTAGAGTGGTATAATGAATGCACTACTTTTCGGCATTCAGCTCACTTTTCGGCATTTAGCTCACTTAGAATAGCTTAACAAACCATTTAAGCAAGCCTTCAGGTTCGGGAACGCATGATTAATCTACGATCCCTATCAACCCCTCCGGGTTGTTTGAGATTTAGGATCAAATCTAGCTTAGCTTCGGGTGGCTTGTCTTTGGGAGCATACGATTAGAGATTGGCAATGTTGAAGGAGTTCAAGACTCCATATCCTTTAGTTAATTCAATCTTGTAAGCATTAGGATTGATCTTTTCAAGCACTTTGAAGGATTTGTCGGCTCTAGGAGATAACTTGCTCTTTCTCAAGTTTGGGAATTGTTCCTTGCTGAGGTTGATCTAAACTAGATCAATTGGTTCAAACTCTCTCTTCTTCCATCCTTGACCTTGCTTCTTAAGCTTAGTAGTCACTTGGTTTAATTGTTCTATAATCTTCTTGTGTATGGTCTTAATGGCCTCGACTCTCTTTGTAGCTAGTTAGTCATCATCAAATCTTAGCATGGGTGCTTGGTCCAATGGTAGCTCGGGGTTAAACCCATAAGCGACCTTGAAGGGAGACATGTTTCTTATGATGTGGGTGGTCTTATTGTAGGTAAACTTAATGATTGATAGATACATGTCCTAATCAGCCATGTTTCCTCTAACTGTAACCCGTAGTAAAGTTCCCATAGTTCTATTGACAACCTTGGCTTGCCCATCAGTCTGTGGATGACAGAATGTATTGTACAATAGCTTTGTCCCCATTTATCTCCATAGTGTTCTCTAAAAGTGGCTCATAAACTTTGGGTCTTGATTTGAAACAATGGATTTGGGTACTCCATGAAGCATGATTGCTTCTTACAAGAAAAGAAAAAAGATAGTCGAAGTGTCGTTAGTTTTGAAACAAGGCACAAAATGTACCATCTTGCTAAATCGATCTACGACCATCATGATGGAGTCTTTCCCTTGGGATGTCCTCGGTAACCTTAACATGAAGTCCGTACTCAGCTTGGACCATGGTTTGGTCAGATGGGCAAGGGTAGATAGTGTCTTTGTTTGGCTTAGTTATTTGCTTTTTGGTAGGTTGTACACCTTTTCTATATAGATTGGACATCTCTCATTATGCTTAGCCAAAAGAATCTTGAGGATAATATATTATGGGTTTGGCACTGGCTAAAGTGTCCTATTAATCCTCCTTTATGTACCTTATGGATTAACAATTTTCTTATGAAATAGGTTAGGATACATAGCTTCCTCTTATAGAATAAGTATTTGTTCTCCCTGTGATAGTCGTCCAATAACCGTCCTTCCTCAAACCTAGCATAGATGGGACCAAAGTATGGATCCTCAGCATACAAATTCTTTATTATGGAGAAACCAAGTAGCCTGGTCTGTAATTTAGTTAGGAGAGAATGTCGTTTCAATAGGGCGTCGACTACTAATTGTTCTTCCCATTCTTATATTTCACGACATAGGAAAATCACTCCATCAACTCTACCCATTTGGCTTATCTCCAAGATAACTTGGGTTGGCTCTTCAGATATCTCAAGGATTCATGATCTATGTAGATCACAAATTCCTTAGGTAGTAGATAGTGTTGCTATATCGTTAGGGCTTGGATTAAGGAGTAAAACTCCTTATGATAGATAGAATAATTGAGTGTAGCTCCTTGATGTTTCTTGCTAAGGTAAGTAATAGGTCGGCCTTCTTGCATTAGCACGATACCCATGCCCAGTCCGGATGCATCATACTCTACTTCAAAGACTTTATCAAAGCTCAGTAGAGTTAATATAGGGGCTATAGTCAACTTCTCTTTTACTTCCTTAAAACTCCTCTGCTCCTTCTCTCCTCATCTGAATTCAACATTCTTTTTTGATAGTTAGGTGAGTGAGGTCACGTTTGTACTAAAATTGCTCATAAACTTATGATAGAATGATGCTAGGTTGTGGAAACTCCTCATGTCAGCTAAAGTGGTTGGCATTGGCCATTCAGTAATTGCTTTAATCTTCTCTTCATCAACTCGTATGCCACCACCACTAACAAGAAATTGTAAGAATATCACTTCGGGTTGGCAAAAGTCGTACTTTTTTAGATTGGCATAAAGCTATTCAGCTTAGAGTTTTGTAAAGACTCTTCAAAGATACTCCTGGTGAGTCTCTAGGTTAGGGCTATAACTAAGATGTCGTAAAAATAAACTACAACAAAGTTTCCAATTAATTCTTAGAGCATATGATTCATTAAGCGCATAAATGTGCTCGATGCATTGGATAGTCTAAATAAAATTACAAGCCATTCATATATTCCATGGCATGTTTTGAACGCAGTCTTCTACTCAACGACCTCATGCATTCGGATCTGATGGTATCCTAATTTGAGGTTAACCTTAGAGAACACTCTTGCTTCATTCAACTCGTGTAGCATGTCATCAAGCCTTGGTATGGGATACTTATACTTGATGGTAATGCGGTTGATAGCTTGGCTATCTACATACATTCTTCATGACTTATCTTTCTTTAGCATTAACAAAGCCGACATTGCACAAGGGTTAAGGGAGTCTTGTACAAACCCTTTTTTCATCAACTCATCTTTACAACTTAGCAGCTTGTTTAGGATTTAGCCTATGAGTAGTCTTATTTGGTAGTGTAGCTCCTAGCTATAGGTCAATGGCATGTTTTATACCTTGGATAGGGGGTAAACCTTGTGACAATTCATTTGGGAATAGATTGGTGAACTCCTCCAATATTGCTTTTTCCTCAGCAGGCTGCTCCTTCTCCTTGGATCTCATCTCTAGTATTCTTTGGACTAGTAGAAAGGTCTGTCCTTCGAGCTCCATCTCTCTTTTCAACTCAGCTTGGGTCAATACTAAAGCCTCTTTCTTCGAGGTCCAATTCAGTTGGGTTTGCATGACCTTTACTTGTTCGGCAATCATTGGACTCAATTTTACCTTTTTTCCTTCATGCTCCAGGGATCATGTATTCTTCCTTCTATCGTATATTACAGCTTGATTGAACATCCACGTTCGTCCAAGTAGAATGTGGGATGCACTCATGAATAGCACATCACAAAACACTTTATCTCGATAATTGCTAATGTAGATCAATACAAACACCTGTTTGTTCATTTGTAAAGCTCCTTTATCAGTAAGCCAATGAAGCTTATAAGGTTTTGGGTAGGACTTAGTCGGCAATTTTAATTGCTAGACCATAAATGTAGAGGTTACATTAGTGCAACTCCTACTATCAATGATTAAGGCATACAGTGACTCATTTGCCTTACATCTGATGTGGAAGAGATTTTCCCTTTGCTCCTCCTCAGGTACAAGATTGACACTTATTGTCCTTCTTAACACTATAGTAGCCGACATAAAGTTGCCTTCTTCACTGTAGATAACTTTCTCTTCAGGTAGCTTGGTCTGTCCATCCTCTTTCAGCTCCTCTACTTCCTCATTAGTACTGTTTACTTCAACAATTGGTGCTTCACCTTAGATCACCATAATTCTTCTATTCGGACACTAAGCAGCTATGTGTCTAAATCATTAGCATTTGAAACACTTAATCTCACTTGTCTTCCTTCTTGAGCTCTGACCTTTCTTAAACTTCCTTGGAATCTCCTTACCCTTTGCTTGAGTAGTTGGAGCATTTCAGGTTTTGGTAACCTTACATGGTTTTATTTGCACAAGTTTGCTCAAAACAAATCGGCAATTACCAGGTTAGTTGATAAGAGGTCGGGACCTTCTTGTTCGATGTCTTTCTATCCTTTAGGTAGCTCGGATTGCATCATCAAGTGATTTAATATCCATGGTTTCTAGGATATCTCCAATCTCGTACTTCAATCTACCGATGAATCGAGATGCTGTTTAGTCTTCTAGCTAACTTACTTTGCATCGGATCATTAACATATGAAATTCCTTGACATAAGTTTCAATAATAGATCCTCCTTGCCTCAGCTCTTGTAATCTTTTGAAGGTATCTTACAAATAATAGCTTAGCACAAACCTTCTTCTCATGACTCTCTTCATTTCATCATAACTCCTAAGTTCTCGTTCTCCTTCTATTCTTTGGGTGACTTGCAAGTTCTTCCACCATAGGATAACATAACTAGTAAACTCCAATATAGCAAGTCTAACCTTTACATTATCAAGTACTTTGTGGCTTTCAAATTGCTTTTTAATCTTATTTACCCAATTCAAGTAGTCCTTGGCATCATTAATCATAGAAAAACTTGGAATATACATCCTTAACCCTTCAACTTTAGGGGCTTGAACATTGCTCTCTTCAGGCTCATAGTACTCCTTTACTTCATTGTCTCCTTCCTCTTTTTCTTCTTCTTTGATTTCTTCATGTGTTAGCGTATGCTTAGCAACCCTTCCCATTCCTTTAACTTAAGGCGATTGAGCTAGGGTATTAACTAGGCAAAACTGACCATTGCTTTACTCTTACTGCTCACTTGTCTGGTTAAGCTATTTTTAGCTCGTTATCTATCTTCATTGATGACAACACCAAACTAGCTACCACATTGGTGAGCCCGTCTAGTTGTTCACCCATTGACTGAGGTATGAAGCTTTCTTGTTGTCCTTGGCTATTTCGAGTACTGCTTTCTTAGTTTCCCAGAGTTCCTTGAACACTTAAATTTGACATTGTTGGTTAACTCACAAAATTGATGTTTAAAATACTACTCGGAGTTTCCTTTGCAAATAACAATAACAGTGCAATAACTAATACTCCCAACACCAAGACAACTACACACAGAAAACAAACAAACAACCTTACTTTGTTTTTCGTATGAGAAACAGGGGAAAATAGAGCACCAAAAGTCTTCAATACTATTCACCTACCAAACTCTTAGTCTTAGCAATAGGACTTTGAACACATAAATATAGTAACAAATTACTCAAAGAGAAAAGTAGTAGAAACTAGTTTTTGAATTTAGCCAATGCTTTGATACTAAGATGATATGGTGTAACGTGGATAAACATGCGATGCTCGATATTGCACGAACCAAAGGAGGTGGGTTCGGACCGCAAGATAGTTTGAAAAGTAAAGGAGAGTGATGGGTTAAGCAAGGGTCTTCATACATCGATGATGGATATGATGCACCAACGCCTCATACGAGCTCGTCATACTTGATATGATGTACAAGTGTGACCGGAGGTCACTCACCACTAGTTCACATTTAATGGGTCAGATAAGAGTAGCTTAAAAGTAAGCAGCAGAACACTTAGCTCAAGAGAGTATATATGAAAAATTCCAATGTCTCCTTTATTGTGGCCATTACAATATACAAGTATTTAAAGGACCCAAATTAAGGTAAATCCTAGGTTAAAGTAAATTCTAAAAATGATTCCTACTAGTTAAGGAAAAGGGGAATAATTTATAAGAGTATTAATGTAATCGTGCATAAAGAATATCCGGTTGCAGAAAGGATAGTACAATTGTTAAAAAAGGTAGGACATGCATCATTTTGCTTATTTTATGGTTCCAATGACAATGCTGGTCTAGTAGGGGAGGCTTCGATTAGGTTGGCGTCAGCAGTTCGATAACTTGGATAATTGGGACCTGATAAGGGGGTAGGTTTATGGGTGACTTATCTTCAGGTTAGCCTTGGGTGATTGGCTCCTGATGGCTGTTAGGTCGACTTTAGTACTAGTGTGGATGGCAACACTCTGATTTGTTTTCGAACAGGAGTGTTTTGAAGGGGTCAGTTTGGTACCTTGGCAGCTTCTTGAATGTGGAGGGCAAAGTAACTCGGCAGCTTCTTAATAACAACGTTGGTTGTTAGATAGTTGATAGTAGAGCCATAGATCACATGACATCCTTTGAAATATTACTTGAACATTAATGGACATTATCCATTATAATTTGTATTAAACTATCTAATGGTAATATAGCTCTTGTACGCATTACTGGGAATGTTACATTAACTCAATCACTTATAGTTAAACCGGTTTACTTCGTACCCAACTTCACTCACAACCTTCTATCATTCATAAATTGCTTGTTTGACATTATTTGAAAGGTTTGTTTGATAAATAGCTTTGTACCATACGGGACCAAAATAATCTTCATCTTCTCATAGCTTAGTGGATGTTTGGATTGTATTTTTTTAGTTCTCCTCTACAACAGCAAGCATTATTAAGCACAACGCTCTTCTTTCACTAATGATGCTCATGTAGTATAAATAATCTAGCCTACTTAATTCATTCTAGGCTAGGACACACTTCTTTAGCAAAACTAAAACATCTAGAATGTTACAAGGATGTTGATTTTCATTCATTCTTTTGTAATATTTGTCATGAGGCTAAATTTCATTGATTGCTTTTTGAAAAGAGCTCACATCATTCTACTTTTCCTTTTCATTTACTACACATTGATTTGTGGGGACCATATCATGTTCTAAGTATTATTGGAGCTAAATATTTTCTTACTAATGTGGATGACTATTCACATTGTACTTAGACTTACTTGCTTCATCACAAATCACAAGTTAGTTCTATTCTTAGTACTTTCTTCAAATATGTTATAAATAAATTTTCTTTGTGTTAAAAAATTATAAGAATAGATGATGGTATTGAATTCATTTCTCAATCTTGTATCTCCTTGTTCAATAGCCTAAGAATTTTACAGCACAAAACTATGGCATACATACTCCAACAAAATGGGAGAGTCGAGAGGAAACACAAATACTTCACATGATTTACACCTTTAAGCTAATTTGCCCAAACACTTTTGGGGGGAATGTGTGTTAACTACTACATTTCTCATAAATCGAATGCCTATGTACATCTTAGGTTGGAAAACACCATATGAGCTTCTTTTTGGTCATCCACTAGACTATTCTTAGTTAAAAATCATGGGATGCCTTTGTTTCATAGCCAATTTACCTTTCAAAGATAAAATGGAACCTAAGGGTACTGAATGTGTTTCCTAGGCTATTTGACTGGTCAAAAGGGATACAAGTTATATAATGTTAGTATTAAGAAAGTGGTTTATAATAGGGTTGTATTGTTCTTTGAAGATCAATTTCCTTTCTGTCCTCGCACTACTCCTATTGATCAACTTTCTTCTTATTCTTCTATTCCAAACTCTATTTCTAATCTCAGTCTTTCCTCTGTTCAGTCTTTGTCATTAGTTTGAATGGGTGTGGATTCTCTTGCACTATTACATAATAGAGTGGTTGACTCAGGTCCTCTACCTGATTAGTTTTCTTTTCTCGCTTCTGGTCTAGCTGATATTGATAACACTTCAAGTCAGGGATCACCACATCCAGAGTCTTCTTTTCCTTTAGATTCTTGTGACTCCTTTAGTATACACATGTTGACTTCTGTTCCTAATGAGTCTCATCATATTCGTTGTACTATTAGAGTTCATAAAACACCTAAGTGGCTTGAATAATATGTACATGTTGTCTATATTACCGACAATTCTTTTGTTCATAATTTACCCTCATGTACCAGTTCAACCTCTTATCCTTTGTTTGATACTCATCGTTTCAAAAACTTACCTAAAGATTATGTGATTTTGTTGGCTCAAGTATTGACTATTAAGGAACCAACTTGTTATTCTAATGCATGTAAACATTTAGAATGGGTGAAAGCCATGTAACAAGAGCTAGATGCTCTTAAACTTAATGAGACTTGGGATCTTACCACTTTACTAAAAGGGAAGAGGGCTATAGGTTCTAAGTGGGTGTATAAGATTAGATTTCGACCTAATGGTAATATTGAATGATACAAGGGTACGTTGGTTGCTAAAGGATATAATTAAGTATTTGGGCTTGATTATAATGATACTTTCTCCCTGGCTGCTCATCTTACAACCATTAGAATATTCATTGCTATTGCCACTACCAAATGTTGGCCTATTCACCAAATTGATATAAATAACACCTTTCTTCATGGGCATATTGATGAGGAATTGTATATGTATCCTCTTGAGCGTTATTTGAAAGCTCAAAGTGGATAGGTTTGTTGTCTTAAAAAGTCTCTTTATAGCTTGAAGCAAGCCTCTCGACAGTGGAATATTTAGTTGTGTTAGTTTCTAGTTGATCATGGTTTTTCCCGATCAAAAGAAGATCACTCTTTGTTTACCAGGGATGTTGTTGATGGATTTATTGTAGTTGTTATGTGTGTGGATGATATGTTATTGATAAGGACCAATGATGCTTTAATTGTTGAACTTAAACAATAACTTGACTTAACCTTCACAATAAGAGATCTTGGTTTGGTTCGTTTCTTTTTAGGTAGTAAAATTTGTCATTTGCCACAAGGAACTCTTCTTAATCGATGCAAATTGACCCTCGATTTGCTTGAGGAGTCTGGTTATACTGTTGTCAAACTTGCTTGTTTTCCTCTTCTAACAAGATTACATTTGACAACTGATGCATGAGATCTTCTTCCTAATCTAATTTTTTGTTGTAGACTCATTTACAAGCTACTTCACTTAACAATGACAAGACAAGATATCTGTTATGCTGCCCAGCATCTACATGATCGTATTCAATCTATGTGATTAGCCTCCTTGCATCTAGCCATTAGGTAAGCTAGTTTTTTTTTTTTAAATAATAATTTGATTGATGGAACTATGGAAGGTATAGAGTTGCATCGTCTATACATCGATTTTTCCTCTATACTTTCTTATACGGAGTGCCTCTCCTTAACCACATAAGGCTGCTTAGGGGCATGGTCTCACCAGACGTTACTCGACTATTACTTTAGTCCAAGAATCAACAATCAATATAGGTGAATCCCAACTAGGGTCGCCCACTAAACATATCCAAGGCTCTTCGGGTATACAAAGTAATTTCATATCACTATCAACAAATATCTGAGACCCCATGGGTATAAATATGCGAGTTCTCTCGCAATCAATTGGAGATATTATTTTAGCTTGTCTTAATGATAAAAATATTATTTACAAGCATTATAAGCCCTCATAGAAATCATATATATAATATATTTAAGATTGGAAGAAAAACAATTTAAAAAAAAAATACTTTTCTCGAAAATCTATAAAGCTAGTACTCTTCATCAGTATACCAATAGGATCGTAGACATGCAACAGATATAACTAATTATTTCAGTTGAATTGTTATGATTGCCAATTTAAGAAAGTAACTACATGGATGATAGTCAATAGAGCAATTAGTCATTCAACCAAATAATTGGTATCGACCAACAACAAGCACACAAATGATAAATAACAAACAAATAGTGGTTCATAAGAACTCCCTTACTTGAGTTAATGTTCACTTTCCCGACCTTTCAGAATTTTAGGGCTCAATAATCAATCACTTAAAAGATAAGAAAGCTTATAAGTATTCTAAAAAATTAGGTTCCATAGTTAACTAAATATCTATCATTATTTGCTTAGTTTTCCACTATATCCTAAGTATGGTATAAATATAGTTTGACTTAAATCTTTCACTCAGATTATTTTAAATTTTCAATCGTGTATAACTTTTTCAATTTAGTTTGGATTCTTATGAATTTATAGTCTATTTTGATCGTGTTTGGGTGTACTTTCTTGTAGTGGGGTCTATTTTGGACGTTGTAACATACAGTTTTCATTGTGTTATAAGAATATCATAAAATTCATCATTTTGACTTAAATAATTGTAAAATATTAATTTAAGATTTTCTTAATATAATTAGGATTTAATAATTATTTGAATCATATTATTTTGTAATTTTCTTGTTTTAAGCCTATTTTATTATAATTACTCATTTTTACTTATTTTTTTTGGGGTTCAAGATCTATTAATTCAAAATTTTCTATTTTATTATTTTCTAATTAATTATTATTATTATTATTATTATTATTATTATTATTAATTACGAAAATTATTTACTTATACTTAAGTGATGACGTGGTACCACATGGAAGTTTCACTTGTCACCCTTATGAATTTTTCATATTTTATATTATTTTCTAATTTCTTTATATTTTACAATATATTTATATATTAATACTTATTACTATATTTTATTAAATTTTCTAAATTAATTATTTATTGTACTTCTCCTAAATTATGATACATTAAACTATTTATATATATATTTATTAAATTAATTTATTTATTAAATTAATATTATTGTATATTATATATGTACTATTTAAATATACTCGTATTTCTACATATATGATACAATTCGTATACGTATATTTATATGTATATTATACTTTATGTATTAAATTATCTTAATCTTAATTATACATTATGTACACGTATAATATATATGTATTTATACTTTATATAAGTATGTACACATATAGTTGTATTATATATATATATATACTAAAATGTGAAATACTATCAATAATATTATACATATATATTACATCCAGCACTTATATATATATATATATATAGAAAATTTTTATAAAATAAAAATACTAAGTATAAATATGCATACATATACTTATTATATGCATATACATACATATATATATATATATCATATAATACAAAATACTATGTATATCTATACATATATATAATCACGCCTATAAGTATATATATTCATACATAAAGAAAATACTAATAACATACATATGTACATAAATGCAAAAATACATACCACATGTATATATATCATATACGTATATTTACATTTACACATCATATAATAAAAATAATAAAAAATAATTACTATGTATATATATACATATATATACCCATTTACACATACATATTATATCTTTAGAAAAAAAATATTATGGACATATACATATATATACTTAGTCACGTATACTTATACATACATAAGTAAATACATGGTACATATATATATTATATACACGTACATGTACATACTAAATTATACTATGTATAAATACATAAATACTAACGCATACATACATTTACATAATAATAAAAAAATATACTAAATATATGTGTACATATTATATAGTATATATATATACACAAAAATAATTAAATGATGTTCCTAAATTCTTTAGTAAAATAATGGATTGAACTCTCTTTAATTTCTTCTTCTTCTCCTCCTCCTCCTTCTTCTTCTTAATGTTTGCTTAATTTATGTGTGTTTTAATTTGTTTTTCCTCTTTTTATTTTTATTTTTTTTTTTTATTTTTGGGTTTTGATGTTTCCAGATGTGATTCAATTGCAGCAGAAGGTAGAAGTAAATTAAAGAAGAGAAAAAGAACCAAATCTAAGTTATATTGTGTAATTAAAGGAGATGGGACAAGGTAATTATCCTTTTGTCCTTTCTTCCATAAATTGTTGACATTTGGACAAAGAAAACAGGCACATGAGTAGCTGAAACTTAATCTTGGAAACTACGTGGAACAAGGAAAAAAAATTAGAAAGAAGAAAAAAGGAAAAGAAAAAGGGAAGAAAAAGAAAAATAAAAATAATTATATTTAATTTTTCCAAACATAAAAATCACAAAATTAATATTTATAAATTAATTTTGAAATTTTATGAAAATTTATTAATTTAATTGATACCAGTTATATTGATAATTTTTACGAGTTATTTTAACGTTTTCATTTAGGTTTATACGCAATTACGTTATTTAGTCGATAATTGCAATCAACTATGGTTATATTATTATTAAGTTATATTTATTCATTTTATAAGTTTAAAGTTATAGTTTTAGGGTTTAGTTAAGTTCATGTTCGATTTCAGTTATTTGCATGTACATCAAATTTAGGATTTTTATACGTAATTTAGGTTTCGATTAAAATTTTACGGTTCTTAATATTTATAATATATTCAAATTTATAACTTAATAAAACTTTTATTTAACTCGACCTTATTAACTTCTAAAGTTATTTATAGTATTCGAGTTTAATCCTACACTCAAATGGGTAAATTTGCGGAGTTTACATGAATTTAATTGCATAATCATAGTGAAAAATGAGTTTTCAAGTTATGCAAGATTTGCCTTAAAGTGAAATACTTAGCGCTTGTAATGCCTCATTAGTAATATTTGAAAAATTCTAAGTACATAACTTTGTATCTAACCCACAATCCAAATTGAGCTAAGCTAATAATCAAGATTTGAAAACTTCATAACCAAAATCATATAGTTTAATTTCATGTACTTTAATTGCTTTTGTATTTAGCTCCCTTCTTTACCCCTATATATATATATATATATATATATATATATATATATATATATATAAACAAACCAAGCCATATGTTCATATATATATATAGATGTATGTATATAGGAAATTACGTATTAAAGTATGAAGATATATCCTTTTGTTGTATTAATAAGATGATTAAACATAATTTAAAACTTCCACCAATATTACATAAAAATGTAAATGTAAAATATATATATACAAACATATAATAAATTATTATTTTTTTTTAAATTTTGTGTTATATGTAGATTTCACCTATGGGTCTAACTACTACTTTAAACCGAAAGGATCTAAGCCTAACTCACCTTTTGGTCTAACTCATCTCCAACTAAGCTTATTCTTCATTAAAGAAGACCCTTGGGATATATATATATATATATATATTATATAAGATTGGCACAGTATACCTTAACAACCTTATATCAATATAGGTAGTGTCCAAGAAATCCAGATCCTATGCCACTCATCTTGTTATGGATGGTTGATATGAGGCAAGCTTACTTATCGAATTTTAATATAGCGAATGTGAGTTTGAGTCGATCACTCAGAGATTATGAGTACTAATACTAATCTTAATTTTATTATTTAATTGAAAAATCTTTATGATTACAACTAAATTAAAAGGAACTAAAATTAACTAACTAAACTAATTATAAGGCTCAACCAAGCACTAAGAAGGTAACAAATTTAAAAACTATTTTAAGAAAGTAAATAATATATCTATAACTTGTTTCCCCTAGAATTCACCATGTGACCTTATAAAATTCATTCAATTCTATCTCTAGTTTCATTGACTAGAAGAATTCTCAATTAAGGCTAATATATTTATCAAACATATTAGCCCTAACCCTAAAATACCTATTGGAATCTTTTTACTAAGAGTATATTTTAGGATTACATTAATGAATAAAGAATTCCTATAAAAAGATAACAAATTTTTAGGAGAATTATGCACCTTATTTCTACGTGTATATTAAATTCCCTTCAATTATATCAAGATCTAAGTATACAAGAGATTTCTCAATCTTCATACGTAATTTCAAGTATTGATACGCTAGAAGTATCAATTAACAATGAAAAACATATTATTGAATCAAGAATCTAGAAACTTCATTGAAATTCAACAATTAATTCAATAGTTATATGCGAAACCTAAGTTCCATAAGCCTAGATACAAGAATTTAAGCTAACATCATGATAAAGAAAGAAAATTATAGCAAAAACAATGTAAGATCCATGAAACCCCCCTTTTGATTATGTTAAACCTTCTCAATCTTGAAGTTTTGATGATACTTCCCCTTGGTTCTCTTTCTACCCTTCAAGTCTCTTGTTTTGGAAGTCAAAAGTGTCCTTGAAAACCCTTAAATCCCCTTTTACATTGAAAAGAAAAGTTATAGTTGGTAGCATTTGACATGACTTAGGACATGGTTATGTCCCGTAAGTTGTGTAACTTTCTGTTTCTTAAATGCAAAATTTGGTCTTGATTGGATATGACTTGGGAATGGTTGTATCCCCTATTCATGTAAGTTTCTATGAAAAATTGGGCCTTTTCTTTTCTTAGGTAGACATGACTTGGGATACGGTTGCATCCACTGGTTATGTAACTTTTTGTGTCCAGCTCTTTTATCCTTATCTATTAAGTCTCTTGGTTGGACATAATCATGTTAGCTTAGTTATGTCCCACTTTAAAACTTCTTAACTTCTTCGTTTGAGCTCCAAATTGAGTAAAACTTGATTTATTTTTTTTATTTTTATCCAAGAATGCATTGAAATCCTGAAATGAAAACTTTACTTAATCAAGTACTAAATTCTCTAAAAATAAGCTAAAATCATACACAAAATACTATAAAATTACTATGATAAATGTATCCAAATTAATACTCATCAATGGCCCTTATAGCCTATAGGATCTCATGCCCATATGAAAAGACTTACATTAGAGCGATGAAGACCCTCCAGTTACCAGTCCATAACTTAGGGAGTATATATGAGGCTTCCTTCTCCCAAGATGATGTTGGCTGAAAGCTTTCGGCACCTTTTTTTGGGTGCCCACCTAAATAATGAAGGCACTCATTTAAAACGAAGTGATTAACAAAGCGGAGATAAAAAGAATTGTATAATTGTGCGGTGTCTCCACTCGCTGAAATGAATAGGACAGATTGTAGGGTTGATCATGACGATGAAGTCGAATTACGTTGGTATAGAAGTTTAACCGCACTTTTTTTCCCCCTTCTCCTTTGAAAGTGTTTTTAAAGTTGTTTGACAAATTACGTTTGAGACACATATGTTGACCCTTATCACTTTATGTATTTAAATTTTAATCTTCTTTTTTCTTTTCAAAATAAAAAGAAAAAAAGAAAAAAACATAGAAAACAGTCAAGTGATTACACTCTTTATCTCTTTTTAAGCCTTCCCAAACAATGAATCTAAGATAGATCCATTTTCTCCCAGTTCCCAAAAAATGATAAGACTAGCTTTTTATATTCTTTTATATTTGTCATAAGAAAGGAGAATTTCTACAAATGCTAAGGAAACAAACTAATTAATGACTCATTCACTTCTTGAATAGAATAAGAGGAAACATAATTGCAATTACTAATGAAATAGAGGAGTAATAAGTGGTGGATAGGTTTTACAGTCTTTGGCTGTGTGAAAGAGAATTGCTATTACATTATTTAGTTCATAAAATTTAATAAGGAATAGACATGAATAGAAAGTAAAATGACAAAAACATTTTTACTACATTGAATAATGAGATAAATTATAGAACAAATTAGAAAAGGAATAACAAACAAAAAATTTCATAGAATTTTGTTTCTTTCAACCTTTTCATCTTCGTCCCTCTTTCATTTTAGTTACGGCTATGAAGATGTACTAACAAATCCGAATCTTCTCCCTCTATCCTGTGTTCTTCTATCTCTAGTACTTGATCTAGATCCAAGTCTCTCTCTTAAGCCTAGTTTAGCTAGACCTAGATCTTGAAGAGGCGCTCAAGGCACTAAATTAGGAGGGTTTGGTAGGTACAATCTATAATGGCTATGGGTTGTTGAGTTGTGTAGTAGTTGAACTTGTCGATGGTTGATGTTAGTGTGTCTATTATTAGTCACCGAAGAAGAAAGCACTATGGTGTTGGTTTATTGCTGGAGTTGTGCACTATAACTTGTGTTTGTGTGGAAAAGAGTGATGAAGTAGATGTATGATGGAGGATTGCATAGTAAAAATGTGATGTTTTGTTAGTAGAATGTTTGCTATTAGTCATTGGAGAAGAAAGTGTTGAGGTGTTAGTTAGTCGTTGGAGTTGTGCATGGTAACTAGTCTTTTGTTTGTAGTGTGTCTAAATGAGGGTGTTTTTATTTTTTATTTTATTTTTTTATTTTTGGTCATTCTCAAATGTTGATGAAGGCAGTTATTGGGAAAATAGTAGCATATACTGTTGAATCATAATTTAGAGGTAATAGGAGAGAATCTCCATTCCACAATATTAAGTGATAGGGATTCATCATGAATAGCTATTATAAGGTAAAATTTGAATTGAATGGCATAATAATGCTTCAATAAGAAATTGGGGGGAATGGAAAGTAAATAAGCTGTAAATTGGAATTGGTAAGTTTCTATTATCCCTTTATGAATTACAAGAGTTTATTTGTAGATTCCTAATAGAATTTGTGCATGTTGAAAGGTGAAATCAACAATTAAGGGATTTAAGTAGGATTTTGTGATAAAACTCGAGTTTTTTTTCCTTTGTATCACCATGATAAGCATTCTTAAGAATAAATTAATTTTGGATTTAATCTTCTTATCAAACCATCCTTTAGGGTTTAATCACAAGTATGCAAAATAAGACACAACTAGTTTTTTAATCATAATAAAATATTAAATAATAATGTTAAAAGTTTACAAAGAATAGAATTTTATGCATTAGAATACATACTATATAGCTAAAGATAAAAGAGTATTATCTTATTTGGAGAGATCCATTAAAAGAAATGTTCTAGAGTAAAAGATTCAGCTATGACGAATCTAAAGGAATTTGGGAGATGAACATTTGGAGATTTAGAGTGAAAAACACGAGTTAGGACCCTACATGCTTGACTTAAGACAAACATTGGTTGATGAGCTATTAGAAGAGTATATGGTTGACTTGACTAATAGGGTTGGTCGATTACTACCCTACCCAGTTGACTTATGGCCCTATTCAATCAACTACAACCCCTACCAATCAATGCCTAATTGACCATAGGACCTTAGTGGACCACATAGTTGATAAATAGCCCTAATTAATTACTTATGACCTCAAATTGATTGGATAAGCTTAGTACACACCTAAATTAATGTGATTGAGGTCTAAACAAGTTAATAGATCAAGAATCTACTAATAGACCTAGGAATTATATTTTTTGATATGTAAGAAAATCATTTATGATATGTTAGAGGATTTAGGATTTGACTTGGATAACTATTGATGATTTAAGAAAAAGGGTTACTGTTGTATGTTGTTTGTGCATGTGGGTTTACAAAATATATGAAAATAACTATCATGGATTTATGGTTATTATAAAATGATGTTTTGTTGTTGCATGATGAATTTTGAAGATTAACTAAGATTTAATTCGTAAAGTATGAGACAATAGGTTAGATATGGGATCTTGGGATTTAATGATCTGTACTCTTTGAATCTTTTGATTATTTGAATCTTTTGATTGATATCTTTTTTTATCTAATGATCTATCTATTTGGAATCTTCAAGTTCATGCTTTTGGGAACTAAACTATGCTATTATGAAAGATGCAAATTGGTTATTTTTTAGACAAAAGGTTGATACAGGACTTGTTTAATTAAAAACTTGATATTATCATGATTTTATATGTGTATGTTGTGATGATTGGCTTTTGAATATTATAAATGATGTAATATATCCATTTAAGCTAGTGTATGGTATGCAATACATATGTGCATGCGTTTTATTCACATATTAGGCTTCATAGGTCGCGTATATTGGGGGTTTTTATTTCAAGTATTGATGAGGTTATATATGGAGACCTTGATATTTTATTGACTATGGTTTAAACTAATAGAATGTGCAATCGCTATGTTGAAGACCAAAGGAATTAAAAAAGCTAGTTAAGCTATTGTTATGACTTAGTCGACATATGAATTTAAAATTATTTTCATTAATGCAGTTATCAATCTCTTTCATTGTTAAAATTTAGATTTGTACACAAAGTTTATTAATTGAGAGTTTAGGATTCATTAATTAAATTTAATATTGGAGAATTCACATAATGATAATGATCCATTCATGCTCTTATTGTGATGAGGGTATGTGTCAAGTTATTGTCATAATAGGTTTTTGGACATGACAACTTTAGGTTATATTTGATCTTAGATTCAAAATCCATACAAACACTAAGAAATAATCTATAGGATAATGTGTTGAAGAGAGTAGGTAGCAATAGGTTAAGTTTCAACCTTAAGAATTTTTTTTTTATAGGATTTTGTCTATGAGATTTACACCTTACAATTTTATTTGCAATTTTATTGGAGATGATAGCTTTCTTTACTTATTACTTATCTATCATGTACTCTAAGTCATAGCTAGAGGAAAACTAAGTCCCTTGAATTACATTGCTAATGAAGATAAAGAACCTACCTTCAAGAGCCCTCAACCATAGTCTGTTCCTATAATAAGAACCAAAAAAGGGAGACTAGTGAACATTGTGCAAACTCTAGTATAAAATGGAGATATTACGAATGAAGAAAGTGAGAGGTTAGGAAGGATGACTTGATAAAGAGGATTCATTCGGCTTGTGGAACATTGTTTTTGCAGCATTAGTTAATCTACTTGAGGTGGAGGAGTAAATGGAGGAAATAGAAAATTTTTTTGCAACTTATAATATTCCAACAAAAAAAAAAATCTTATTTGGTGTTCTTCGCTAAAGAGTTTCTCATCATATTAATGGAAAGTAGCATAGAAATTCATTTAGCAATAGGTAACTTGAGAGTTTATTAGAGACACATTCTTTAAAAAGTATTTCCTATACAGTTTGAGGTAGAAGATGGTAGCTAAGTTCATTCTGAGGTAAGGAAGCAAAATGGTAGAGGAATTTGAGGTAAAGCTAAATAGATTGGTCAAGCTAGCACCTAAAACCTTTAGGATGGATGGCCTAAATGGATTAGACGCAAAGTTGCATCATGGGGTGAGGCAATTTGAATTAAGTAGTAATGTAGAGATAGTAAATAAAGCTAGGTTATTAGAGTAGTGCTATTAGTAGATTTAAGATTATAAGCTTTACAAAGAGTAAGTAGTTATAAAAAATAGGCTTGTAATTGAGCCCTTAAGCCAAGATACAAAGGAGAAGCCTCTGAATGAGGAATAAGAAGAACAAATAGTTTGATAACCATACTGAAGCACAATAGGACTCTTGTAACTATAGAAGGCAATAAATGCGGCAAATGTAATAGGCTACAAGAGGAAAGACTATAACTGGACTCCAAGAGCTTGTTTTACTTGTAGTAAGCAAGGTCATATGGTAAGAAATGTAAGAATCTACTAGTACCACAAATATTTTGTTATAGATGTAAGTATAGATCATAGTATAATAAAGGCCTATAGCAAAAACTGATAATTTAACCATGTATGTAGGCAAATCAATGAAGGTTAGCCGCTAAGAAATTCAAACTAGAATCTATGCCATGCATCCATATGATGGTTCTAAGGAAAAATTTACTTTACTTATACTCTTTTTTCTATAACATGTCGTTATTATGCCATTATGATTAGAATAATCAAGTCATGTGTATTATAAGCATTCTTATGCTTGTGGTATACCTCTAACCTAAACAGGATGGTTAGTACATTATTAGTTAGAGGTGTAGTGTTAAAAGAGAGTGTAGAAATAAAAGATCTAGACCATAAGTAAATGACTGGACATTGTTACATAAAGGAAGCAACTTGAAAATACATATATTGATCAAACAAGAACTAAAAGGGGAAAACTAGTTAGAATTTTAGAGAGATGTGGAATACTCAAACAACTCAATAAGAGTTGACGGAATTGGAAAGTTTGGAGTAGGGCTAAATTGAAATAATAAATAGTATGCTTAAGATTGAGTCAATATTTAAATGAGTAGGTAAGATATAAGAATACTAAATTCTCGATGATAAATAGAAAAGTTTGGGGTCAAATGTAAGAAATGGATGAAACTCAAAATGTTAGAGGGAAAAACCTTTTTTGCAAAAGGAGTTAGTAGAGAAAGAATAAATAAAAATAGGTGATGCTGCATGGATTTTGAAACTTATTTAAGAAAACTATAAAGAGGACAATTGATAGAAAAGGTATGATAACAAGGTAAAGAGAAACTTTTGAAATTCCAATTGACATCCTAAGTATCCTTAAAGATATCCCCTGTTGAGAAAAAAAGTATGGTTTGAATCAATACTAAATTAATCTAAGGTGTTTCGAATAATTTGAGCCTATAGAAAAATGATTGGTCAGGCAATGTACAAGCAACTTTGCTCTTGACTTGCTTAAGTACATAGTACTTTTCAAGTAGATATGCCTAGAACAAATATACTAGACTTCAATCAAGTGATTGAGTTGGAATAACTAAATAACCAAGTAAACTTAAAATCTATGTAGTAGAATTGAAATCTAAGGATAATTAAGTATGGAATGTATAAATGGAGTAATCACTTGTGAGGGGATCTCTGTAAAAGCTTAAAGACTAGATATCTAGAACTATATGTTGTAAACCATACAAATTTTGAGGATGAAATTTGTTATAATGGGGTAGATTGTGATGTCTTATGAAATAAAATAAGCATTAGGTCAAGTAAGTAATTACACCCTCACCTTTTTCTTTAAATAAGAGGCAAACCCTCTATTTTTCATAAACTAGCATAAGTAAACCTTACCACGATACTCTCTCACACTCTCTTCGTCGGTGTACAACCCTAACCCTAAAGCGCCCTTGCTACCATCCCTCCTTGTTCCTTACCCCTTTCCTCTTTTTTCCCCTTCTCACTATTTGGAATAGGCTTCCATCAATCTAAGGTAAATCCATTTCTCCTCTTTTTTTTTTGTTTTTTCCTTTACAATCTTCTTATCAATTATGGAAAAATGATAAGGTGAAATTTCAATTCTTTTATATTTATTACAAGGAAAGGGAATCAAAACGTTAAGGAAAATAACTAATCTCATTGGAACCATAAGATGTGGCTTCACTGTATGGATTACAAGAGTTCATCAATAGATTCCTAATAGAATTTGTTTATATTGAAGGGTGATATCTTGGATTGAAGGGTTTAAGTAAGATCTTGCAACAAAACCCAAGTTCCTTCCTTTTTAATGTTAAGTGTTCTTATCAATAATATTGTTCTATAACTGGTCTTATCAAACATTTCCTCAGGTTTTAATAAAAAATTTTGAAGAATAGACAATAATTAGGGCTTTAATCATAAAAAGTTTCATACAAGGACAAATGGTACAAAAAGAATTGAGAATACATAGTATGTAATTGAAGATAAAGAGTATTATCTTGTTAAAAGAGATCAATCAAAAAGTGTTATGGAGTAAAAGATTAAGTAAATCTCAATGTAAAATGAATTTAGGGGGTTAGATATATAAATTCTAGAGATTTAGAATAAAAAACACCAGCTACAATTTAACATAGTTGACATAAGACTAACCTTGATAAACCATATAGTCAAAAGAGCACATTGTGGACTTAACTAATAGGGTAATGATGATCACTGCCCCTCCCTTGTTAATCATCCATCTGAATAAGCTTAATAGGCACCAAAAGGAACATAACTAAAACCTAAGAAAGTAAATAGTTGAAGGCTCAACTAATAGAACTAGGAATAATATGATTTTTGACATGCTACAAGATTTATTATTTGACTTAGATTATCATTGAGGATTTAAGTGGAGTTCAAATTTATGGGTTACAAATGTGCATTGTTTTTGTGTGAAAGTTTTTAAAATAGATGAAAATAATTATTATTAATTTATCCTTGTTGTGAAATGATATTTTGTTGCTATATGATAAATATTGAAGGTGAACTTTGATCTAAGTGGTTGAATTGAGATGATTTGTTGGAGATGGCATCTTAAGATCTAATGATTCTTGCTCTTAGAATCTTTTGGATTTATGTTCTTGGAAATACGAATTCTTGTTCTTGGGATCTAATAATTTTTTTTTTAAATCTTTGGACTAGTGCTCTTAGCATCTAATGATTCATGCTCCTGAAATCTTTGCATGCATATTTTTAAGATCTATAGATTTAGTTATGAAAATAGAAATTGGTTTTGTTTTGGATAAAAAGTCGATATAAGAAATTACTTGATCTAAAACCTAATATCATCATTAATTGATAGATGTGTATTGTAATGAATGATTTTAGACTACCATGGATGATGCATTAGTGTATTTGTTTAGGCCTGTATATAGTGTAGCATACGTGTATACATGTACATAGTATTGTTATGGTGGGCATAATAGCTTACCTATCTTAAGACATTTTATTTTAGGAGTTGATGATATTATAGATAGAGATTGTTGTTTGTTATCTTTGTTGAATATTGGGATTAGGATAATAGGCTTGAATCTTATGTAATGTGGGCTTAAAAGCTTGATTCTCAAATGATGAGACCTATAAAAACACACTAGAGTTTGGTCCAATATGGGCTCTTTGATACTCAAGTTAAAATCTTTGAAAAATGGTAGAGTAACAACTTCTATGAGTAGTGATCATAACTATGGGCCTCATCACTTATTCATAAGGGGATGAGGCTAAGATATTTTAGGAAAGTTAGGGGCTACCAAATCTGGAATCAAATCTTCTTAAATAGTCACTTGCTTAATTAGGTATCTTCTTAAGGATGCAAGTATATCTAGTAGAATAGATATATATCTTCTAGAAGTTAGTGTATCTTTGTTAAGAGATTTGTCGCAGATTTGAATATATTTATATCTGCTCTTACTTTGACTAGGGCCAGGAAAGGAAGAGCTCGAAGGATCTCTCATTATGAGCCTTAGAGGCGATCACACATAGTATAAAGCCTTTTGATGGATATTAGGGTGGAATGACTAAGGACTTAACCTAAGCACATATCGAGTTGAGTTGAGTAGGTTAGCTTACTAAAAAGTAGTAGGATTTTGTTGAAATAAATGGGTGCCAAAAGTTTAACTTAGGAGTAGGTTGGACAATACCTTAGACCTAACTTGGTATTAGGTTAGGTCTATCCAGTTAGGTTAAGCCTATGTAAAATGGGCTTCCTTGTATTACCTAGGAGCAAGAGTGAGTTTAAATTGTACTTAGAGGGGTTAAGTCCAAAATTACCTATCAATGGAGACCTTAATATTTTATGGATTATGATTTAAACTATGCGAATAATACACACAATAGTTAATTAGAAGACTAAGATAATTGGTAGAGTTAGTTATAATATAGTTATGATTAAGTTGATGTTTGAATTTTTTAGATTATAGTTTTTTTTTTAGTCATAGTTATCGATTTCTCTCAGTTTTGATCTATAAATAAAGTTCATTATTTGAGATTTTAGAAGATTTATTTTTTAAATTTAATATTGGAGAATTAAGATAATAGTTCTAAACCTTGCGTGCTATTACTGCAGTAAGAGTATGCAATGGAGATATTACACTCTCATATTTCAAGGCATAACATATCTATATTCTAGTCCATGAAGCCCTTAGATAACTATTAAAATAAAAAGAAAAATCAAAATTAGAAAACATTAACCAAATTAGCCTTCTTTCTTCCTCATTTCTTAAACCTTATATAAAAACTCAAGCTTAAATTAAGTGTACATTAATTCTCGATTGTAAGCATCCATGAACTGCCACATGATGTTGCTTAATGAATATTTAATATAATTGGAAAAGAAACAAGGTCATAGTTATGATAACTTTGAATGAGTTAGAAGGTTAGTTACTCATATTCTTACTTAAAATCTTACCACTTATGAGAATTTGATGTGGTGACATACTATTAGGATTTCAGAAATGAGAAAGAGAATGAAGTAGTCATCTCAATGAAAGGTTAATTCTTCATTTTTAGGATGGTGCAAACACTTTTTGCATGCATCCTTATTACATGACTTATTGCCAATAACACCTACACAATTAATGATCACCATGACATTTATAGCCATCTAATCAAAGCAAGCATTGCTTGTTGCATGCAAGTGTGCACTTAGGTCTTCGAGATTTTTAACCAACCTTGAATAAGAGAAGCCATGTCCTCCATTATTTCATTAGGGATGTTTAGATAAAGAGTAGTAGAAGATAATTGTTACGATTGATCTTTAATAATGATGGTTAACGATTACAGAAAAATACTAATAGACACTTAGAAGAAAAATGAACTTTCATTTTACTACCACTAATTGGCTACCAAATAAGCTACCTACCATTATTTGCTGTGAATTAGGGGCTCTTTTGGACATAAGTTTCAAAGCTTAGACTGATCTCTTTAAAGCATAAGTGGAGCCTATAAAGCCAATATCGACCACTTTAGAGTAAAGGTCAAGCTCCTTGAAGCTTCCCTGACCTAATTATGCTCTAGGTCAAGCTACTACTGTCTAGATGACCTTTTTAGAGCCTAGGTCGAGCTTCTAAGAGTTCGATTGATCTCATTCAAAGACACATCTCAAACTCCTATCTTTGTTTAGCCCCTTAGAGCCTGGACCATCAAATCCATCATGTATAGGATCGATCCATATGATCAAAAGAAGACTAGATGAACAACTCGATTAGATAAGAAAAGTTCATAGCGGGTACACACTTATCCTAAGAAGATTTTTACATAGTTAAATAAAAGATGTTAGGATCATGATTCACTTTCCACAATTAACTTGCCTTCCCAATGGGCAAAGGATCCCCACTTTCTTGCTCTCACACTTTAGACTCTTTCATACACAATTCGATGCTAATTTAAGCATTAAAGTAACAATATTCAAACATGTCCCTCTTTTGCTTGCTTGTGCTATTTGTGCAGGTTGCCTCTAACCTCAAACAACCTAACAAATTCACACATCAACATCAACCTTTTAGGATTCATAACGATCATGTTATATAATTTTGAAAAAAGTTAATATTTAAGAAGTAGGAGAATATCCCACGAGCATTTTCGTTAATCAAACACATCAGCATGCAACCGGGGCAATAAAGATCACGGTTAAAATATCATACCTGCTACCATGACACAATGAATCACATCATGTCACGTCTCACGAGACAAGCACGTGATGTGTGCCTTTAGGTTCCTCGGGTCTTGATTCTTGCAAACCAACATTATTAGAAGTGAACCCCACATTGGGTACTCGATTCTGCTTGGTGTGATTTTCCACCACGTATAGATGTATAATGCTGTGCTTTTGAACAACACCATAAATAGAAAGAAAGGGCAATAAGAATGGTTCACATTTTCTACTTCTACAACAACAAAAAATAAAGCGATTCAGAACTTAATAATAATGGAACAGATTCTTGAATATATCTATGTAAGGACAAATGCAAGGAAACTTTTCATGATTCTTTCCATGTATTATTATTGTCAAACGACCTCTAAGGTTTTGAATGTATGGGTTGCTGATAATTGACTGATTTTCATCATTGATTCCCCCATAAACTGAAAAAAAAAAAAAAAGGAAAGAAAGAAATCTCTTGAACTTCTCTTCGTTGGGATAGTTACAATCAAAATATCTAATTCGTTGTGGTTTCAAATTAAATAAAGTGACCTATATTTCATTTTAATATATCCAATTAGGACTTCAAAAAAAAAAAAAAAAAAAAGAAGAAGAAGAAGTTAACAATCAGACATGTGGTACTGTATATGAGTAAAATCCTACATGAGTTGCAAGAGGGTATTACTAGTAGCTTACATAATTAAAATAGTGAATGCTGAGTCAATATTAGGTAAAAACTTTTAAGTATAGTAGTTGAAAAGGTTTATTAATCATTTATTATTGGAGTATATACTACATTTAGATTGGAGCTGTATCAACATAAATCAAGGTATTTTTTTGGTGGAATTAGTATAGTCCTACTGTAGTTTCATATAAATACACCCACTTCATACTATAGATATATGTGTGTATATAGAGATATATAAGAACGATATCGCTGTTAAGTCTAAACATACTATACAGATAAGAGATGTCTTAAATTTGTAAATTTAAGACCTTAAAAGTGTAGGATATATTTTTAGAGAGTTATTCTTTGATAATTTGGCAGAAACCACCTTGTACTTTTCGTAGCTTTGAATTTATAACTCAAGGTTGTTTGAGTTACAATATTTGAAGTAAAAATTAGGCAATTACACTACAATCGTACAGTTATAGCATTACTAGATGAGGTCACATCATTTTGAAATTCTGGATGCAAATATAGTAAATTGACTGAAAGTTTCAAGCATTGAACCTCCTGGAACCCTAGAATATTCCTTCAGCACATAATCGTTAAATATAAGCCATTACCACGCAGAATAGCAACAAACTCTATGCTAGGTTCACCAGTAAATAACATACCTTGTTTATCATATGGTCTTGCCACATAGATTCTCCCTAGGAATGGAATTCATATGTAAAATAGAAAGTAGCTAGAAACTCCTATTAACAATTCATTAAATATATAAGCTGATACCCTTTTTCCACGGCCGTCATGTACGTCAACATACTGTGATTCCTCACGCCAAATTTAGGTCCGGTAGTACCTCCAACATGGGAGTGTCCATTTACAAGTTATACAAAGTGATGTTATATTCCTATGATTTCGGAATCATCTGCAACATCAACATTAGAGGGACATATACCTGAAATACACTCGTCTAAAATAATGAAAGAGATGGAACTATTCAATATTAAATGAAAAATGATTATATCGTTTGATAACTCATAACAATATAATTATAATAAATTTCTGTTTCCTTTTATTTCATTATTACATGCAAGTAACATATGGATGGCTTATTTATTTATGAAAAAGGTAATACAAAAAAATAACTATCGCCATTTTCTTTGTAACTTACCATGTTTCTCAGATAGTAGTTTTTAAACACTGTATGTTATGGGGGATGCCGAGAGGAATACGCAAACGTTGATACTTTTAAAATTTATGTCTGTTCCATCTGAAGATGAATATAACGAAATCCACTCGCCCGAGTATTGCAGTATAAAATATTGGTTAACTTTGCGTGTGCGCTTTGTGGGCATCTTTTCCCCGAATGTACATAAAGTATTTGATCTAAAGAAAAAGGAAAAGGAGAAAAGGAAAAGGAAAAGGAAATTTGTCCATACTTACATTACCTTTTCTGCAAGGTGTTTTTACAGGATTCATCCGTGAATTTTATATGTTATCTTAAGCTTCAAGGATTTGGTATTATCGGTTAAGATATTTAATAAAAAAGAAACCAACATGGATTCCATTTGTGATGGAAGCCAGAAGGGAAAATGCCATTAGCTGAGCTAAGGGATTTTCAAAGAATATAACTGAATTTCGTTGGAGCATTAGAGGAAAAGTGGTTTAGATCACTTCTCTATCTAATGAAACTCAAATTTTTTATTTTATTTTTATTTTTATTTTTATTTTTTAGGGTGGGTTTCATTTTCTACCATCTATTTGACTATGGTTGCTTCATTATTTCATATGATATGTTTAGATATTCAATTTAATGCTTTAATTAGCACCACATATATGTATATATATATATATATGTATTATATCGGTATAAAAAGAATAAAGAAAATTATATTTATATCTCATTTAATGGGGAAATGCGTAGCAATTGTACGTTTTCATATTGTTAAGGATGTAGATATGCTTGTTTTTTCCTCATATGAGTTATATGTTCCTACATATTTTGTAGAGTAGGTAAAATATCCTTGCTCAAATCTCAAGAACCACATAATCAACACTTGTAGGCTCCTCTGTCCATCACAGGTGGATCTCATCCTTTTCGAATCATATCTAAATCATTCAACTTGAAGCTATCATATGATCATGTCATTCCTTTTAAGCTACATGTAACTTGAGATTCACTGCCATATATACTGTAATAATCAAATTCATATATATATATATGAATGAATAAGTCTCCACCCTTACATTGGAAAATAACTGAAAAAAACAAATGATAACAACATGACAAAGAAAAGCTTAATCCTGGCCGAAAGAAAGGGAAGAAGAATTTCAAGGCCCTTCGATATTACATCTTTTGTGTAAATAAATAATACCTCGGTTCTCCATTAGGCAAATTCTGAGCTAATGTATACACAAAAGAAGTTCACATTTCAACAACATAAGTTTTAGTAATCTATCCGGTCTAACAACATAAGTTTTCCCTCTTTTATATTTTAAATTCTACTTTTCTTCTAGTTCTATATTATTTTCATCAAACATCGTGTAATGCCTCAGAACCCATGATGCTGCAACTCCACCACGTGTTCCTAATTTCTATCGACACATCAGGCATTTAGAAACTTGCAATTCATCGAAAATCCACATGATGATAACGTGAAGTCTACAATTCACCATTTAACAATCTCGAATTTAAATAAGAATGAAATATCATCCACTCAACTTCATAAAATACGAAAGGACCCTAGATTAATAACTAGAGTTTCATAACTCTAACAATAATTACACTATTAAATCTAGTAATAGGAGTCACAAGCAACTCCAAAACCGCACAAGTATCCTAAATAAACAACTATAATAAAAATAAACTCAAATCCTCTCGTCTTCCCTATAAATAAACTATAATATCCTAGCTCCATCTTCATAATAATAATAATCTCTCTCTTTATCATAGTATAGATAGTTAAATTCATAATCTTCTACATAAACCCTATCATCTACCTCGTAACCTATTACAGCAACTGAAAAATTATAACCTCTATAAGGTGAGCCAAAACCTAATACGAAATACCATATATATGCACATGAACACAAGTATTAGTTAAATATACACCCATATATTTCTATTAAATGTAACAAGCAATAGTTTTAAATGTTTCATTTAGGCCTATAACCATCACAATCTCAATGTCCTAAGACTTGAGGTTACTCATGACCCTTAATACGTAATATATATAGATACTATATAAGTATTGATATTGAGTACTCCCCAACACCTGAGTGCTACAAATCAACCTAGATTTACCTATGTCATTTCAGTATGGGACTCCATAGGGGATAGCGTTAAGTAAAGATCACCAGATGCATCACTTACACCACTGACCCGACTAATGGGTGGTTAAAGCTAAACACAACCAGCAACACAATTAAGTTCGAATATCAATTTAGTCCAGTTGATATTTGCTAACTTAACACACACATTTAACAAACATGCATCCCATACTTGGAGTTCTTATCTCAAGTTAATCCAACATCACGCGCCTTTTAGTACCTGTCCAAGATATAAAAACTAACTTGGGATTTAATAATTTTACGTCTCGATACTTCTTTCTCTTTAGCCTTACCCTTAAGTTCGTCCTCTAAGCTTTTAAATCATATTCCATATATCCTTTCCAATATTAGCCCTAATATATATACACATGACACTAACACTCACATAACTCATAACATGTTGTCTCTCATACATATATAAAGTACACATTGCCACTTCGATTTCATGTGCACACACACATCGTATACTGCTGCACGACCATAACTATTTGCTTAGCTAATCACCTACTTTACAATGCCTATACATACATACACAATTTACACTATACCTAACATATACACTTACACGCAAGATATGATACACGCATACTACAAATCTCAATACCACTTCACGACATCAATAAGATGTAATTTACATCACAAACGCATTACCACCACGATACTAACAATATTAACACCTCTATTCCTAAAACTTAAAGGAACCCTAAAAGCATAAATTGGAAAAAGGTAGAATGAAGATAGAAGAATAACTTACTTGATTAAGAAGATAAGATTGATTCTTGACGAATTCCTCTTTCAATGGCACGAATCTTGATTCAGGATTTAGGGTTGAGATGAGTACTATAGATTTCCTAGAAAGTATGATAAGTTTTTGTTAGAGGGAGTTATGACAATTGTAAGTTATGGTTTTATTGAATTAGTAAGGAGTATAACTTTTTCTTAGACCAAAATGCCTTAGCATTAATTTGTAATCATAAGATATACCAATGTTTGGATCTTTTTCTATGACAGTTTTACCCCTGACGCTTGATATTTAATTACATGTTATACTAATATTTGAATCTTTTCTCATGACTCATTTGCCCCAGCACTTGATATCAATTTATATGCCATACTAATGCCCGAATATAAAAATCACTTCTTTCTTTAATTCCCTTAAATTAATTAATTAATTATTTTTATTTTTAACTTAGGTTTTATAAATCTACAATTATTAGGATCAAATCAGGAGTATACATTAAGAATACTACATGTAATGTGTTTAAAAACAATTAAATATACAAGAGAAGAGTTTCAAGATGAGAATTTTACATGTAAAACCCAGAAAGAATTGGTGTAAGAAATAAAACCGAGATAGATTATCATAGTGTGAAATGTTAGTAAAAAGGTTATATTAACCAAGTTCATAAGAATTTTTACACTCCCTTGCATTACCTAACACTTAATATTTTAAGGAAGTAATTTAGACACTAAGAAAACATAAAATGAGAAAATATCGATGTATATTTAGGTCAATCAGCTAAGGCTTGACCTAGTTGACTGTAGTGGCTGACAATCAATTGCCTTTATGTATACTTGACACTTGATTACCCCCTTACCCATTCACCTTCAGGCTTTATCCATGTATTCATCACTTATTTGATCATCTTCAAATATTGGGTCTCATGTTAATTGATGACATAATAGCAATGTAGTGTTCTTATAAGTTAAAAAAGACTTTGGATATACCCTATGAATTTAAAGTTTATCCTTAAATTTGGTAATTTGTAAGTTGATAGATGGATGGTTCTTAAAATGTAAAATGAATAAATACATTATATTATATCTACCCATTTGTATAGGAATTTTAATTAAAACTTCACCATAATGATAAAGAGATATTTTATCATCTTATGAGATTTTCTTTGATTCATCATTTGAGATTTCAATGGTTCACCTTGTAAGGTTTATTTAGTTCTCCATATGGGGTTTACTTAGTTCACCATACAAGATTTATTTTGGTCATTTATAGGATTTGCTTGGTTTACCTTATGGAATTTATTGGTTCACCCAATTGGGTTTTCTTTGGTTACCTTATAGGATTTACTTCAACCACTTTATGAGATTTACTTGCTTTACCCTATAGAAATTACTTAGTTGACCCTATCTAATTACTTAGTTCACCTTACAAGATTTATATGGTTAAACTTATGATATCTACATGGATTACTTTGTAGATTCATTTTAGTCACCTCATCAGATTTATTTGGTTCACCCAACAAAATTTATTGTTCACCCTATGGGATTTACTATAGTTGTGTTACAGGGTTTACTTGGGTCACTTTATGGGATTTACTCCATCTCCCTATAAAATATGTTCTTATCACCTTATGAGATTTACTCTAGTTACCCCATAGAATCAACTCTAGTTATCTTATGAGATAACTAGTATTTTAGGGTTTACCAAGCCAACTATGGACCTAGACTTTTTGAGATTGCCAAACCATTTGGTAGACTTAGACTTTTGGGGTTTTGCTAAGTTTTGAGACCTTTGAGATTTGCTAAGCCATCTGTTACTTGAACTTTCTAGTTTTTGTGAAGTCATTTGTTAAGCTTTGACTTTAGAGGTTTTGCTAAATTATTTGTCAAACTTGGATTTTTGATTGAAAAAAAAAAAGAAGAAGAAGAGATTTTCTTCTTGAAAAGTACATGTATATATATTGTACTTTGCTCTTCTATTGAGATTAAGATAGCTAATGGTCCGAGGTCTTGAGGTGCTAAGACAACCATCATTCTTAGAATTCATGGACTCCATAAATTCTTTTAGACAAATCTTAATAAGAGAATTTTTGAAAACTCCTTTTTGAAATACTTGGGCATGCTTATTTTTTACCTATCTTATTTTCCCTTTTGGAACAATCTTGTTGTTGACAACTTTAGGAATTTTACTACTATCTGAGACTGCATATAAGTGATGGACTAGTTCCATTGCCCATAAGTCACGTACTCCTTCATTTGTGATTACTTGAAGGCTTGCTTTTGATCTTATTACGTGATTTATCTTCTTATGCTATAATTGAGGGGAAGACTTTTGTCGGCTCTATTTGGTTCAATAGATCTTTCTTTTAGATTTGGGCATGTTTCATTTAGTTACCATTGTATCTAAATATTTAGTTTTTTTTTTCCCTCTTTTGCAAAGAAAACGGTATCTCATTTTCTTGAATTATCTAGTCTAAGAGGACTTCCTAAGAGATTAAGTGGTCTATTTTTCTCTTTTTCTTATGGATCCAAAGATTGGTCCATCTTATAAGTGATATATTTTCATTAATTTGATATCTTTTTAACTTATAGTTGTGAATAGGTCTTTAGTCTTTGGATCATATGAAAGTGGTACTAATGCTTTAGCAAATTTGAAAAATATAATTAATTTCTAAACCTAAGCTTATATGTTAAGAATCTTAGTTGAAAACTAAAACGTGATAGCCTAAATTGCATAAGTAATTTATCCCTTGGGATAATTTAATTCCTTTAATTAAAAGAGCATCTTGAAGGGTGGTCATATGGTAGGTGCATAGAGTGTAGGCTTCAGTATTTGAGAGAAACTATTGGTTGAACAATATATTACCTTTATGGAGAAGACTTGGGGTGATCATATTGCTAACTTTTCCTATAATCTCTCTCTTCTCTTTTCTTTCTATTTTTTCTTTCCCATTCTTTTCCTTTTTTATTTTCATTTTTTTTCACAAATTTTTCTTTTTATTCTTCCTTTTCTTTTCCTTTTTGCTTCTTTTTAGATGATTATCCTCTATCTTCTTAAGTTTCCCTTTTTATGTGTTGAAGCTTAAAGGTTTTAGGTTATATGACTCGAGGAGTGAAGGCTCTTTTCATCTCAAAGGAAAATTTTCATCCATAGTATCACTCATGAATTGATGTTACTAAGATGGGAACAAATTAGTTTATTTCTTTCTCCTTTACATGATAATATTGTAACCTTCTAAATGCCTTGATATGGAGTGGTTCTAGATAGGGTTAAAAAATTTGAAACTATAACCCAATGAGATCTTTGACAAGTGATAAGCATGTTTGTGAGGTAAGACAAATGTATGTCATCATTTCAACCCATATATCACATGGAAGTTGAACCTTTCTAAGGAATGAGGTTTTTTTTTTTCTTTTTCTTTTTTTTCTCCCCCCTTTAACTCAACTATCTTACAGCTCTCTTAGTGTTTTAGAGTTAGTGTTTAAGATTTGGCTTATCTCTCATCATTTTGAATTGTTCAATAATGAAATATCTTTTCTTAGTTACTAAAATTTAAGGTATTTTGATAGTTCATTTCATCTCCATGTTTGCTCTTATTTGCCCCCATCATGTTTGGTAGGATTGGATATCTCATGATGTTTCTTTGTGTCTTATAGTTGCTTGTTTTCAATTGCTTTCAAAAAAATTTTTGTAACCATAATGGACTTAATTAGCCTATGAATAACTCTTTCCTCAAACTGATGGTGTTGACTATACTTATCGCCTACATATTATCTTTATTTTTCCACACTTCTAACTCAAAGCCATAAGGAAAGCCTAACAAAAATGCACAAATGATAAATTTTATTCAAATAATTTGTCCCCATAATTACATAGTTTGAATGAAAGAGCTTTCTTAAAGTGGTATCAAAACAGATCTTCCCTTCTTTAATTTCTAGCATACATTTCCCTAAGTTACCCTCACTTCTTGAGGAAATAAGCCTCATCAAATGGACTTTAAGCCATTATTTGAGGCATATAGCCTATGTTTGGTCAATAAGAGCGTCGTAGTATAGCTAAGGATGCAATTAAGGTGGGTTTAAGATGAGTTTTATGATACCTAACCTTATCCCTACAAGGTTTAGCAGTTCTCATAACCTTATGAAAACATTATAGGGTTTTGCCCTTTATTCCTAAAATCTACACATATAAGGTCAAGAACTCTATATGAGCGTGTTTTTATAAGATTCAAAGGACCCCATAGGAGTGGAGCTTTCATAAGATTCGAAAGTGAATAAGGAGAGAGTAGAATAAGATTAGAATTGTATTTATTGACATAGACAATAATAAAAATTGAGAATTGAATATGATGTATCATGTAAAACTTATGTAAGGTATGCATGGTATGTAAGTTAAGAGTAAATGTTTGTATTAATTTGTATATTTTTACTAAGTTGGGTTTTTTATCAGGGTTTTCTATAATCCCAATACCTAACTCTAAATCTTATAGAGTTTTGAATCATGATAAAAAATCAGACCTTAAACCTTATAGAGTATTATCTTATAGGGTTTTTATCAGGTTTGATAAGTCAGGTATCTTTTAATGATCTGTTGTTTGCAAAGTTATGTTGCATAGCTTCTAAAATTCACTACGTTTGTAGTAATTTTCTTAACTTTATTGGATGGCTTTTGGGCATCATCTTCTTTTCTACTATTTGGCCTTGCCATTTTTTCCATTCATATGGTATCCTTAATCCTACTTCTAGATCTTATTATATATGTAAATTGGCTGGTGTGTTTCCCAACAAGTGGTTAAAGTAGGGTTCATTTAAGGTATTTTATCTCTAATTTGTTTATACAATTGGCTATGGTACTAGACAAAACCTCAAAATTTTTTATAATATATTTGAGAGTACAAAAATTTATTTCACATAGCGTAAAATAAATAAATTCCAAAAATGACTCTATACCAAATTTCTAAACTACAATATTAAACTTTATTGTAATTTATATGATGAATAATTAAATTTTTAATCTTTTAATTTTTCAACTATGAAAATTGGTGTCTAATGCTATGTACACTAAATGTGATACAACAAGGTTAGATCATTTTGTAATTCTTGTACTATACTATTCAATTTTTCTTATACTGTCTAATTCTAGCAATAAAAAGTTTTTATAGTCTAGTGCAATTAAATGCACACATTAGATGCCTAAAAAAAAGGAAAAAAAAAAAAACATGCTTTGCTTCTCCCTTCATTTAAACCTAGGTTGCCTTTGTACACATCAATATGTTTTGCTACTTGACCAGTGACATTTTTTAATCAACTCAAACTACATATGTTATTTGACGTTTAAATTGTCCTAGGTTGATTTTAGGCCTCAATTCAATTTTGGCCAAAATATTGGCTTAGGCCCTATAATTTCTAGAAAATTAATTTAGCACCCTAAATAATTAACGAGTCTATTATGTATATATAAAAATGAATTTTTGGAATTGAATTAATTTAGTAAATTCTTCTATCCCAATTTTTTTTTTCAACTTGTATTAAAGTTTTTTTTTAAATAATAAAACGACTTATTTAATTCCAAATAGGAAATCGGTTCAAGTTATATTTCAATTAAATGGCAAAAATACCCCCAAAAAAAACCCTCTACATTTACCCCTTTTTTTTTCATTACTTAACGCTTTAAAAGATTCATTTTAGTTCTCAACATTTTAAACATTCGTCAAATAAGTCTTTCCATTAGATTTTTCATTTATAGGAATACGTGATAGTCCATGATTAGTCCATGTGTAATTTTTTAAAAAATAATAATAATAAATTAAAAAAATAAAAATTATATAAAAAGGTATAGAAAAATTAGAAAAAATGAAAAAAATCTAGAAAATTTAAAAATCATATGTAATATAAAATATATATTAATAAATTATTCCAAAAAAAAAAATCAAAACAATGAAACCAATTGCTTACGCCACCCATAACATTGGGTGGCTAAATCTTGACCTAAGTGGAGAAGTAGGTCGTTGCACACTTTAAAAGGTGGGTTGTGTGATCAACTGGTGGTCACTTACCACTTTTGAGGTAGGAGTGTTAAGGAATAAATATTGGCTTGCCTAAAAAATTAACTTTTATAATTAAATATCCAAATATGAAGAACTAAAAAAGATAGGAAATTTTGATTGATTGAACCTTAATATGGAATTATCAAAAGCAGCTATATATGCACATCAATAATACCTTTGTGATATTGTCCATTTTGCTAGTGATAGCAAACAAGTGGTAATTTATGAGAAAATTGCATGTTTATCATCAAAATTATTAAAAAAATATGTAATTACATATTATATAAAAAATGTTATCAAAATATCAATAATATATCACATCTTTAAGATGCAATATTAGTATTTGTATATATACCACATCTTAAATATGTAACATTCTTAAAAGTATATTTGAAATTACGTTGTATCTTCAAGATGGACAATAGTATTTATACATCAAGATGTAACATTATTTTTAGTGTACTAATGATATATCGCATTTTGAAGATGTGACGTATATATAAATCCTAATGTCGAATTTTCAAGATACAATACAATATTGGTATTTTAGTAATATTTTTTATACAATTTGTAATTATATAATTTAAAAAAAATATGTTAGTAGACATGTATTGTAATTGGTAATTTCTTATTATTGTAGTTATTGTTATTATTATTATTATAATATCTTCTAGCTTATAAATATGAAATCATCTCATATGTTTCTATACTATATTATTTTTATATAAATATAATCCACACACACAAATCTTGTATCATAAATTTATATGTAATATATGTAAGAGACCGATCTGTCGTTCAGTCCATATAAACTACACAATATAATAATATTGTAGTATATATAATATATATTTATATAAAAGGCACGTATATCATGTCAACGTCGTCTATTAATGAGACCTACATGCATTCCCAAATCTTTGGTAATTACTATATAAAACGACCATTCTCAAAATAGAAACTCCGAAACGTCAATCAACAACAGCAGAACTCAATGCTTGAGCTTCATTTAGTCGGCTAAGTAAATTATTGAAAACTTCCGACGGTGGTAGTGCCATAAATAGTATAGTGTCACTTATCACTAATACAATACTAATAATATTTAAATATATATTAATAATAGTGGATCAATATTTTTTATGTATTAAATCTTTACTTGTATTTGTATACCACTAATCTATTCATATGATATGTTAGTATTATTAAAGCATTTTTATTTCTTTTTTGTTATTTAGGTCCTATTTGTATTATTATTTTTATTTGTATTTTCCTATATTTTATACATTTTTATTTGAAATTTAGTATTTAGAAAATTATTTTATTTGTTTCTATTTTATAATTATGATGAAGGTAGTAATTAGTATTGGAAAATAAAAATTCACATACTTTTAGGAGAAAATATTTGAAAAAAATATATTTTATACATTATAATAATTATTTCAATTGTTATTTTTGTAAATATAAATAAAGTAAAGGTTAAATAAATTTAACTTTATTAGGATTTGTTGGTATTCAATTTTAGAATAGATATATATATAGAAATATATTTCCTTTTTTTTTAGTATTTTTATTCTTACTAAATATAAGATTTAAGTAAATAAGAAAAAACACAAATAAGAAAGAAAAAAGATAAACCAAATAGTGCCTTAATGGGTCACTTTCTTTGATTTTTGATCATTATATGTCCAAATTTTAATGAATCCAATATATAGCAAATCTATCGATTTTAAGGGAATAGAAATACATCATATATAAATGATTAAAGTACAAAATACTACTCATGATATGTATATATAGTAATAGCTATTGCAAGTACTTATTAGTAATTCATTATAGGGAATAGGGCATAAATTGCATGCATTAAAAAATTTAAATTCTTATAAAAGTCTTATGCCTTAATCAGCATTAGCTTATGGCTCTATACAAGTAATACGGGATGCATTCTGTCTTCCCATTATACTCATAAAAGAGATCTTAAATTCTTAGTAAGAGAGAGATTAAGACGTCCCACGCATGTTGGACTTTTTCCCCGATGATGAAGTGACATAACGGCTTATCTCTAAAGCTTTGTCATAGAAGTTTTATCCAGCTAAAGTACTAAAAGCAAAAGAGAAAAAGAAAGTAGAATAAACACATTTCATCTCAATAAGATAGATTGATGGACGAGGAGGTGCTGTCTTTCCACGGAAGCAGCTGACAAGCCAATGATTTCGTGCCACGTTAGAGGTACCACAAGCAGCCGCAAGTTTCTGGTCAAGAATTTCCTGTGCTTCTCCCTGGAAAGGTCGTCAGTAAAAGATGCTACAATGACATAAAGGACATAAAGGGGGTGACAAAATAATTGTACGCATAGCTTTGGTCCGAAAAGTTTATAAATCTTAATAAAATTTTAATATTTAAAAACATAAATAATAATTTTTAAAAATTATATAATATCATTGATATTTAAATAATCTCAGTCTACACTGATGTTGTTTTATCACTGGTGATATATTTTTTTTCAATTTGATTTATATAATGGATAGCTATAATTTATATTTCCAAGGAATTATGGAGTCAATGCTTTTTGAATTAACACTATAAATTTTCAGAGCTTTACATGTTTTTCCTTCTCACACGTGTCTGTGAATTTTTTTTTCTTTTAACTAGTAAAATTAAAAATACCAGTTAATTAATTTTCAGATTTTACCTTATTCATTTACTACTTATGGTTCCATATTCTATATTTTTTCCCCTTGCCGAACAATCATTTTGCAGAGCTGATTTCATCTTACACACTGATATATTTACGATTTATAGCTTTACATACCTATATAATCGTTCTTTATGCTTTGCACAGCTATTATTTAGTTTTAGTTATCACTATTAGTCATCAAACACATGTCATTTATGATTCGTCTACGAAAATTATATTAATTGGATATATTATAAAATATATTTAATTAATACAGAACTAAAGAAAGCAAAAATTGGAAAAATTTGCTTAAAAATTTCAAAGCCTTGAAGGGCTCTTGTCGGCTGCCTTTGCAGCCTTAGGTAGCTAGTAAGAAGCACTAAAACATAGTCATAGTAACTTTGTTGGAATTTGTACAATGTCTTAAAATACTTTGGATGTATTTATGAATATTATTTAAAAAAAGATAAGTATTTATTATGTATGTAATTTTATGTTTGTATATAATTTATAGTAAAGTTCCAAAGATAATTAGAGCATGTGGAAGTAATAATAAAACTATAATATAGAATTCCATGATATTATCTTATCTAAAACTTATCATTAATCTAATAAATATCTAGAAGAAATATAGATATTTAAACTAATTATATCATATGACTAAAGTCATTTTCACTAGATTTGGAGAAAGATATTTAAATTGTACATGTAGATAACCAAAAATTAAGTAGGTACACTAAATATAACTTACTAATAGAAGATACCATACATTTTTAATATCATTGGTCCATTCTTTATATAAATAAGTTTAAATAATCCCTCCTCAACCTTGAAAATTTTCATATATTCTATATATAGAACCTCGTACTTTAATGCCATTAAATATATTCTTAGTTTAAGTTGTAAATAATATGGCTTTTGGGAATGATATGAAACATATGATCCTTAAATGGAGTTGTATTAAGTATAAATCATCTCATAAACGGAGTTGGATGATTCAACATTTATAATATTACTTACAATGGTGTAACTAAGATATCTTTAACGAAGTGATTTTATTATGTGGTAATTGGTTTTTATTGATTCAACATGGGCTTTTGGGTATGATATAAAACAAACGTGTATACTCATATAGTATATTATGCTATATTATTTTCTTTTATTGCCTAATTAATTTATTTCTAAATCCTCATCATATTTCGAACTCGATTTTAAGGGTTTTGATCATTTTTAGACTATATTAAGTAATCATACTTTTAAAGGTAAAATCCGAATTTTGGGTAATTATTTTCAAAATCTAACTTCACCAAATCACTTTAACTAACTTTTTTTATCTTAGTCATAAAGTTTGGGTTCAATCAAATAACGTTTTCCGAAAATTCTAAATTTAGGTATAATTACCCTAAATTCAATTTTAAGGTTTTATATGGAGCAAATTCTTACTATCTTGATATGTTATTATATTTTTTACTTTCAAGTGTACGGGGATTCCTCAATTAGAGTTATCATGTTTCTCATAAGCTTTTAGCCTACTTGATTTATTGATCCTAATTGTACAAAGATAGGGCTTTATCGTAATACTCAGATATTTATGTCTTGATTGCTAATTTATAGGATATTACAAATAACTCTTTAGCCGAACCACTCAGCACATAGACTTGTTTGCCATTCATAAAAAACCCTTGGCTTATGCGGAAATCATCTACAACTTTGACATTATACTTGGCCATTAAGGCCCCAAAATATAGATCATGCTCATATTGAACAGGGTAGTGTACCAAATCTAAGTACCTTGGCTTGCATTGTTATAATGAGGGTATGATGAAGAGAAAAGACATCAGCCATAGTGTTAGTGCTACCTTTCTTATACCAGATGACATAATAAGAACTTTACCCATTTGACATGATGCCGAGGAAGTTTTTGTTGCCTTTGGAGATGTTTGAGAGATTCATGATCTAAGTAGATGATAAATTCTTTAGGTAACAAGTAATGCTGCCAGTTTTGCAATGTTCAAATAAGGGCACAGAATTCCTTGTCATATGTCAAGTAATTCAAGGCATCTCCTTGGAGTTTCTAGTTAAAATAGGCAATGGGTCAGTACTCCTGTATAAGGACAGCATTGATGCTAACTCCAAACACATCAAATTTAAATTTAAAACCTTTCTCAAAATTCGGTAGGCTGAGTATTGGAGTAAATGTCAATTTAGACTTGATATCTTCAAAACTCTTCTAAGCTTTTTTTGACCACTTAAGCTCAAAGTTCTTCTTGGTCAATTCGATTAGTGGTGCCGTTATGGAACAGAAGTTCCTAATGAATCTTCGATAGAACTAAGCCAGATCATGGAAGCTCTTGACCTTGATAACATTAGTCAGCTTGGGCCACTTGAGAATAACTTTAACTTTCTTGTCATCAACTCGAACTCTTACCTCTAAAACAATATACCCGAGGAATATAACCTCGCTTTGGCAGAATACGCATTTCTTCAAATTGCCGAATAATCTTTCAGCATAGAGAATGTTGAATACTAATCTTAAGTGCTCACCATGGTGATGAGATTGGCATTATAAACCAGAATGTCATCGAAATAAACCACAACAAATTTGCCAATCAGTGCCCTTAGTACATGATTCATGAACCACATAAAAGTATTTGACCCTATCATCAAACCAAACGGCATCACCATCCATTCAAATGGACCATCCCTTATCTTAAAGGCCGTTTTCCATTCATCTCCAAACTTCATTCGGATCTGGTGATAGCTACTCTTTAGGTTAATCTTAGAAAAGATGTGAGCACCATATAATTCGTTAAGCATATCATCAAGTCGTGAGATTAAGTATCAATACTTAATGGTAATTTTATTGATGGCTTGACTGTTAATACACATTCTCCACAATCCGCCCTTTTTTGGCATTAGCACCGTTGGCACGACATAAGGGCTAATGCTCTTACAGTCTATTTGGTACCTGTCCTCGACAGTCCACCTTAGAACTGTTTGGTACTTAGCCATGATCTAATCGGTCTGGTATACTACTTCATCTTGATAGTCTTGATTGGCTAATCTGGCTTCATTTTTACCTCTTAACCCTCTATGTTACTCGAATGGCCTCATCTAGACTTCTAAGTCTTTGTAACTCCACAATGTAACCAATCTCAATTTTGAACCCAAAAATGAATTGAGCTACTGTTCACATCTTGGGCTCATCAACATCACATTGAATCATGAGCAACCGAAACACTCAGATATAGTCATCCATTGATTTCTTACCTTATCTCAAGTCTTAGAGATGTTGGAAAATGTCTTGTTTGTAGTGTTCGGGAATGAATTTACTTCTCAAGACTCTCTTCATCTCATTCTATGTTTAGACTTGTTGTCAGGCTCTCAAGCGGACATTCTGCAACTTCTTCCACCACATTGTTGCATATTTAAATGATTCCAATACAACTACTTAGATTCGAATAGCAAATTCATAGTTATAAAAGTTAAAGATCTTTTTAATCTTCTCTTCCCAATTTAGGTAGTCATTAATACTACCAGACCCATTAAAGCTTGGAATCTACACTTTGAGATGCTTGGCTCCCCCAAGGAGCTCTAAGCTCATGTTCGACTATCCCAACATATTGCTCCTCTTCCTCATATTCCTTGACTTTATCCAATCAGAGTCTCCTTCTCGCAACTCTATCAATACAACGAGATGGTGCTTAGTTCATAGGAATGGGTTTAGGATCTTTCTGGTCATTCATCTATTATCTCGACCTATCTCCCATTTCTTGGCCCTGTTCAATGACAACTCTCCCTTGCGGCCAAATATCTAAAACCCTTTATATTGAGACAACTAGATTGGACACAGTAGTAACAAGATCTTATATCTACTCATCAATAGTATGTGATATTTATTAAGTAACACGACTACAGCCATAAACATCACTCTCAGCATGGTTAATCTTTCCCTGAACACTAGGATTCGACATTCTCAAAATGGAGCTTCAGAAAATACTCTTCATACAAGAAACTCTTACATAAATTGAAAATACCAAACGACCAATGAACGATGAGTTTGCTCTATTCTTCTAAATGAAAACAGAGTATATCAAATAGCAAACTAGTAGGAACTATCACAACACAGCTCTCAATCATAACCTGAGGCTTTGATATTAAGATTTTATGATGTGTCTAGGAGCTCAATTATTACTAGGACTTGCCATAGGAGATTAAAACCAATGGGTCCTTCGAAATATTGAAGAAAATGGTGTGGGTAGGTTGATGAATTGGAAATAGTAGCTAACGTGAAGTTGCTTGGAGGATATGACTCACCTACGAACATATTACGACTGGGCACTTCACTTAATGTAGTGTATAAGCTAATGCCAAGGTCTATCTACCATTAATCTTGAGTTACCTAATAATACTAAATAAGAGTCTATGTAAAATAGACTTGGAGAGGAAATTCTCGCAAGAATAAATATATTCAAAGTTTTTAAGAGGAATTTTTTTATAATCCGATTAGAAAGAGAAATGGCTATTTATAGTAAGTCCCTAGGGTAACATTACAATCAAGGAAAATTACAAAAAGGTATACATAAAAAGGGGATTCTTAGTACATATGAAAAAGGGTAAATACAACAAATGACAAAAAATGGAAAATAGTATAGTTTCAGGTGAAAAGAACAAGTGACAGCTTGTCAATGGTTACATACTAAGGAATCTTTGGGCGCAGTTGCTAAGCTAGATTACAACGTATGGCACCAAGTTATCGAGATGTGTAAGGAATACCATAAGTATTAGTAGTAGGTTGAAAGAGAAGTATCCAGCCAGCAGGAGCCTATGTCTTAGTACTCGGTAGGAAGCTTCTCAATAACTGAAAGTCTAAGCAAGAGTTAGTGTGCAAGGCTTGGGTCCTCATCACTTGGTAAAGAGTTCTTAGTAAGAGAGTAATCGGCATCGGCATAAGGGTTATAGCAAAGCAAGGTGTATCCACCTGAGGCTCTTAAGGAGTTCAGCCACCATTCTGCCGTGTATTGTTTCTCGTCCTTAGTAGGTTGATAAGAGAGAATTCTTTTAGCAAAGGATTGAAGGCCTCTTAAGCGTACACGAGTAAGTGGACCAGAGGTCGGTAATCCATCAACTGCCTTACTTAAGCTCTTGAAGATGTCGGAAAGTGTCTTATTCATAATATTCAGGAACAAATTTATTCCTCAAAACTCACTTCATCTCATTCTAAGTTCTTATCTTACATCAAGCTCATTGATGTGTAGCCTATACCTTCTTTCACCACATCATTATATACCTAGAAAATTCTAGAGCTACTACTCAAATGCACACAACATCTTCATAGTTATAAAAATCAAATATTTTCTCAATCTTTTCTCCCTAGTCCATGTATTCATCAATATTACTTGTTTTAGAGAAGCTGAGAACCTAAACCTTAATATTCTTAGTTCCTCTAGGTGCTAGAATTTCTTACCAAATTCTTGGAATTACTCATCTTCACCTTCGCCATCTTTTACTCCTTCCTCCACATGTTCTCCTAACTCAAGCCTTTGTCATGGGTGTCCTTTAGCTTAGATGGGGGGTACTAGTAGAGTGCTAATAGCAACATTAGCATGAAATTAAGCTTTAGGTTCTTTTGCTCTATTTTGTGCACCTCGACCACGAGCTTCTATAAACCTTTGCATAGTCACAGCTAGATTAGCCACTATGGCGATGAGGTTTTGAATCTGTTCGTTTGTCATAATAGAAACCCTTTGCTCAATGTGACTATGCCTACGTACATTACTCTTAACATTACCTACATCCCCTTATACACTCAAATTTGACATTTCCACAAAAAAATCTCATTAATTATGCAAACCAACAAGAGATTCCATACAACCTTATTAAACACTACTTTATACAATGTTGTAACAACTTGCTTTGTTTTGTAGTAGTAAGAACAGAGTATGTATAACACTCACAATAAAGTCTTATAAGGTTACTGTTTAACTCTTGATTACAACCTTAAGCTCTGACAGCAGTATATATGATGCACTTAAGAGCTAAGTTATCGCTAAGGTTTATCGTAGGGTAGATTTGGGTCCTTCAAGATATCAAAGAAAAGTGTAATGGGAAGGGTAAAACTTTAGTAGCTTCTTGAAGCTATTCAGCAGATGCGACGTACTAACGAACACAACATAACTTGGTCTTCACTTGATATGACTCACAAGTAAAGAGCTAAGGTTCATTTGTCACTAACCTTAAGCTACTAGCAAGATTAGATAAGAGTATGGGGGGCTATAACTTGGAGAAGGTTTCTCATAAGACAGAAGGAAAGGGAATATTCATTAATAATGATCTAATGATTTTGATTACAAAGGTTAAGAGACTATTTATAATATGTCTTTAGGGCAACAAAACAAAAGGATGAAATGACAAAAGAGTAATATGAAATAAAGATACCTTATACAAGCCAAAAGGCTAAATGCGACAAACAAAACAAAAGGAATATAGTATAATGTTAGAAAAAAGCTAAGATAGGTGATGTACTGCTATTACATCCATATTCTAGGGACCTTGACACTAGGAAGGTTGGCCATGTAGGGAGGGGTTACGAGCTTGATGTTTATACTTACAACAAAGTAGGGTAGGGTAGGGTACATCCAGGTTGAGCACATAAAGAGCTCAACAGCAAGCCATCCTGATATTGGAGTTTATCTTAGGCAAGTAGAGAAGATTGGATTTTTCTTATAAGACCTTTAAGATGAGCTTAAGTGAGATGTCCCAAGGTCGATAGTCCTTCAGTAGGCTTGCTCCTATCCATAAGAGTTATGCTTACAACAATAATGAGGATTTAGAAGATTTCGATGATTATGGATTACCTAGATATATGTAGCAACAGCCTTATCAAGGTAATAGAAGAAGAGATGTTTATGGTAGTGATGATAGGGATTCTGGAGAATTTAGGTTAATGGTAGATGTTACTTCAACGAAATTTTGGGAATAGATGAGTTTATAGGTTGGATTGTAGAGATTGACAAGTTCTTTGATTACTTAGAAATTTCATTAGAAAAAGAGAGTTAGATTAACGACTTTAATTAATGGGAGGAGCTTCTACAAAGTAGGAATAAATTAAGTATAGAAGAGAGTGAGAAGGAAAAGGTCCTATACATACATGGTTTAGGATGAAGTATCTATTAATGAGGGAATTCTTACCTCTATATCACAAGTAAATCCTATTCTAATAGTACTAGCATTGTCAATAGGGAAGTAAAACTATGTAGTGAATATATAATAGAATTCATGAAGTTAATAGAGCAAAATAACCTTCATGAATCTAAAGGATAGCAAGTTATTGGGTACTTAGAAGGGTTAATACTAGCATTGAGGGATAGAATTGGTGTTCAAGTTATTAAAACTTTATTAGAAGCTAAAAACATGGCTCTAAAGCCAAAGATGATAGAGTAAGAGCATAGTAGAAGGGGTTGTGAAAATTGCAAGCTATTAGGCCTAGTGAAAAATCTAACCCAATATCAATAGACACCATTAAAGGTAGTAATAGCAAAAGCATGCTAGAGGATAAGGTGGCCAGTAAACACCATGTGCCAAAAGCTAAATGAAAAAAGGAGAAGAAATAAAAAAACCCATATGCCAAGCGTATGATAGTTAAGTGCTTTAGGTGCAGTCAACCGGGACATAAGTCAAATGAATGTCCTATGAGGAAGACGGTGAATATCATGGAGAAACATAAAGAAGATGAGGAAGTCTATTGTGAAACCAATGGAGATGAGGAGGATTATGATAATGAAGGTTAGACCTATATACTTGCGAGATTTATGTTATCTTTAAAGCAAGAAAATCATACCCAATACCATTAGTTTTTAAGAACTAGATGTACCATTAATGTTTAGGTGTTTAGTGTTATCATTGAATGTAGTAGTTATGAAATCATTATTGGGTGAGATGCTGTGGAAAAGTTGAAGCTCCCTATGGAATCTTGACACTTTGTGGAAAGGTGGAGGTTATAAAAAGATGCAAAGTACCTTCCTCTTTTAGTAAGTATTATGATAAAGTTTACTATGATATTGTTGATATGGATGTATGTTGTATATTATTTGGTAAACCTTGGCAATATGTTGATACCCAACATTCAGTTAAAAGTAATGCATATAAAATAGAGAAAAAAGGTATGAAGTATGCTTTATTACCATTAAATCTTAAGTCAAAAGTTCCTATGAAGAGCAATCTATCTATTATTCATGAATTTGATTATGAAATTAAAGAGATAAGAGAGGTTCATGTATATTAAATGAGGTTAAATTGCAAATGAAGGAGCACCTAGAAGTTATATGTTCTTTATTGCAAGAATTCAGAGAATTGATGCTAGAGGCGATTCTTGATGAACTACTATTGATTGTAATTTTACACTTATCTCTTATGTTATTTTCCTGAGTATTTTGAATATTTTGATTCAATTTTTATGATTTTGCTATTGATTTGAGTCCTTTTTTTTTTTTTAGGACTCAAATGAAGTAACAATGTGAAAAGAAGAGAATTTAGGCAATTTTTGAAGGAAATTCCACCTAAATTTGAAGAATAACCTAAGGATAGCAAGTGTTAGAGAGAATTCGCCCAAAATTAAGCAATGAGGAAGGCCACAGTTGATCTTCACTACTATGTTCCTTGGTTGTGAAGCCTACATCCTCAATTTCTAATTAAAGCTCCAAGAATTTTGGCTAGGTACAAGACTATAGTCCAACTCCACGGTTGTGATATGTAATTGTGATCTTCTCATCATTAATTTCAAGACAATTTCTTAAAGAATTGCTTTAAGGAGTAGTCTACACCTAAACTCCATGGCCATGTACTTACTCGTAGTCATGCCATGATTTTTAAGACACTAGCCATTTTAAGATTATTTTGTCTAAACAATATAAATGGATGTCAGATACATATAAAAAAGATGAGAAGGACATCATAAAATAGGATAGAAGTGTTTTCTTCAAGTTTTAGGTTTTAGTTATTTTTCATCATGAAAGTCTTTGTTTTTATCAAGTTCTTAGCATAGAATCACCGATATTTAGACTTGTAACCTTAAGATAACATGTAGTGTACTTTATTTGTTATTATTCTAATAAAATTCTCTTGTTCTTATTAATTTAATTATGTGTTTTGTATTGATTAAGTTATTATTTCTAAGATCTCAACTTAATTATTAGATTTTATGTATCGAAGTCATTAAGCCAACATATAAATAGATCTATCATAATTAAAGAGATTTACTATAAGTTTAGAGATAAGTTATAGACTTATTTTATAATTAAAGTTTATATCTTGTTTGTTTGTTGTGGAACTCCCATTCTTAATGTTGTTCTTAGGAGTTTTATTCCAGAAGTGATTTATGTAGAATATAATTACAATTATAACTTAATATAGAAGTGATTCTTACTAAATTAGAAATTGAATTAATTTGGTTAATAAGAATAAGGAATAATACATTAGAAATCTTAAACTATTGCATATTAATCTCTTAGTGATCTAAGTCTAGATATCACTTTTTATGGTTAATTAGGTTTTTTTTTTTTTAATATATTGATTGCATTGTTAGAATTAGTCTTAATTATTTCTTTTTCTCAATTTCTCTTTTATCCTTTAATTCATCACTACTATTGTTAATCAATTTTAATTAGAGTAATTTAGTGTGAGTAAATGTTCAGTTTTCATAAGATTGATAACCTTGAGCTTTAGGAGTCTTCTATACCATTACTTGACATGTGTACTTGCTTAAGCAGCACCGTACATGCTCAAGCAACACTATACATGCTCATCAACTACTGCTTATGAGAGATATGCAATTCAAATTGATCTCATATATTGTCGAAGTTTGCCAAATTTACGTCATTATAGGATGAACTGAAGGGAAAGTAAGATTCTGAATGAGAAGGTAGATGAGTTGCTTCAAAAATGTCTTATACAAGAAAGCAAGAGTTCTTGAGTTATTCTTACACTTTTGACTCCAAAGATAGATGGAAGTTAAAAGATGTATATTAATAGCATAACTATCAACAGAACCACAGTAGGTTATAAATTTTTAATTCCAAAATTAGATAACAAGTTAGACAATTCACACGATGCTACATGGTTTTCAAAATCCATTAATTCTAATCATGATACGATTTTTAATTCCAAAATCCATTGATTCTTCCTTGAATTTTAGCAGCATTGCTCACCATTGACATACCTTGCAAATAGAAGCTTTTAGCAGAACCTAAAAATCTAATTTGAAGTATTTGTAGAGATAAGCTAAGATAATGGTATGTTGCACTAATATAAGCAGAATTTGCATATAATAATGTTGTTTATAGTGCCACTGGAGAATTAATGTCTTCAATTATGTACAAAAGGACTCCTTAACATACCCTTGATTTGATTTGGTTACCTAAGGTGAGGGAAAGAACATTTAAGCTACGAATATGGTTAAGCATATTGTGGAAATACATAAGGAAGCGAAGTAGAAACTTGAATATGCCAATTAGAAGTATAAGATAGATTCAAATAAATATAGGCATGTTGAAATGCCTAATATGGGAGATCAAGTTAAGGTATATCATTGGATAGAGAGGTTCCCAATGGGTACTTATTGTAAATTGCAGTAGAAAAAGTACAGCCCTTATAAGGTACTTCAAAAGATAAATGACAATACTTATGCCATTGATCTTCCTAATAGTGTGACCATTTTAAAGGCTCTTAATGCTGCAAATTTTTTTTGTATCATGATTCTTTATAACCTCTTTATCCAAACTTAAGGTTTAGTTTTTTTCTTAAGTGGAGGAGATTGATGTGAATGAACTGCAACTATAGATCATAGATCAACTAGATTACCACAAATGAAGAAAGAAGAAATCATAAGTTTGCCAAGTTCATCCAGAAGTTAAACCTAGAATGCTCAAAAGCATCCTAAGTCAGAACCATAAGAGGCTAGAAGCTCAAGTTTCTAATCCTTGCTCTTGATTCCAATTTTGAAATTCACTAGAGAAGATTTTTTTTATTAGTTTAGGAAACTTTATCTCATTTTATTTTATGTGGATTTTGTTGACTTATCTTGTTTATCCTAAGGTTATAAGGTTATAAATACCCTATGATCAATTATAGTTTTAGTCTCTTTTTCCAATAATACAATTTATTCTCGTCCATTGTAAGTTTATCATGCTATATAATATGATTAAAAAAAAAAACTAAATTAAGAAGGTAAATCCATTGTGAATTGCTATCTCAAAACATTTTTTATCAATAAAAAAGCTACTTCCACTACTATGAGACCAATTATTTAAAAAAAAAAAAACTAAAAAGCACATTGCAAGATGAGGTATTGGTTGATTGTTGAAGTAAAATGAAATTTGGAGAGAGAAAGATAGAAGTGCAAAGGAAAGAAAAAAAGAAGTAACAAAAGAGATAGCAGATAATAGTTGAGGTAGTTAAAAACATGGATAAAGAGAGATAGAAGTGAAAAAAGGAAAAGAAAAACATGAAAAATTAGCACCTGATTTAGTAAGCTTGACCAGTTGGACTTGTTAGAAATTACTAAAAAGGTACCATAAAAAAAGCTCACCAAATTACTATTTTAAGGAAATCAATGAGGACTCTAGCTTGGTATATGAGGTTGGGTGTAGGGGGCAATAGGGATCGTTTGACTTTTAACTTTTGAGGGTTTCTATTAATTTATTTTAACACTATTCAAGTGATATTCAAATGAAGTTTCATGGGATGATTTCTTTTAGGCCATAACCAATTTTCTCATTTGTTTTACAATCATACAATTTTTTTTTTGTATTTTATGACACTTTTACCATATGAGATTCCTTTTGAAACTATTTAATTGATTTTGTTTTAGCATTTTAAATTTTTATCACTCTCATTGTATGTATAGAGAGATAAATTAACTTTATCAAATTATTTAGCTAAACCTAAAAATATTTAGACTCTTGGACTAATGATAAGTGCCATGAAGTTAGGTCCCTATCTTAGAATGACTTTAAGAGGTTTGGCTTAATGGACATAGAATAGGGATTATTGAACCAACCATTTAGCTTTCAATCTCTCTCATTTAGACTCATGCGCTCAATAAGGAAGGTTATAGGCCTTACTTCCATGAAAAACTCATTAAGATAACCCTTAAAGTGAATACTTTTTATCTCATCTGTCAATCACTAAGGCAATCTAATGGGAGTATTTGACTCTAAGAGTTTATAAACTCCCAATGATGCCTCCATTTTAGATACAATCTTGAGATAATAGAAGCAATATTTTACTACGAGATCTTCACTCTCAAATATCACATAACAACAGGTAAAGAATAAGCTAAGAGCTCAAGAATTACAATGTTAGGGCCCTAAACTTCCTTATATGTGATTTGTGTATTCATGGCACTGAGATTATCTATTTCTTTTCCTTTTATTCTCTATAAATGATCCTTCTACTTGTATCTGTACATCACTTCTTCAAGGGTACTTGAAACATGAGATGCAATTAGTACAAGCTTAACACATCAATTGAATTCCCCTATCTAGATTTGTTAAACGCTATATGCCCATTCTAGCAAATAAACATATGCAGCATGTCAAAATTCCAAGTATTTGGGATATAACATATTCCTTGTTGTGATAGTTCAAAAGTAAACATTATAATAAAGGAAGGACAACTACTCATAGCTCTCTCTTAACTATTTTATAGGAAATAACTCAATGATTCCTCATCCTCCTCCATGTAATGAAATGACATTGCCATCAACATTGGTTATTAAATCACAACAACAATGGTGCTTTAAAAGTTGAAATATAATTACTATCATCTTTTCCCTTAATCATCTACTTTTTTACACTTAAATCTTGTAAACAAATTTCCTTTCTTGAATGAATATGGATCTATTCATTTCATTTAATGGTTTATTATCAAGATTGTTGAATTTGGTTGAATTACATTTTGATTGTTACAACATATACATCTATATGTAAACCCTCAAAAGCATTTTAATTCTCTAAACTTTTTAAAACATCCATTTACCTCCCATTTTTATGTTCTCCTAAAATATAACTTTTGGTGGTGGTGCGTTGACTAGTGTAAAACTACACCATTCATTATGCTATTTTTCTAGATATTTTTAGCTATTTTAATATAATTTTAGTTGAATTTGTTATTGATTTGAGTTATTTTTTATTGCAGGACTCAATTGAAGCAATGTGATGAGAAGATGAGAATTAGATGATTTTTGAGAAGAATTTCATCCATTTTGAATGATAATCTGAAAATAATAAGGATTGAAGAGAATTCGTTCAAGAAATAAGTAAGGAAGATGACAATCGATGCATTCACGATTGTGTTTCTTGGCCGTAAAGTTCATGTCTTTAATTTCAAAATTGAAGTTCTAAAGATTTTTGCAAAGAAAATGACTACAATCACCCACTACGACCGTATTCTCTAGTTGTGATCTTCTCATAATTAATTTCACGATGATTCTCGTCAGAATTTTTGCAAGGTGTTGTTCATGCTCAGCCACCATACTTATGGACCTTTGGTTTTCTATGATACACTTGTCATTTAAAGATTATTCTATCTAAATACTATATATAGAAGACACATATTTGTATTGTAAAAAAGAAAGAGAGGACAGAGATAGTGGAGAACAGAAACACTCTTTTTAGGGTTTAGTTTTACTTTTATCATGCAAATTTTTATCTTTACTATGATTATAGCTTAAAAGTATTAATACCTAGACGTGTGAACTATTGGGATAACAATGTAGTGTATTATAATTATTTTATTTTAATGCAATTCTATTGTTCTTATTAATTCAATTGTATATTATTTTTGGATTAAATTGTTATTTCTAGAGTCTTAACTTAATTATCTAATTTTATATATTAAAGTCACGAGACCAATACATAAATAGATCTATTGTAATTGAAGATATTTGTTATAAGTTTAGAAATAAGTTATAAATTTCTTTTGAGAATTAATTATTTTCTTGTTTGTGTGAAGAATTCCCATTCTTAATGTTGTTCTCAGGAATTTTATCCTAAAAGTTATTCAAGTAGGATATAATTAGGATTAGAATTTAATAGAGAATGATTCCTATTAGATTAGCACTTAAATTCCTTCAATTAATAAGAATAAGAAACTCATTAAAAACCATATGATTCTACATGTTACACTCATGGTTATCATAGTTTAGATATCCTAATTTATGTTTATTTAGTTTTATCCCATTATTAAATTATTAGATAATTCTTTATTAGTTTCTATTTCTCTATTTTCATTCAATTTATCATTAATATTGCAATTTAACATAAGATACAGTACTTATCTCATGAGATTGATAACCTTAGACTCTCGTAGTCCTTTATACTATTATTTAACAAGTGCACTTTCTTAATAACATGGTATATACTCTATCAAGTTTTTGGCACCGTTGCTGAGGGCTGTTAATTAGGAAAGCTTGTTCTTTTATTACTCTACTATTTTACTTTTCGTTATTTTTATATTTCTTTTTGTTAAGTAAACCAAAACCTAACTTAAATTTTCTTGTTTTATGATGAGGAAATTTGGAGCAATGGACAATAAAGACGAAGTACATAAAATTATATTCGACTATATTAAATCGTTAACTAATGGAGTCAACTCTAATATTACAAGACCAGCTATCATTGTAAATGAGTTTGTGATCTTGCTAACTTTTATCCAAATGGTTTAGCGACAATTGCAATTAAAGGTTCTCCAGAGGAGGATCCATATGCACATTTGCAAACTTCTTAGAGATATGTGCAACTTTTAAAATCAAAGGAGCTATGGATAATGCATTAAGGTTAAGATTATTTTTGTTTTCTTTATAGGGAAAATTGGGGCATTAGTTAATCTCATTACAAAAGATTCTATTTCTTTTTAGGATTTAGTAACAGAAAATTTTTTAGAATAGTATTATCCTCCAACTATGATAGCTAAGCTTAGGAGTGATATCTCATCATTCATTTTGTTTGACAAGGAAACAATATATGATGCCTAGGAACATCTTAAAGAGTTACTTGGAAAGTTCCCTAATTTTGCCATACCACTTTGGATGCAGGTATAAACCTTTTACAATTGATTGAATTTTAAGCAAATTTGTCATTGCATTTATAGGTGGTACATTAAACTTAAAGACACTTAGTAAAGCTTATACTTTGTTTAAAGCTTAGCTATGAACAACTATCATTAGGAAGGTGATAAACTTAGTAGGAAGAAACGAGCACTAAAGGATGTAGAGTCTAATAGAACCTTAGCGACAATGGTGGATGCGCTGAATAAAAAGTTAGATTCCTATCCCATGTTAGCATAGCATTCTATGATGCTTAATGTAGTTAACCTAGGATGATATATGCTACCTTATTATCAAAGGCCACCTTATCAGGGCATGAATCAATGGGGTTTTCAATATTTACCTTATAACGACCATGAATAGTAGGGTAGGGAGTGTTTTACTTACATAGGTGATTTTTTTTTTATGCAAATTAACTAATGAATGTTAGTGTTCCTTATGGGTTTCAAACTCACCCTCCAAAAGAGTAGAACTTCAAGCTAGAAGAGAAGTTGACTAGGTACATACAAATTGCCAATGCTAAGTTACTAAGCATTGAAAAGCACATAGAACAACTCGCCAAGATTTCATTCGAAAAACAACCAGAGCCTTCACTACAAGCTTAAGTTGAAGCTATGACCTTGAGAAGTGGAAAGGAGTTGTAAACTGCTAAACAGCTTGAAAAGAAATTAGTAAACCTTGAATTGATGATGCAGAAAGAGAAGGATAAAGTTTTAGAAACATCTAAACTGCCTAAGAAAAACTAGAACCCCTGAAAGTCAAAGAGTATATACCACCCATTCTATATCCTTAGAGGTTAAGGAAGGATGAGTAGTACGGTAAGTTTCTAAACTTATTTAAATAATTACATATTAATCTAACTTTTGTGAAAGCTTTGTCATAGATGCTCAAATATGCAAAGTTCTTAAAGGAGTTACTATCTAATAAGAAGAAACTAGAGGAATTATCCATGGTCATGCTTAATGAGGAGTGTTTAGCTATCTTATAAAACAGGCTTCCTACAAAGCTAAAGGCTCTAGGGAATTTTTCTATCCCATACCTTATTGGAAATTTGTCTATTAAACAAGTATTAGCTGATTTAGGTGCTAGCATAAATTTAATGTCTTATAAATTACTTAAGGAGCTAGGTCTAGGTAAATGTAAACCAACTAGGATGAGTTTACAATTAGCTAACAATTCAATAACGTGTCCTTAGAGTATTATTGAAGACGTGCTTGTTAAAATAGATAAATTTATTTTGCTTGTTGATTTTGTCATATTAGACATCGATGAGGATATCAAGGTACCACTCATCTTAGGCAAAACCTTTTTAGCTATTACTAAAGCTATTATAGATGTTAACGATGGTAGGCTTACATTAAGTGTAGGAGAAAAAGAGATAATAATTAAAATTAAAGAAGTAATGAGAACATATGTTGAATAGGATGATACATGTTTTATTCTTGATTCTACTAATTTTTCTATATTCGATACTTTATAAGAGTTATTATTTAAGGACCCTTTGCAATCATGTTTGGCACAAGGAATTCCTAATGAAGAATTTAGTGATCCAAACTTAATTGAAGCAAAAGCTTAGCGAAAAATTAATCCTCCGATTCAAGAGTAAAGGATTGAACGATTTGGGCATGTGGAGGAAGTGAAACTAAAGCCTTTCATTAAAGAGCCACTAGGTTTAGAGTTGAAGTACCTACTAGACTATCTAGAATATGCTTTCCTAGAAGAAAACTCAAGGTTACCAATGATAGTTTCCTTAGGATTGACTGCCCAATAGAAAAATAAACTCTTCAATATGCTAAGGGATTACAAGAGAGAAATCACATGGAAGATTTTTGACATCAAGGGAATTAGTCACTTGTTAAATATACATAAGATCTTGCTTGAAGAAGGTTATGTGCCTGTAGTATAATTGCAAAGACATTTGAACTCAAATACGAAGGAAGTAGTAAAGGCAAAAGTAATCAAGTTTCTAGACACAGGTATAATTTATCTTATTTCTGACAGTTCTTGGGTGAGTCTTATATAAGTTATACCTAAAAAGGGAGGTATGATAATTGTACTAAACGAGTGGAATGAGTTGATTTTGATGAAAACGGTTACAGGCTGGTGAGTCATATTGACTATAGGAAGCTCAATGACGCCACAAGGAAGGATTATTTTCCCTTGCCATTTGTTAACCAGATGTTGGAGTATCTATCGGTCATATGTTTTATTGCTTTTTAAATGGTTTGTCTAATCATTTTCAAATTCTTATTGCCCCAAACAACCAAGATAAAACTACCTTTATATGTCCTTATGGTACATTTACATATAGAAGAATACCATTTAGCCTTTGTAATGCACCAGTGACTTTTTAACAATGTATGATGGCAATTTTTGATGAATTTATAAAGTATATTATGAAGGGTTTTATGGATAATTTCTCGATTTTTGGGAATTCATTTGATGATTACCTTAGGAACCTTCAAAAAGTGCTAACTAGATGTGAAGAGAGTAATTTAGTTTTTAATTGGGAAAAGTGTCATTTTATGGTACAAGAGGGGATAGTATTAGGACATAAGGTATCTTGGAAAGGCATTGAAGTTGATATTGCTAAATTGACACTATTACTAAATTACTCCATCCCATATTTGTTAAAGCCATATGTAGTTTCTTAAGACATGCTGGGTTTTATAGATGGTTTGATAAAGATTTTTCAAAAATAGCTAAACCTTTAACCTAATTATTAAAAGAGGGTACTCCATTTATATGTTCCTAAGATTACTTAGATGCATTTAATACTTTAAAAGATAAATTGACTAATGCCCCAATTATGGTAACCCTGTACTAGAGCTTGCCGTTTGAGCTAATGTACAATGCTAGTGATTATACTGTAGGGATAGTATTAGGTCAAAGGCAGGATAAGCATTTCTAGTCGATCTATTATGCAAGCATGACTCTTACTTAGACTTAGGAGAATTACACCACTATAGAAAAGAAACTCCTTGTAATAGTCTTTGCCTTTGATAAATTTAAGTCATATCTTCTCTTGTATGAAGTTGTTGTTTACATTGATTATCGTGCTTTGCGATACTTATTGAATAAGATAGATTATTGAGCCTAAATTTTCCGTTCTCACTTTTTATTTTCCTTAATCCAATCAAAATTAAACCCTATCCATTTAATATAAACCCTTAAATGGGGATTACGGAAAATCTTATTTTCTTTTGATTTTTTTTTTAAATTGAAGTCGCCACCTGACAAAACGGGGAAAAAGTGATTAAATTAGAACTAATTAGGCGAATCAATTCTAATTTAACTACTAGCTTATGTTTTGAAAAGCTTTTGAAAAATTTTCAAGAAACTAGACATTATCAAATTGGTGGCTAACTTATTAAACCCAGAACAGGTATCGATTTAGCCTTTTGAATTTAGTTTTATTTTCAAAATACCCTTTTAACTCATTCTCAATTTACAACTAAATAAAATTAATTTATTTACAAGAAAAAATGAAGTTGAGAAATTAAATTTATTCACAGAAGGGAAAATAAAAAAAATCCTATTTTAAGTCACCCCATTGCCTATGTACCTTAATAAGGATTCAACTTTCCGTAGTTTATTTTGGAAAACATTAAGTGTATTGATCATTTTACTTATGAACAATCATTAAGTTTACATTTTTATCCTTTTATTTATTGTTTAAGAAGAATTCTAAAAGGGTCCTATTTTAAAACTTTTATTTTGGGAAAGGCTAAAAATAGGCCCTAAAAAAATTTATTAATAACAATTTTTTAGTTAAGAAACCACTTTTCTAAGTCAAAAAAAAAAAATTACATAATTGTTATTTAAGAAAATAATGAGAAATAAAAATAAATAAACAAAAATTACTTTAAAACGAACATTTTTGGAAATAAAAAAAAAATCATGCACATATATTTCTATTTATAACTTTTTTTTAGTTATAATGAACAAAGGTGGAGAAAAAAAATAAACTAATAATAAAAAAAATAAAAAAGAAATAAAAACAAAATAAGAAAAACAGGAGTAGACCTATGGTTAAGCTAGACGTAAATCGGGTGTAGACAGATAAAAATTGGATATAGGTTAAGTTTGAAACGACAGGCAAGTCACATGAGGAAGAAGGAAATTACAACTTCAACCAACAATTCTCAACGGCTTTGAGGCAAAGTTTTAAGCAAGTAACCGAGGTTTCATGAACATTATATTAGCAAAATTTGATTGGTGATAGTACGATGGCAAATGGAGGTAGTTTTGATGGTGTTTGAAGAAGAGGTGGTAAGGGGGTTGCATGTGCCACATGTGGTGGCAGTTGGAGTTCAAACGGGTATTAGGTTGGGGTTTTTCAAGCACCACGAACTCAACCATGGCATTAGTTTCAACCAAATAGCAAAGGTTGGTGGTAGATGGCAAAGGTGGTAGGTGGTGAAAACTTAGGCTAGTGAAGCTCGAGTTTTAGTGTACAACTATGTATGGGAAGGTTCATAATAAAAAATTTTGAGTGTGATGATCTTAGTGGTAGTGTTGATTTGTCTCACAAATGACGAAAAAGCTTAGTAATTTGAGAGAGAGAGAGAGACTAGCCGTAGGTTTTAAGGTTAGAGTGAGAAAGCTTCATTGAAGCTTAAATGGATGTTTGTGAGTGTAGATTGATGTTAGAAACAAAGATAGAGACACCTATTTATACATTAATAAGCTTATATAAGCTTGAAAAGAAACATTACTGCCTAAATCACCATTTATGTTCTATCTCAGATATTAAGCTCCAAGTGATTTTAATGTTGATTTTGACTTTCAAAGAAGATGGATTTGGATAAGAAATGGGCACCAATTACTAGTACCCTAAGTATTCTTTGAATTTCTTAGATAAAATTTGCTTAAGAAATTGGTTCGATCGACTCAAAAAGAGAAGAGATCGTATAGGGTTCTTCTTTTCCATTTCTAAAAAAAAAAAAAAAGAAAACTGGATGGAGGAAACCAATGCGTGGTCACTTATAGAGCATGTGCCACACGCCCCTACCCATGTATGCATTGCACGCGTATGGCTTAAAAAAGAAGCAAGCGCTTCTTGTGCTTGTATGCGTAGGCTTGGTCCTACGTTAGGGCCTTTGGCCTTGTTTTGCTATAGGATTAGGTGAAACCTAATTTGAAACCCCCATTCCCTTTTTTGTTTATTTGTTCTTTTTTTTTAGAATTAAAAAAATACTAAACCTATTTCTTGAGTCAAATTAACCATAAATGACCAAGTCACATAAATGTATGTTTTAAAAAGAAAAATAATAAATAAAATAAAGACAAAAATAAAAATAAAAAAAATTTAAATGAAACCCAATTATAATTATTGTGTGCACTTAGACAATATTCAACTCTAAAAACGAATTACCTAGTCTATATCACCCAATAATACTAAAAGCTACCTATGGCCTAAAAAAATCTATTTTTCCTAATTTTTTTTATTTTTCCTTTTGAAATTTTTTTTTTGCCTTTTTCTATTTTTTTTTGTATTTTTGAATTATAACTCTTTTTCCCTATTTTAAGAAAAAATTTCTAAAACTACAAGGGAGAAAAATGTAATGTCTACAACTACTCCTCTTTGTGATGAGGTTTGAATAAAACTTTATCATAAAGATGAAAGAAGTACCATTTTTCCCTCAAGGATAAGCTATATTAAGAAGTGTTGCAGCTAGCTAGCTATCCTAAACTTAATCCCCTAGGGATTTTGGTGAAGTAGGAAAGAGAAAGAGGACACTTTAAGAACTAATGAGACACGATTGTGGGTTTTTTGAATGGTATAATGCTCTACGAACTGACTATAACCTTAAAAGGGATGTGAGATAGGACAAAGCTCTATGGGTTGTCTAAAACCCTAAAGATGTTGTCTTAGATGGACAATAATACAAAGTAGACCTTAAATAGCTATCTTGGATGGATGGCTTTTTTCACTTTGTTAAATTTAACACCAATGTGAGCAACATCTTAGATTGATGGGCTTTTTTTTTATCACCATCTTGGATCGATGGGTTTAGTACCATCTTGGGCCTTTTGTTTACCATCTTGAATTGATGGATTTAGCACCATCTTAGATTGATAGATTTTAACTTGAATACCATCTTGGATTGATGGGCTTTTTTGTCCACTATCTTGGATTGATAAGTTTAACATCATCTTGGATTGATAGGTTTAACAACATCTTGGATTGATGGATTTACTACCATCTTAGATTGATGGACCTTTTTGTTCACCATCTTGGATTGATGAGTTCAATACTATCTTGAATTGATGGATTTAGTACCATCTTAGATTGACATGTATAGCACCATCTTAGATTGACTAGCATAGCACCATCTTAGATTGATGGGCTTTTAAAGAAACTTATACACAATCTTGGATTAATAAGTATAGCACCATCTTACATTGATAGGCTTTTTGTTCACCATCTTGGATTAATGGTTATTGAAAATTGATCAGGTTTGTTAAAAAATTTTCTCAACAATGCAATTTTGTTAGAATTGACAAAATTGAGCTTAAGGGTTGATTTAAGAGATAGATCAAGTCATCATGGTTACTTGATTAGTTGTTAGGGGCTAAGCTCCCCCCTAAATTGACGAAAAGAGATTTTGGATTAGTTACTATGGACTAAGTCCCTTTATTTGAAGTTGGGTAGATATTATAAAACCAGAAATGGTCATTAGGACCAAGTAGGAAGAAAATTGAGATAGGACTCATAAAGTGACAAAACTGAACATTAGGGAAAAAAAGTTTGATAGAAAGACTAGTTTAGAATTGATTTAAAGAAAATTTTTTATTTTTTCTCTTCTCTTATTTATTATATTTTTATTTATTTATTTTTTAAGATAGCTAATAGGTTTAGGTTCTTCATGTATGCAGGCCTTTGGCAATTTGCTCTTTTTCTTGACTTTGCTCAAATCACCTGATAATCTTATCTTTAGGAGGGTCCTCTTTTCTTGAGTTACTCGGGGTGAGTAATCATTTAAGGTCACCTAAGGTGATCATAAGGGCAATGACTCTTCTTGAAGACTTTCAAATGTCTTTTAATCATATGAATGATATCCCATAATTGATTAGTTTAGAGAAGGCTTCCTTACCTTCGCTCAATTTAAATTATTACTCTTAACTACAATTCCAAAAATTATGCTCTATCTTACAAGTGATACAATTTAATCAATCTGTTAGGTTTTTTTTTTATTGCAATGTAATATAGGCTTTTGGTCATAAGTTTCAAAAATAGTTATTAATGAAACATATATATATATATATATTTTTACGAAAGAATTGCTCTTCAACTCGGGTTTACAAGTCAATAACTTTATAGGGAAAACTAAATTACGTTTGCCCTAATGTTAAACGTAACTTTTACCAAAGATAAGTTATTTTCTTTAATTAAAAGGGCTTTTAAGGAAGGGTAGAATTGTAGGCGAGCCTTAGTTTGCAAAAGGAGTTAATATGAGGAGTCTTGGTTTTAAACCCTACTCTTTCAAATTTAGGGTTTTTTATTTCGAGAGTTAGTCCTTACTTTAGAATAGGTCTTTTAAGATACATGCCATTAATCATTTTTAAGTTTTAGGGTTTTAGATTTAATCACCTTATTTTTACATATTTCTTTTTTTTTTGGGTAGATTTTTCTCTTTTTTTTTTCCTTTCAAATTTTCCCATTTTTTCTTTTTCCCTTTTTGTCTTTTTTTTTCCCCTTTCATTCTTCTTCTCTTTCTTTTTTTTTTTTCAAGACAATAGTGATCATCCCCTTTTTTGGTGTATGACTCATAGTGCATACGGTTTATGTATAGTGTTCAAAATGGAAACCCTTCTTTATCTTAGAGGGAATAAGTATCTAGAAGTAATAATTACAGTTGAATTGAGGCAATTGGAGCAAGCACAAATTAGTTTAACGATTTCTCCTTTTTAATGAGTCTAACCTCTAATTACTCCATTGTGGAGTAGTTCTTGCTATGGTTTAATTTTTGAAATACTTCATTAGAAAAAAGGCTCAATGAGGTTAACAAGGGATATTTTGTATTTTAGGATAGAGAAATGAATAGCTAACATCATTGTGATTAACATATCAATTTCAAGATGGACCTTTTTTAAAGAATGAGTCTAATAGCTTCAAATTGATGTCACTCTTAACTCTTAAGATGTATTTTAAGGTTGGTGTTTGGAATTCGACTTGCTTTTTTTCATTCTAAACTCTCAAAATGAGACACCAAAAATGTGCATTCATTTGCCCCAATATAAAATTTTACCAAGATATATTCAAGAAATGAAGAACTTATATTTAGGAAACTTCTGACATTACAAAGTAGTTGAGCTTCCTTAATAATTGCCCATCATTCTTTAGTTTCTATTAAAGTACGTTGGTTTCCCTTAGCTTAAACTCCTGCCCTCCTTCTGTTTATATATTCCTATCATGTTGCTGCATGACCCAACATATTGTGAAAGAGCATTTACCTTAACCTTCGGTCCATTTAGATTGGTAAAGTCTACTTGAAGTAACCTAGTGATGAGTTCTTAATTGCATAATTTTATTTAATGATTTTTCATGATTTTCCCTTGATATTTGGGTTTATTTTTAGATCATAATATTTTATTGAGTAAATTTTTGTTTTCTATGTTTTCAAATGAACTACACAAGAAAACAAAAAGATGACACAAGTTTCACTCAATTTAGAGCTAAAATGAGCAAGTTATGAATATTTGGAGATCGATACAATTAAATGACATGATTGTGTCATTTCCAAGCAAATTTAGAGTTTATTTTCAAGTATCATAGCCCAATACGTGACCAAACAGCATGATCATATCCTTGGATGTGTCATTTTGAGTTTTGAAAAAGAAAGAAGGAAAAGCGAATCATGGTTAAGTATACAACTAGGGGATATAATCATGTCTTTTCCAACCGACCTAATTTTTTATTCACTTCCCATATAAGGCCTTATTAGGGTTTGCTTTAAAGAGAACTTTTTGGCACAAATTTTGGAGAGTTTTTGAAAGTAAAAACATTCAAGAAAGCAAAGAAAAGAGAAGACTTCAAGATTCAACCTTTTTATGGATTTTATGACTCTTATTTCTAATTCTTTTTACTCTTTGTTTTTAGATTGTTAGTTTACGATGAGTGAAGAGTAGATCTTTGGTATCTAAGTCATATGGAAATTACATCTACTCATGTGACATGATTATTATTTGATTTAATTAATTCTTTAGTCTTTTTCTTGATTCAACTATGAATACTTCATGATTTAGTTTATTATTTCCGTAAGTAGTAATCTAGAATTTGATATCTTATGAGAATTAAGAGATTTCTTATATTATTAGATTTAGGCATAGTTGATGAGAGTTATTGCAATATTAGGGATAATTTACAAGATCCTACCGAAATTTTGAATTAAAGCGTAGAGAATTAGTTATTCAATAATGCAAGCTTAGGTCATGCTATTGATAAGAGATTTTACTAGGTAATTCTAGGATTAGGGTTAATTGGTTTAAGAAAGTGATTAACTTTAGTATAGAATTTTCTCGGTCAAGAAAGATAAAGGAATAAATTATCTTTAATAGAATTCACATGTTAAGTCTAGGGAAAGCAAAGATCTACATACAAGTTCTTTGAATCTTAAATTAATTTATACTTTTATTGCTTTCTTGTTTACGTTCTTGAATAATTCTTGATTAGTTGTTAATTTAGTAGTTACTAAAATTTAATTTAGATTCTTTAAGTTTCTTAAACATAAATTTGCCAATTAGATAATTGAAGTCTAATGAGTATTAGTAGTCAAAGTCTTTGAAGAATTGACATTTGGACTCATAATCCACTTTGCTATGATTTGATAGGTACGCTTGCCTAACATATTACTTAGTATCAATTAGGTCTTGAATCTTGCGCTTTAGTTTCCAACATTCTTTTATAAAATAACCTATCAGACACATGTGATATTCACATGGTAGGCTAAGATCTAGCCTCTTGAACTTATGTCCAAATGGAGGAGGTACGCGGTTTAGCATTCCTATCTCTCTTAATTGATGAAAGAGTTGACTTATTAGGATCAAGACTGGAGTAAGATGTCTTCTAAGTGTCTTTGTTTCAAAGTATATTGAATTTATAGCCATTACGAGACTTGTTGGGATAATTTGGTCTTCAATCAATTTACTTGTCCTTATTTATCACATCTTGGCTTAGTACGAAATGCACCATCACACAGGAATACCTATTGAAAACTTAACTCAACATGCTCATTTATTAAAAGACAACATTGTTTACATAATAAAGGAGTTGCTATATCCAAGTTCAATTGGATATTCTATTACCACTTATGTATACAACATAATATTTACATCAAAATATGACCTGCTTTTTCCTTTTCATATTCGCAATAATAGGATTCCTAACTTAAAACAGGTTCTATATAAAAGTCATTGACTTTGACTCAGGCTCTCAGTATATATATCCCCTTTTAGTGTTGGGTCAGTCACGATGTAGTTAACTTAAGAATAAAACATTTTATCCCCTTAACTACTGAAGCTGAGTAAGAGTAGATAACAAACAATATAATATAGACAATATGATAGATAATATTGTATATCACAACTGAATCATTTCAATCATAACCCACAAGTTCAACTTCACATATGCATTTGCCTAACTAGGCATTTACTGCTAGCAATGTAGCATGCTATGCTCATGCACGTGGCATGCATTGGTACTGATATCCTATGCCTTCCAATCTTCTTCTAGCTAATCAATATAGCTAGGCATCTAGATATAACATCCAGGAACCTATGGTAACAAGGAGTTGCTTAGAAGTAGGACCCTTACCAAATTAGACCGCACATTATAGTCTACCATTTTCAAAAAGGATAACAAGAAGCTACCTAGGAGTATGAACCCCAACTTTGCTTTACAAAATTAGACTATACACTGTAGTTCAACAAATCAAAGTAGCAATACTACTAAATTAGACCACACATTGTAGTATACCAAATCAAAGTGGCAACACTACCAAATTAGACCACATATTGTAGCCTGCCAAATTTTACTATCAAAATAGTCACAATGTTCAGGCAATGTAATCTATATGCTTCAAAAGACTGAGTTCATAAATCCATATTCTTTCCATGATCACTTAAAAGCCTCATTCTGAAAGTCCCGACTCGTAAGTCCCGACTCGTAAGTCCCGACTCGTAAGTCCCTTTTTGTGCCATGTCATGCCATAATATGTAATAGCAACTCAAGAATATTAATCAGTACAATCAATCTTTGAGTTTTATTCAACCTAGTTATTTGATTCTAGTTTTCGAACTCTCCATAGTGGAATTCTTGTATCTTACTTAGGGTTCACTTAGGTGAACACCTAAAAGATTAAGTTAGTAATCACTTAACTTTCCTAATTAGCACAATCAATTGTAAGCACAATTCATCACTTAATGTAGCAATATAACAATTTAACTAAGGTACAGTTACTATCATTCATAACACCACATTAGCATTCACCATTGTAGCATATTAGTTCACTCAAGATATACTCATATTCAATCAACACAGTACCAGACAGCACGTAGTGTAATGAGTAGCAATATATTTACTCCAAGCATAGGTTAGATCTACTTACCTAGACTCAATAATAGCACAAAATCCTAAACCCCACTACATGTTCCTTTCTTACTTATCATACTCATGAAAATATAATACAGTCTTCAAATCAAGTATGAGTCGAACCTGAACTGTTATAAGCTTTCATTTCCACGTTTTTAAACTTTGTTTAACCTTATCTTACTCATTTTCTATTCAATTTCAATAAACTTTATATTGTTAAAATCGTTATTTCAAGTACTATTAAGATACCTTAAAAATTAAGTCGATCAATATTTTCAAAAGTCCAAAAATACCCTTTTTTCATTACGACTTGACTGTATGCTACCCTAACTTTGCAATTGACCCAAATAAACTTTAGTACTAAACTAAAAACCCTAAAAAGCACATTTTCCAAACTTATCTAGTAACCCTTAATATATCCCAAGGTGTTCATTTTATGTAAATTTGATAAGTATCTTACTAGTACAAGTTACTATATTACATATTAAGTCAATATATAAGCTTATATTAGGAAAATACGTAATAAATAGTATACAAGCCCAATTAATTTCACAATAAATCCTATAGACTCAAAAAAATATGTAGTTTAATTATCGATCATTAATTACACTGAATTGGTTATTATCTATTTTTACCAAAATACTAGTTTTAACTCGAAATTATGGAAAAGTAGCAAAATAAACAAATTTATGTCTGAGATAAAACTTAAATATTCCAAATATCATTATAAACTTCCAAAAGTCTAAACATGTAGGGTTCATTCACTAATTTCATAGAAAACTAATTATTTCAATAATTTGGTAAAACTGGTAGTTTTATTTAAAATAATTATAGAAAATATTACACATGCTTAATTTTGAAAATTATTGTTACCACAATTAAACATATATATTATATGTACTATATACAAAAATTGAGTTTGAAACAACATCATCAAATATATATATAAATTAGTTTAATTTTCACCCAAATAGGGCATTTTCTTAAGGAACTCATACTTACACTAATTATTTAATTAAGATAAAATTACTAGATTAATCTACAACTAAAATAATCCTAAAAAACCAAATTTCACAATTAAATGACAATATTTGATATTTTTAAAAAATTAAATAAGTAACAGACGAAAATTAATTCACTTGAATCGGTTGCCTCCAACCACCACTGAACCGCCCCACCTTCTCGGAAAGCCTTCTCTGACCACGCTCTATTGGACCTCCAAACCGCTTTAGGTTAGGTTATGGTTTGGTACAAAAACCACCCTAGACCCATTCCGACCCTATATTTTATTCTATTTTAATTTTAATTTTTCTAATTTGTTTTCTTTTATTTTCAAAGTTACAAAATATTGAAATTGAGGATTTGGGTCCTATTTATATTTATTTTTTTTTTAATTTTTCATGATTAAATAAAATTTGGACATGTGTATGACACATGTTAATTTTCCATTTTTCTAAATGACATGCGTCATTTCCTTATCAATCAAGTGTTGACTCATCAATTCCAATTAATACTAAGTTTACACATCATTTGATGACTCATCCATCTAGTTTTTTATTAATTTTCTATTATTTTAATAACTTATTATTATATGTATATATTTAATACATATAATGTATATCACATGTATATTATGTATAATTCAACTTCATTTATTATTTTTTAAAGTTAATTAACTTATCTTTAGTATTTTGCTATATCTAAAATCATGAGTTTTACGATTGTCAGATTTATCGATAAATTAACGTTTTTCTTAAATTAATATTTTTATATAGCTTATTTTAAGAAATTGACCTTACTTAAATTACTTCATCTAATTGTTCTAACTTTATTGTGAATTTTAAATAAAACGGATAACTTAATTCGACGCCTTAAATTTAGGGGCTTAAATTTTAAGATTATTGAACTGACTCGAAATCCTCAGATATTACATTATTGCCTCCTCTTTCCAATTGCTTGCTGAAACTACATTTGCAAATTTAACGATTGATTGCCCTAGGGGACAATTTAAATATGACCCATGCCGTGTTTAGATAAATGTTTTAGTTAGTTCCTTGTTTGATGAAGGGGAGGTGATTTTAGATACCATGCTCTCCATCTTTAAGCATATTCCTTAAAGGACTCATTCATTGTCATCTTTCCTCATATTACTCAAGTCCCAAATGGATAATGCTATCTCCACATTGAATTTGTAATTTCCAAAGAATGCTTGAGCTAACTTACCCCATGTATCAACTTACCTTAAATCCAATCGAGCGTACCAAAAAAAGTTGGCCCGATGAGGCTATCCTAAAATGTTCAAACTAATAGCTGCTCGTTTTTTATGTAACGAGCCATCTCACATAGATACAGCCTAATGTGGAGCTTGGAGAATTCAGTTCCATCATATTTCTCAAATTTTAGTGCTTTAAATTTTTCAAGATAGGCCTCAATATCATATGCAGAAAATTCAGTGATGCCAACTTGTTCAAATCCATCATAACTCTAAAATGCCTTCATCCTCCCTTCAATTTGTTAAGTCAACTTCCTTTCCCACTCTTTAAGATTGTCTTGATTAGGCCTTGAGTTAACTAGTCCTGAATTAACTAATCTTGTATTGTTCTCAAAAGAATCAAGATCAAACACTAAATGCTCTTTATTTGCTGGTGCTGTTGCTCTAAGCAAGGCTGTGCTGTTAACCATGAAGTTCATCTATTTAGTCACTTTTGCTACAGTTTACTCTAATGAATGAAACCTCACTTTTACAGGGTTGGTCTTGTTAAGGTTGTTGTTATTTCCATTGTTAGTTGTTACTCTTAATAGGAATCCATACCTATTAGCAACTCTCTAATTTCTTTATCTTCTTCTTTTTTTTTTTTTTCAAAAACTACTTTGAGAGAGAGAGAAAAGGACTTATTTAAAAATGAATAGGTAGTGGAATACATAGTTTACAAGTTATGAGAAAGGAGTAGAAAAACATTTCTAAGAGAACAGGAGCTTAAGGACTAATCACTGATAACTTGTAGGTTTTAAAGGTTACCTACTAGAAATATAATCCTATGGACATATAAGTGAGAATTGACAAAAGAATGGAAAGAGTTGAAATAGAAGGCATTGAGAAAAGGACTTGTAAAAGAAACCAAATATTTACAGTTAAAAGCTTAAGGATATGACTTTTACTTAGAAAAATTTTCCTTTTTGTTTTTACTTCACAAAGTTATATAAGCTAATAAAACCAACAATGAATATTTACAAGAGAAATAAAAAAATGCAATATGAGGACATGTAGATGCAGAGAGAAGAGTTGGCAAACTAGCAATAATGTGACAAGAAAATGATTTTTATTGCATCTTTAAAGTTTCTATTGCATTATTAAAAAATTTATTACAAATAATCCCTAAAGTCTAGCTCCTGTTTTTCTTATATTGTCTTGGCTCCTCTTCTATCTTCTTTCTCTTCTTTAACTCTGCTACCTTAGTCCATTTGGCAAGTCGAGAGATATCTTCGATATATAACTTTTGGAAATATCTAACCAATAATAGGTAGCAACATTTTCAGGTAATTCAATGATAGCAACAAATGCTTTAATGGGGTTCATCATTTCGATGCCTTTCTTGTGAAAGAAGTCAAGTTTATGGCTTTGGGCATGGCCGATGAACCAAACCAATAGTAAGGCGATATTAGTCTTCAAGTCTCCATTCTTTTCCTCTTGAAAACAACTAAGTGATTTGGCTTATTCAACTAGTAATGTCAAAATGTATGGCTTTCCTTCTAAAAATTAGAATGTGAAATATCCCATTATGAAACAAAACAATCCTAAATGCTTCTAAGATATAAGCGTTGACTCTATGTTGTTGCCAAACTTCAAAGCTAGTATAAAAGACTTTCTTATTGTAGCTGGACAAGGTCATGAACTAAGTGAAGAGATCGTCCACCTAATGATTCTCCAACGGGGATTTGCCCATATTTCACATGCTTCTGATTCATGAAGGCTCAGGAGTCTTTTGAAAATCTTTGCAAGCCCAACTGTAATATCTGGAACATATCCTTTTTCAATAGATAAGATCCTTAACAGATGGGAGTATTCCTCAACAGTCAATCTTAAACAAAGTGGACCAAAGCAAAACGTTGACATTCTTGGCTCTTAGAAATGGACTAGCCTGCACCATGGTAATGTTGATTTGAACTTTAAGTAGTGAAAGGATGGGCTCAATCTTATCTTGTATGACTTTCTACTAGTCTAGATTGAAAAACTGAAACCATTTTTCGAGTATTCCCTTAGGCACTAGAGGCTTATGGATGTAAATTTCCTTAAAAAGGGCCAGTAAGAGAAGAATTAACCATTTCCTACAAAAAAGATGAAAAGAAGATTATATCAAAACTATCCTATTTACATGGGAACTACACGAATACATTACAAAGGAAAAAAAAAATTTACAAGGAAAATATTTATAGGGAATATATTAGGAAACTTTACAGTTATATATATATATATTTTATTTTTTTGGTCTTGCCACTTCACGTTTATTTGCCAACTTCAAAGAATGGTTCATGAATACAATTAGGGTAGGTTTTAAAGATCCTTAAGCTCTGTAACCTTACGTGCTTTTGAAGAAACAATTCATTGGTCACAATGAAGCTTAAGTAAGGTAACATGATCGGCTTAGGAACGTGGCTACCTTAAAACATTTCAAACTTATATAATGGCTCCCTTCCTAAGGTTTTAGGACAGCCTAGTTCTGATTGTATCTACCATACATTTGTAATGTAATAATTCCCCCTCAATATGTAACCCTAGTTAAGCTGCATGGGTTAGCACAATATATAAATAAAGAAAATCTAATGTGAAAAGGTAGTTGAAAATACAATTCTAATTTTGAAAAGTTTAAGTGGCTAGCCATCTTGACATTCTTAGTAGAGTCCCTAAGCTATCGAATTTGAAATTTTCCGCCCTCGCTTTTTATTTTCCTTAATCTAATCAACATTAAACCTCACTCGTTTAATATAAACCCTTGACTAGGGATTGAGGAAAATTTAGTTTACTTTTGATTTAAAAAAAAAAAATTGGAGTCGCCACCAGGCAAAACTAGGAAAAACCTATTAAATTAGAATTGACTAAGTGAATTAATTCTAATTTAGCCACTAATTTACATTTTGAAAACCTTTTAAAAAGTTTTCAAAAAACCAAATATCACGAGTTTAAGGGTTAACCTATTAAACTTTGAGCATGTACCACTTTAGCCTTTCGAATTTAGTTTTATTTTCAAAATACCCTTTTAACTCATTCTAAATTTTCAATTAAAGAAAATTAATTTATTTACAAAAGTGAAAATAAAAAAAAAATTCCTTATTTTAAGTTGCCTCGTAGGTACCTATGTAGCTTTTACTAAGGATCAGACAATTTGTAGCTCATTTTTTTAAAACATTAGGTGTGTTGGTCATTTTACTTAAGGAAAAATCACCGTGTTTACATTTATATCTATTCAATTTTTGTTTAAGAAAATTTCAAAAAGTGTCCTATTTTAATTTTTCATTTTGGGAAAAGCTAAAAATAAGCCCTAAAAATTTTTATTAATAATAATTTTTCACTTAAGAAACCACTTTTCTAAGTAACAAAACAAACAACAAAAAAAAAAAAAAACTCTTACTTATTTGCTATTTAAGAAGATAAAGAGAAAGAAAAATAAATAAACAAAAATTACTTTAAAATCAACATTTCTTGAAATAATTAAAAAAAAAACTCATGTACATATATTTCTATTTAGAGCTTTTTTTAGTTATAATGAACAAAGGTAGAGAAAAAAAATAACAATTAAAAAGATAAAAAATAAATAAACAAATAGGAAAAAGTGGACTAAACCTATGCTTGGGCTAGATATAGATCAAGTGTAGGTTGTAGGGGGACAAAAATTGGATCCGAGTCAGGTTTGAAATGATAAGTAGGTCACATGAGGAAGAAAGAAACTATAACTTCAACTAACGATTCACGATGGTTTTGGGGCAAAGTTTTAAGTGTGAAACCAAGGTTTCATGAACTTTGTATTAGCAAAAATTTGATTAGTGATAGAGTGGTAGCAAACGGAGGTACTTTTGGTGGTGTTTGAAGAAGAAGTAGTGGGGAAGTTGCGCACGCTACACACAATGGCAACTAGAGTTCAAAAAGGTATTAGGTTGGGGTTTTTCAAGCACCACGAACTCAACCGTGGTGTTAGTTTCAACTAAAGTGTAGAGGTTGGTGGTGGATGGCAAAGGTGGTAAGCAGTCGAAACCTAGGCTAGTGAAGCTCCAGTTTCAACGCACAGCTACGTATGGGAAGGGTCATAAGTTATAAGCATGATTATCTTAGTAGTAGTGTTGGTTTGTCTCACAAATGACGAAAAAGCTTAAAAATTCTAGAGAGAGAGAGGCACACCTCGACTAATGGGGTTAGAGTGAGAAGGCTTTGTTGAAGCTTGAATTGATGTTTGTAAGTATGGATTGATGTTAGAAACAAAGATAGAAACAATTATTTATACACAAATAAGCTTATATAAGCTTGGAAAGAAACATTAATGCCCAAATCACCATTGATGTTCTATCTCAGTTATCAAGCTTTGAGTGATTTTAATGATTAATGCCCAAATCACCATTGATGTTCTATCTCAGTTATCAAGCTTTGAGTGATTTTAACGTCAATTTTGACTTTCAAAGAAGATGGATTTGGACAAGAAATGGGTACCGACGATTAGTAGTATCCTAAGTATTCTTTGAATTTCTACATTTAATTAAATGAAATTTGGTCAAGAAATAAGTTCAATTAAGTCAAAAGGAGAGGGGATCACATGGGGTTCTTTTCCGTTTTTGCAAAAAACTGGATGGAGGAAACCAGCGCATGGTTATGTTTTGGGCACGTGCTACATGCCCCAACCTCTGCATGTATTGCATGCGTATGGCTTAACAAGGAAGCAAGAGCTTCTCATACCTGCATGCGTAGACTTGGTCCTACGCTAGGGCCTTTAGCCTTGTTTTGCTATCAAACATAGTGAACCTAATCCAAAACCCCTTATTCCCTTTTTTTTTTTTTAGAAAATAATGTTAAAATTAAAAAAAAAATACTAAACCTAGCTCCTAAGTCAAAATTAACCCTAAATGACTAAGTCATGTACATCTATTTTTAAAAATAAAAATAATAAATAAAATAAAGATGAAAATAAAAATAAAAAATTTTAAATGAAGCCTAATTTTAATGATTATGTGCGCTTGGACATTATTCAACCCTAAATATGAATTATCCGATCTATGTCATCCAACGATACTAAAAACTGCCTAAGATCTAAAAGATATATTTTTCCTAAATTTTTTTGTATTTATCATTTTTCAATTTTTTCTTTTGCCTTTTTTTTTCTAAATTTTATATTTTTTCATTTTTGAATTAGAAACCTTTCTTCCCATTCTAAGAAAAAAATTCTAGTAGGTGGAAATGGAGTGTCTACACAAATGCTAAGTCAAGATTAATCAAGTGGATTCTTTTACTCCAAGAAAATGACTTGGAAATAAGCGACAAAAAGGGAGCATAGAATCTAGCAGTTAACCATCTCTCACGAATAGAAAACCCTTCATTGGAAAAGCTTGATGAATAGGAGATCAATGACAAGTTCCCAAATGGGAAGCTCTGGTAGGTAAGTCCTTAGAAAACTCTGTGGTTTGCTAATGTAGCTAACTATCTAGTAGCTAGGATTATTCCTTCAAGACTAGATTTTAGATAGAAGAGAAATTTTTTTCATGAGATTAAAAGTTACCTTTAGGAAGACCTATACTTATTTAAAATTGGTGTAGATCAGCTAGTTTCGTAGATGTTTATCTAATTTAGAAGGTTAGCAAATTTTAGAGCATTGTCATTCGAGACCAACAAGAGGACCCTTAAGTGTGAATAAAACAGCTCATAAAGTCCTTAAATGTAGTTTTTGTTAGCCAACATTGTTTGGAGATACTCGGAAGTTTGTTAAACTTTGTGATAGAATTCAAAGGGCAGGAAATATATCTAAAAGAGATGAAATGCAACAAAACCCAATTTTAATCTACGAACTTTTTTATATTTAGGGTATAGACACCCTATTTCTCCCTCTTCCCTACTTTTCTTTATTTATTTTTTTTAGAATAAGGTACGTGTTCCTAATTTAGGAAAAAATAAAAAAAAATAAAAAAAAAATAAAAAATTTTTTAGGAATTATAGATTTTTTAAGCTAAGCTAAAATTTAGGATTAATAGTTTGGGGCTTAATTTTAGGTTTACTATGATTTTTGTTTATTTTTTTTATTTTTTTTTTGTTTATGTTAAAAGTAAGTAAAAAGAATTAATAATAATATATAAGGATCGGACCAGGTCTCAAAACCTGGTCCATTTATTTAAGAAATAGGGCTTAAGGCCATGTTCATTTTCAACTCAGGAGGGGCATGCTAAAGCATGCCTATATTTTTTTACAACGCATGTGCAGATGCACGTGCACATGTAGCACGTACCTTGCACATGACCATGTAAAGCTTTCTCCCTCAGCTTCTTTTCTCCTCTGATTCCCCAATTAACTTCTAGCATTTTCCCTATGTGGTGGCTTCAATTTGCATCCACTTCTTATGCATTCTTCATACAGTTCCACATGAATTTTTTGTTGAATCATATGCTATACATAACCTAGTTTTGAATTTGGCCATTTAGTTAGCCAAATTCATCTGATTATGTGACCAAAATCAGATTGAAAAATTGAAAAAAATTTGAAGTCAAAGTTCATCAATGGCATTCAATTCGATTTCTGAGATTCTCAAGCTTAATTTGCATTGCATTTGTACAAATGGGGGTTTTGGAAAGGATTTGAGGAGCTTTTTCATCCCCGAACAAAAAAGGAAAAAAAAAAAAAAGAACAACTCAAGCTCTCTCCCTAAGTGGCGTTGCCTCTCTCTCTCTCTCTCTCTCTCTTTTTCCTCACTTTTAGAGCACGAAACCACCACAACCGATATTAAACGAGTTAAGGTTTAATATTAATCATGTTAAGGAAAACTTATAAAAAGCTAGAAAAATCACACTCGACGAGGTAACGACTCCATTAGGGACATCAAGGGGGTTAGCCATCTAACTTTCCAAATTTAGAACTAATTTTTGAAATAACCTTATTGAGTGTAATTTATTTATTTATTCGTTATTATTTTCTATGTTTGTCTATAATTATACTAACTTTCTTACAAGGTTAGCTTTATTTAATTTTTTAAATTGTATGGGGGAATTTACTTTATACATCATGAATGTATGGTAAAAATGGTCAAACTTGGACTGTATTAGGACCCTAAGATGAGAGGGACATTGAATAGGCTTCGGGTACTATGGTATAACCACCACTCGGGGTTGATTAGGCCACCCTCACTTAAGCTATAATGTGACCAATTAACCGTTTCCTTGAAAACGTATAAGGTTACAGAGTTAAAAAACCTTTAGAACCTACCATTATTCCATACACAACTTTTAAACTGGCAAATAAATAATAATGGGGCATGTCACCTATGAAAGGATGAAACTTTATCGGAATTCCATTATACCATAAAAGAAAAAAAAAGTCGTAATATACTTTCCTTGTACCACCAAATATAGTTTTGTCCTTTGTATAGGACTTTTCCATTTTAAAATTGTAGCTTTCTTATAGATTTAGTATATATAACATTCTTATGTAACAATTTAATTTCCCTGTATTAAAATAATGGAATTCCAGTAAGGTCCTAACCCTAAACCCTTTTATATTACGACATTACCATTTAGTCGCTAGTCCATTGCAGCAACATCTATGTGCCTTCATGTTATCTTGTTTTTCAAATCAAAGGGGTTTCCTTATATATTGTAAAATAATTTTTTAGTCAAGTCACCATCTTAGAAAAAGGTTGTTAAATACCTAGCTTTTATAACAATTAAAAATCTCATAACTTGTGAATAGTCTTACTTACTTCAAAAGAGAATTAGACTTAGTCCATCAACTTTTTCTTTCCCTGTTTATAAATTTATCGCTTTGTAGAATGTCATAGGTTCTCTAATTCATAAATATCTAATATCGTTCATATGTACAAATTCTTTGAGTTCTAAATATTCGTTTCCCCTTTGGATTTTAACTGATCACCTTTCTTAAATCACTCTTTTCTTGTAAAATAATTGTATTCCTACCCTTTTTGACAATTGATAATTATACTTGTTATAACTTTTAAAATAACTTCAAGTTAAAGTACTCTTCTTCAGTTGTCATACCTAGTCTTTTTTATGCTCCTTTTCATTTTCGAAATGTTTTCCACATTAAAGGTCATATTCTTATTATTCATGTAAATAAACCTCATCCATGTATTTCCATTACTTTGTTTTTCAATAAAATAATTGGTAAATATTGAGTATCTCACCAAGTTTTCTTTTCTTGGTCATAGTTGAATTGATTAATTCAAATTTAAAGTTTTCAAAATTAAGGAAAAAAAAGAGATTTTTTTTTTGAGAATTGCTAACATGTGAGGATTCTTATCAAGAGTAATGGCTAATAATGGAAATAACAACAAACTTGATGGAATAAAACTTGTAGAGGTGAGGTTTCTTTTATTAGATCAAACGATGGGAAAATAACTGAACAAATGAATTTTTTAGTTCACAGCAATGTTCTACTCAAAGCTACAATGTCATCAAATGAAGAGCACTTGGAAGCTCGACCAAGGAAATTTGTTGAAGCACCTCTTCTTGAAGGGAAGATCAATCTAGCTTTCCAGCCTAAGACTTATTCTTTCTCGATTGACCTAGAGCTAAATCAAGCAATTATCAAAGAGTTAGAAAGGAAGCTAGCTCAACAAATAACTAAAAAGATAAGAGTTGTTGGTTATGATGATGGATTCGAGTAGGCTGGGATCATTGACCTTTCCACGTATGATGTTAGGGCCTACCTAGAAAAATTTAAAGTACCAAAGTTTGAGAAGTATAATGGGACCAGATTCCCAAAGCTACAGACCAAATGATATGTTCGTAAGATGGGCAAATATGTTAAAAATAATCAACTTATGGTACAAACTTTTCATGATAGTCTAATAGTGTAAACCCCTAAATTTTTCGATTTAGTATTTAAAGTTGACTTAAATATGTTAGATATTTTAGGAGTTGATAAAATTAGTGAAAGTGAAAATCTTAAAATAATTAATCAATCGGGTATAAAATTTTTCTACCCTAAATGTATGTCAATACTAAAGATTTTATTCGAAAGTGATAAAAACCCTAAAACTATAACTTTAAGGATATAAAAGTACTAAATCACCATAATTTATCCTCAAATCTTAATTGATAATATAACCTTAGTATTATATCAAATCATTGGTAAAAGATTACAGATAACTTTCAATCATTCATAAATACATATAATATTAAAGTAATTCTTTAGAAACTAAGATATTGCATCATAGATCACATTCATTTTCTAAGTATATAATTAGGTTAGTATTACATAGAGTTAAGAATTTAAAGTTTAGTTGATGCTTAGGTTACATGTAGTAAACACTAATACCCCAAATGACACTTTTCATAATAATTATACCAAGTAGCTTACCAAATAATGTATATAGGATATAAATATCAAATGGAAAATCTCATTATCTATTTTTACAAATCAATTCACTAAACTTCCTATTTTCTTTCATTTCCTTAATCTTTCTTCTAATTTTCCCTGATTACTTCATTATGTACACTAAATGGCATGTAATTTTGAAAAGTTGATCAAGTTAACATATGTTAACCAAAGCCAAAAGGCTGACTAAGTCAACATATGGAAAAGTCAACAAAATGTCATTTTCACTCTAGAAATATCTCTTCCTTTCTATTGATTTATTTTCTTTTATTTTAGATTTTTCTTCGTTTTCCCTTCCTCTTTGCTATTCACTTCCCCATCCTTTAGGACCCCACTTGTTTTCATTTTTGAAGCACAAAATCAAGTCCCTTTCTTCTTCTTCCCAAACCATGATTCCCTTTCCCTTTCACCTTTCTTAATTTTCAAACTTTGCAACCATATTTCAAGGAGAATATAAAGGTATGTTATTATGTATTGTTCCATATTATTTAATAGTTAGATGAATAGGTAGGTTAGTATAAGAAGTTTATGTGTTGTGTACATATATTTTGTTGAAGACTTAAAGTTTCAATTTTTATATTTAGAAGTGTAGGATAACCTTAGTAAATGAAAGAAGAGCATGTGTATATGTATCTAAGTATGTATATATAAGAGTATACTAGATAAATACATGTATAAAGATCTTTGTACACAAGAATCCATTATGTACATAACCCAAAATAAGGCATATACCAACTATACATACATATACCATGCTAAATATACTCTTAAAATACAAAATGATGAAATTTGAGAAGCTTCCTTAAGAGGAATTTTAGGCATACGAAAATATATATAGAAATACGTATGTCACCATATGTATATACGAGTATATGTACAAGTGTAAATACAGTATATGTATAAGTATATGTATGAGTATACTAGTATACATATAAGTATAGTAAAGGTATAAGTATAGACTTAACATATGTATTAGTGTACATAAGACACTTAAGCATGAGGTGAGCGCTTATGTAAGCAAATAATAATGCAATTAAATGATGACATAAGTCATGACATAAGCAAATGATGATACAAGCAAATGATGACATAAGCGATGACATAAGCATAAGCTTATAAAATAATAACTTATAAGATTACATAAGAATATAATATAAGTATGTACTTTTACTTAGGATCTACAAATCTTTTAAACCCTAATACACTTCCTAAATTAAATTAAACTTAATTAAGTATATAAATTAGTAATACTAATGTAAAATTCCCTAAGTGTAAGAACCTAATAGCTAATCAAATCATTAAGTCCTAAAATAAGATATAAATATAGGTAAGAAGAATAATTAAGCTTCAATGGTTAAAATTTCAATAAATTTAACCCATATCATAAAACACGAGTTTTAACGTCCAAAACGGACATCACCGTGTGAATGTATGTTTGAAAACGATGAAAAACGACTATAAATTCATAAATATTAGAAATAGAACGAAAAAGTTATATACGATCAGTGATAAAGTCTAATCAGATAAAAATTGATAGTAATCTAAGTAGAATTTGGTAAATAGATATCTAGAATTACTAATTAATTCAATTGCTTACTATCATTATTATATCGTAATGATCAGGTGATCCTGAGGTGGGGGAGGATATCCTAATTGATTACTCCAACTAGAGCGAGTCGTCATGGCTGAGTGAATATTTACCGTATGATTCCATGCTTGTATATGATTGTAAATAATGGACTTAAATGATATTGTTAATCGATTGTTGTGTAAGGTTGGGAAATGTTTGTGTATGTTATTATGTGCTGAATTGTGAATTTACCTTAAGTACGAATAATACTTTGTTTACTGCATGGTAGTATAGAAAATAATTGTGTGTACTATTGGATGGTTACATCATAATTGGACTTAATTATACATAGCTCATAAGAAGAAATTAGTTTATGCATCAATGTGCATTGCATAGACATAATTTTGGCTGTCACATTACATGGAGATAAAGAGAGGCCATTCAAGGGTTATTATTATAAATTTATTGGTTCTGTGCAGTGCACTCATACAAAATAACCTTACCTTGGCCCATAGGAATACTAGGTGTTGGAGGTGCCAACTGCCTGGCTAGGGGTCGAGTCTAAAGACCTCCATTTAGGGGTGAGTGTGGACTGTGAAGGCCTACTTACGATTATACTAGAACTTAGTTTTTATGAAAATAAAAGACTTATTTGATTTAAGTACCAAACGTGGAGTTTCATAGCAAAGTAAGTTCTAGTATAATACCCGGATCTAATTGGTGCTGTGTATACTCCAACCCTGACTTCGGAGGGTGTTAAATTTGAGTTACGTATATGGATTAGTTAACTATACGTATTATTTAGTATTCTATTTGACCTAACATTCATTCATATGTATGAATATAATGTATTTATAACTTACCTGTGGCGTGGCTGAAGGTTTTACTTACTAAGCTTAGGCATACACCCCCCTTAGACTTTTGCTGCAGGATAGCTTGTTTGTTGAGGCTGGTTGGAGAATGCAACAAGTTAGCTTGGGGACTTGGACAAGAGCGAGCCATCTAGTATGTTGAGAAAACGAATTATGTAGACTTTTACCTATGTACTTTTGTTTTATCAATAACGTAGACTTAGATGTACTAAATTACAGTATACTGTAAACTTTATAGTTTAAATTTCATATAAATATGTTTGTGTGATGATATCATATGGATTTGTATGTTCTTGGGAAACTAGTGGTTGTAGAGCCTTGTATATTGTGCGGAGAATTCAGATTGGAAGGGTAACCAATCAAGCGTTTTTCGTATAGTATACGATGTTTGCCACGACTAGACCGTCCTTAATTCGTGATAAATAGGACCTACATTAACTTGGTATGCCCAACTCTATCTCAGCCAAATTAATACTTAGGAAAAATTAGCTTGGGCATTCTATAAGTAGTGTAAGTTCAACATTAAGACAACTTCTTCAATTTAAGACTTGTGCACAATGAGTAAGAAGAAAAATGAGTCCTATAAGGAATACACCCATAGATAGAGGAGCATGGTAACTATAATCATTCCTCCTCTCCTTGAAAAAAAATTAATATTTGTCTTTATTGACTCATTGGAGGAGCCATATTATGGGCACTTGTTGGGAAATACAACAGCCAGTTTTGCAGATTTTATACTTACTGGAAGTTGAATTGAAGAAGCCATAAGAATAAGGAAGTTAATAGGAAAAGGACCAACCTCACCAGATTTAGGAGCATATATAATACTACAACGTCAGAACCTACACTAAGCAAAAAAGGCCCAAAAATACCCAGAAGAAAGTTTACTCAAATCTTTGCTTCATTATCTTAAGTCTTTGACAAACTGAGAAAAGAAGGCTTATTGTAATAGAATGGCCCAATTCCAGGACACAAGCTAAGGAAATATGACCTAAATTCACAATGTGAATATCATATGAGTCAACAGGGGAATTTTACTAACAACTGTTGGGAATTGAAAAACAAAGTTTAAGACCTAATAGATGTTGGAGCAATCCAATTGGACTTAATTCAAGGATAAGGTCAGATTTTGCAATTACCTTAACAATATTTATAAAAGACAAGTGACTCAAATAAAGTGATTTGTTTGCATTTCTCCTATTTTAATATATCTCATTAGTTAAAAGGTTTAGAATGAAGAAAGGCAAAACAAATCCCAAACACCAACCTTGAGATACTTTAAGAGTTGAATGACATTATTGTAAGACTATTGGAGTCATTCCCTAAAGGAAGTCCATCTTACATTTAACACATGAATTAAAATGAAGTTAGGCATTCTTTTCAATATCCCAAATACAAAACCCTTTGTCAACCCTACTGAACCTTTTATTGGAGTATTTTTAAAATTAAACCTTGTTGAGAACCACCCCACCATGGGGCAAATAGGAGGATAGGAGCATCTATGAGAAGAAAAGGTTAAAACTAATTTGTGCTTACCTTAGTCGTATCAAGTCAAGAGTAATTATTACCATCTATAACTAATTTCCTCTAAGATGAAGAAAGGCATTCATTCTAGATACTAAACACAAACTAAATATACTTTGAGCTACAAGCTAAAAGAAGAAATGACCACCTTTGTCTTAAATGATAAAAAAAAGAAGGAAAAATGAGGAAAAGGAAAAGGGGTAAGAAGAAATGTGAGAAAATGAAAAGACAAGGTAATCAAGTCTAAAACATAAAGACCTAAGAGGATTAGGGACAAGAAACTCAAAAAGCCTATTCCTCAAGCAAGGATCCCAAAACATGATCAAGATAATTAAAATTGAAAAGCTAGGATAAATACCAAAGTTTCCCCCAAAACTCATGATCCCTAAAGAAAATTGTAGCTAACACATAGCTAATAGCTTACCCACAACTCCACCTATTCTAAAAGGCCTTTTGATTAAAGGAAATAACTTATCCTTAGTAAAATTTATATTTGAAACTAGGGCAAGTACAATTTTAGTTTTACCTATAAGGTTCTTCGTTTGTAAATCTAAGTAGAAGAGTGATTCTTTCATAAAACGCCATTTCTTAATATCCATTTTGAAAACCAAGACTAAAAGCCTTTATTATATTACAGTTCGAAAAAGACCTATTAGATTAATTAAAAGTATATCACTTATAAGATGGACCATAATTTTTGGAATCGAAGTGAAGAAAGAGGTAAGCAAAAGTGTAAAGAAGTCCTTTTAGACTAATCTTATCTTTAATGAGATGTCGTTTGATTAAGAAGAAATTTGAAAAAGTCATTCCTAATAACATGGAAAGTTATTTGCCCTTGAAAGAAAGAAAGGATTATCTTAGATAAAGGTAGCCTAGAAGATTAAGTTATTATGTCACTAAAAAGCCTATACACTATTTGGAGAATCCAAACCTGTTAGCAAGTCGAAAATTTGAAATAAATTCCATTCTCTTTTCTATGTCACCTTAGTGGTTCGAGTTTTCAACAATTCTTCTCTAGAGTTTACCTTAGCCGTAAGCTTCCGTCATTCAAATGTGATTACCTCGGCAACTATTGTTTTCAAAGGAGTTCACTTCCTTTTGTCCAAAGTTCTAGGATCTGCTCTCAAGTAAAAATTGCTCTTAAGTTGGCTTTGAAGGCTAAAATCATCCTTTTTAAAATGATTGCCTTCATGGCTATTGTTATCCACTTCTCTTTCTATCAAGGGACTTTATTCCTAATGTTTACTCAGTTTTACACAATTGCTAATCAACAAATTTATTTATTTATTTATTTTTTTCAAGTCTCCTAAGAATATTTACATATGCTCTTCTTACTTTGGTCTCCATGGATTGTTTGCTCTTTAGAGCACTTTCCATGTAGTAAAAATGTTAGTGATCACATTCTCTTGGAGTGCTATCATATCTTAAAACCTTCGGATCGCATGCTCTCAAAGCGTTATCCTGACCTAAGTTAAAACCCTCAAATTACATGCTCTCAAAGCTCTACCTTGAAGCAAGTTGAAACCCTTAGATTGCATGCTCTCGAAGTATTATCATGACCGAAGTTAAAACCCTTAGATCACATGCTCTTGGACCGTTATCCTGACCTAAGTTGAAACCTTCGAATCATATGCTCTTGGAGTGCTATCCTGACTGAAGTCAAAAACTTCGGATCACATGCTCTCAAAGCGCTATTTTGACCCAAGTTAAAACCCTCGGATTGCATGCTCCTAAAGCACTATCCTAGCTTAAAGCCTTTGGATCGCATGCTCTTAGAGTGCTATCCTGATTTTGTTCACTCTTTAAATTCTCATTGCACTTAAAGCATGCCCACGTAGTGTAAGCCTACTCTTAGAGAGCATTAGGTCTTCTTATCTTAATTCAACCTTAAGATATAGACCTGCTTAGGTTAGTTAGCTCAAAGGAGCATAACCAGATTTTCGTTTAGGGTCTTAGCCAGCTCAAAAAGCGCTTCACCCACTTACTTAGGATAGTTAGCTCAAAAGAGTACTTCTAGGTTTTTCTTAAATTGATTCTAATTTAAGGCTGCTAGTTTACCAGAGATGTTCTCGCTTAGGTTAGTCAACTCAAAAGAGCATGACTAGGTTTTTTATTTAGGGTCTTAACTAGCTCAAGGAGCGCTTCTCCCATTCACCTAAATTAATTAGCTCAATAGAGGGGCACTACTGGGAATTCAATCTTTCATCTAGGGTCTTAGCCAACTCAAAGAGCGCCTTGCTCATTTGCCTATGTTAGTCAGCTCATAGGGAATGACCAAATTTTCAAATTTCCTTTAAGGTTCTTGTCAACCCATAAAGGTACTACCTTCTTTCAATAGCTTTTATGTCTTAGCTAGCTCTTAAAGCGCCTCCATTCTCTCTTACCTTTCACCATTCACCAAATCCCCAATTGATCAAACCAATGACAACTAGCTAGTTACAGTGCTTCTTAAGGCAATCTTATCCTTGGGGCAAAAATAGTTTCTCTTTTGTCTTGTAGTAAAGTTTTACTCAAACTTCAAATAAAAAAGGGATAGTTATAGATGCTACATTTGTATCCCCCCCCCCCCCCCTCCTCTTTTATTTATTTATTAAAATAGGGTCAAGGATCCTAATTTTGGGGGAGGGGGGGGGGGGGAAGGGGGGGGATGGGCGGTGGCAGCGCCGAGGGGAGTATAAAATTTATAAATAAAAATAAAAATTGAAAAATAAACTTTTTTTTTGAAGAATTATAGATTTTTTAAGTTAGGCTAAAATTTAGGATTAATAGTTTAGTGTTTAATTTTAGGTTTAGTATAATTTTTGTTTATTTTTGCTAAAAGTAAGGTAAAAAAATTAATAATAATATATAGGGATCAGATCAGATCTCAAAACCTAGTTTGTTTGTTTAGGAAACAAGGCCCAAGGCCCTATTTATTTTCAACCAGTGCACTTATATTTTTTGTAATGCATGCATGAATTGCACACGTATGTAGGGGCGCGTAACACATGCCTTGCACATGATTATGCTAAGCTTTCTACCCTTGCTTCTTTTCTCCTTCAAATCCCTAGCTGATTTCTAGTACTTTCCCCATCAGTGACCTCAGTTCACGTCCGTTTCTTGTATGTTCTTCATACGATTCCACACGAATTTTTTGTAGAATCATGTGCTAAGCATAGCCTAGTTTTGAATTTGGCCAAATCCATTTGATTACGTAGCTAAAATCGGATTGAAAAGTTGAAAAAACTTTAGAGTCAAAGTTCATTAATGCCATTCAATTCAAATTCTGAGATTCCTAAGCTTAATTCACATTGTGTTTATACAAATGGTGGTTCTAGAAAAGATTTGAAGAGTGTTCTCATCCCTAAACAAAAAAGAGAAAAAATAACCACTTGAGCTTTCTCTCTCTTTAATCTCTCTCTCTTCTTTCTCACTTTCGAAGCACGAAACCACCATAGCCGAACTCCCCATACTCCTAGCCTTTGGCCTATAAGATGAGGAGTTGTGGTAACTAAGAGAGAGACAGGAAAGAATCATGACCGCAAATCGAAGCATGGAGCTCAAGGAAAAGAGAAAAGTTTGAGTCTAGTGAGGATTATGGCCCAAGACCATGCCTTGGTCTTGCCCATGTTCCTCTTATCATAAATTAAACTTGAAATTCAAATTCAAATTTTTTATCCTAATGCGGACAACGACCTTAGACTACACCTATGTTCCTGGATGCATACTTTTAGGACCTGGAAAATACAAAGTTGAACTCAAATTTAGTATGATAGAACTATGGTAAGCAACCATGCCCATGGTCACACCCATGTTTCTCTCATCAAGAAATTACACTTTGAAAAAAATTTAAAGATTAAATCCTAAGGGAGACCACGACCATTGATCACAATCGTAGTCATGCCAATGTACTCCCAGGGCCACTTATTCAAGATGTGCTCAAATCTTGCAATTAAGGAAGTATAATGCACTTTCCTAATTTGAACTCCCCTCACATAGAATTTACTTTCCTTTTCCTGAACCACCTTCCTATTACTATTATGGAATGAATATTCAAAGTGATCTCCTAATTTACTAATTGCCTAGATTAAAAGATGTTATTGTAACTTTCCACAAAATTAAGTTTCTTAACTAAGATTGCACTTATAATCTAGGAAACTAGTATTTAAATTAACTTTCATTGCTCAGTAACCATATTGTAATTCCAAAATTCATAAACCCTAGTCAGTCAACTAAGTATGGGGTAAGAGAGAAAACAACCACCAAATTAGATATCTCTCATGGATTTTGATGATAATGAAAAGAGAAAAATACTAATGAATTAACAAGTGTGCAGATATTCAAAAAGTTTAAAATTGCAAATTAAGGTGCATTCAAAAGATTTGAAATAATTGAAAAAGAGACTAATCTAAAAATCTTTAGAAAGTGTTTTAGAAGGTTTTATAAGAAGAATTGGTATAATACTTTAGAAACTTATTCAAAAACTTTAAAGAAAAGAAGAATTGATACTCTTTAAAAGGTTAGTTAGAAAGTTGGTTTAGAAAAGTAACGCGAAAAATTAATTTATATTATATTCAAATTCAACAAGGCCTAGCTCCACTAGATTGGGTATATTAAGGAAATACACTTAATCCCATTTCACTTAAAATTGTATCAAGATCTATGGGGATTTTTGAGTGAATTAATTTTTGAAAATTTAAGGTAAGCACAAATATAGATAAGAATAAGGTTGAATTGGATTTTCTACAATTTCAAATCTTGAATATAAGTTTTATCCAAATGTTGCTAATTAAACACATCTCTTCGTTATATCCAAATCACAAGCTTATCCGGTAGTTACAAATTAAAGTACATCTAATCTAATCTAGATAAGGAGAGTTGCTTTTGAATTTAAATTGATTGAGATTTTCTCTAAATATCTAAGAAATTATCTTTAACAACTAACTGTTGGATAAATTTAGAAGTGAAAATAATTTTCAATTTAGCAGTTGGAAGATTTCAATATAAAAAGAGAAAGGATTCAAAACTTCTTTTAAATATACAACAACAACTCTAAAAAAAGTTTTTGCTACACAAAAAGAAGTGTCATTAGATTCAACCTTCTAAAAAGCCACAAAAAGTTCTTCAGATACCTTTTTAGAAAGATGCATTGAAGCAAACATTACAACAATCGTCATTTCTCTTTAGTGTGAAATTAACTGAGATTTATACTTTTGTTCTCACTTATAATTTGTAATTCTTATTTGTTGTTTCAGTGTTGAGATAAGGATATTTATACTTTGTAAATCTGTATTAGCCTAGATTGTAGAAAGAGGTAAGTAAAGCAGAGTGTTGTAAAGTCCATGTATGAAGAGTACTTGTAATCTCTTTGTGATTTGATTTAGTAGATCAAGTAGAACAGTACTGGTGAAGTAAACCGAGTCTCTAGCAATAAAGCTAGAAGAGAGTAGTAAGCAGAAATCTAAAGCTCTATAAATCCTTAGCTTGATATTCTCTTTCCTTACTCTTTTAATTTGATTTCTTAATTGTTGTATGCTGAATTATTAAAATATCATTGTTCACTAATATAAGTTGTTAAGAGGGGTAATTTTATTTTTCTTATATCAAAAGATTTTCATAAGTTTAAAGATATCAATTCACTCCCCTTCTTAATATCTTATATAAGACCAACACACCATAATGGCACCAAGACCTACCCATCGTATAACCTGTAGGAACTCTTCTAACCCAATATTAGAAGAGGATCCTCTAGCTACACTTCTACCTCACCCAAAACAAATGTTGCAATTTGACTATTTAGATCACCAAAACTATTATAAAGCTCTTTCTAAAAAGACATTTTCCCAATCTAACTTCATCAATTAGGATTGGGAAGTGTTGAAACTCGTAAACATGGAACCAAAAATCTATGCCATAATGAGAAAAAGGGTTGGGATAGGTTGTTTAACATCTAAGAAACCCATTTATAAAGAATTGACCCTCGAATTACTCATGATCTTGTTACTAGAACGTAACCAAGTCCCTTGTAGAGCTTGAAACATAATTTCATTCCAACTTTGAAATACTAAATCCAACCTTTTCATAGCTGAATTCAAGGTTTTGATTGGATTTATGATGAAGAATTTGTCTATTCACCAAAATTCTATACTCTTTTATGTAAACTACCCTACGACATTACCCTCGCCAGCTATTGGTTTAAACCGAGTGATGAGAAGATGTACAATCCTAAATTTGCAAGAGGGAAATCCGACCCATAGAATCCTCCATTAGCTTCTTACACACACAATTAGTAAGAGAGGCAAAAGTACTGGAGTGGTGGCTATGCATAAGGTCTTCTACATCTATAGCCTCGTAGAAGGATAACCCATCAACCTAGCAAAGGCTCTTGCATTCTACATGCGACATTAAGCAACCAATTCCTGATTAAACCGATTGGCTTGTGGACCGTATGTCATGGTTTTGGCAAAGCAACTATAGCTTCTAGTTGACATGCTCCAACTCATAATGATCTGGAATGTTGCCTTGATGAACCTTTCACCAAATGGGACTTCTTCCTAATGAGGTCAACAAATCACCCTCTAAAAAGAAGGAAAGTGAAAATTCCACCAATGATGAACTAGTATAAGAAGTGAAGAAATTGAAAACACAAGTTCAAAAATTGGTTAAGTCACAAGAGAATGTTGAACAATCTCTAAAAAGATTGTTTAGGAGACACAACAGAATGATGGAGTTTTGTAGTAACCTCATCGACTAAGTCAAGATGAAAATTCCTCTGCCAATGAATGAGGAATTGATTAATGTGGTAAGGAAGATGAGCTTAAGGGATGATGAAGAGGACAAAGCAACATCTAGGACCTAAGAAGAAGAGTAACCTTGTAAAGGCGAGAAAGAGAACGAACCTACTAATGTTGATTTGAAAGATGAAACCAATGCGGAAGTGCTTAGTTAGTCAATCCATTCAATTTCTTTTGAATTTCCATGTTTTTAGTCTCAAATTTATGTTTTTGTTCATTCACTTCAATGAATTAGTAAAAGTTTCTTTCCTGTGTATGCTCTTATCTCTTTATTTTAAGTGTGTTAATTTAGATTTCTTGAGTCGATAAATTCCAACAAATCATACTGAATTCTCATGGATAACTCGAGTAAACTCCAAATATTCAAGGGAGTATTATTTTTCCCATTTTCATAATTTCTTTTCTTCCACTACATTTGTTTGTAATAATTGATCTTATGACTTAGAATTTGGTACATTGAGAACAATGTATTCAATTAAGTGTGGGGAAGGGGTATATTACTATTATTTAGAAATCAAATTGTTAGTTTTTTACCCCAATTTTTTTTTTTTTTAATTTGCAATTCCCTTCTACTAAGTAAATAGTTCTAGTATTGAATTTTTCCTAAGTCACTATCGCACATGAACATGTTATTATAATGAAATAGTGGAACTCCTGGGGAATGATAGTTATGCATTATTTAGATCAGGATTCGAGGACATTAATTATATAATTAATTATTGAAGTTGAGTTTAGTTATGTGCTACTTTTGAAATATACTTAGATGTATGCTTATCTCTTTTCATTTTTAGAATTTTATAAGTAAATGAAGTTTGTCTCTCGTGATTTCCCTTTAAAAATCCAATTTCCTGAAGGTATAATTAAGACTAAGTTGATAATTAGTGATTGGTAAAGATAGGTTTCCATCTCTCAAAAGAGTAAGATTCTTTCTTACTATCAATTTACTTGGAAAAAAAAGTTAATTAAGGAAAGAAATTAATAAGGATTGGCATTGGTCTCTTAAAAGAGCTACATACTTTCTCGCTATTAATATTAATCATAAAAATAGCTGAATAAGCAATGATCGACCTTAGTCCCTTAAAAGAGCAAGGTTTTTTCTTGTCGCTAATGAAGCTTTGGTAATTAAGTAAATTAAAGATCCTGTCAACAGAACCTTACGTTTGGGGAATGAGCAATGGATGAGTAAATACATGTATTTACTCTTGCTTATGATGTTCGATAGAGTTAGGAGAGATTTGTATACATCTTAGCTAAATGGAAAGAGATCGTTTATGGTTTTTCCCCGATTGAATAAAAATTGGACTAATTCAGGAAGAGAATCCTTAGTTAAACATTGATCTATAAGAATTAACCATTGGATTCTAGTATTTGTGTTAGGGATACATTAAAAAGTGAACAAGGAGAAGAATGTACAAGTGACTAGAAAATTTTATGGGATGGAAGGTCTATTTGTAGGGCTAATTTAGTTTTTTTTTCTATGATGCTTAAATAATAATAGTTTACCTAGAAAATCCCATCATGATTTTTCTTATCAATATTTATTAAGAGTTGATTAATTTACTTGAGGACAAATAAATGTTTAAGTATAGGGAAATTTGATGAATGTTGCACTCATTCATCATACTATTTTTCTAGATATTTTTAGCTATTTTAATATAATTTTAGTTGAATTTGACATTGATTTGAGTTTTTTTATTTTATTTTAAGACTCAATTGAAGCAATATGATGAAAAGATAAGAATTTAGATGATTTTTTAGAAGAATTTCGTCCATTTTGAAAAATAATCTGAAGATAACAAGGATTGAAGAGAATTTATTTAAGAAATAAGTATAGAAGATGACTACGGTTGCACCCCATGGCCATGTTCCTTGACTGTAAAGCCCGCGTCTTTCATTCAAAATTAAAGTTAGAAGGCTTTTTGCAAAGAAGATGACCACGATTACCCACTATGATTATGTTTCCTAGCATTGATCTTCTTGTAATTAAGCTTAAGATAATTCTCACAAGAATTATTGCAAAGTGTTATTCATGCCTAGCCATCATGCAGCATTCATGCCCCTGGACCTTTAGTTTAATGTGATACACTTGTCATTTGGAAATTATTTTATCTAGATACTATATATAGAAGAAAAATATTTGTATTGAAGAGAGAGAGAGAAAAAGAGATTAAGGAATAGAAACACTCTTTGTAGGATTTAGTGTTACTTTTATTGCGCAAGTTGTTATCTTTACTATGATTATAGCTTAGAAACATTGATATCTAGACTTGTAAACCATTAAGGTAACAATATAATATACCATAATTGTTTTATTTTAATGTAATTCTCTTTTTCTTATTAATTCAATTGCATGTTTTGTTTTTTATTAAGTTGTTATTTTTAGAGTCTCAACTTAATTATCCGATTTTATATATTGAAGTTGCAAAGCTAATACATAAATAAATCTACCATAATTGAAGAAATTTACTATAAACTTAGAGATAAGTTATAGATTTTTTCTGGAATTAATTATTTTCTTATTTGTGTGCGAAATTCCTATTCTTAATACTATTCAAATGAGTCATATCCTAAAAGCAATTCAAATGAGATATAACTAGGATTATAATTTAATAAAGAAGCAATTCCTATTAGATTAGCACTTGAATTCTTCCAATTAATAAGAATAAAAAGTTCACATGATTCTACATATTACACTCATGGTAATCAAAGTCTAGATATCCCAATTTATATTTATTTAGTTTTATCTCATTATCACATCATTAGATAATATTTCTCTATTTTCATTCAATTCATCATTAATATTGCAATTTAATATAAGTTAAAGTAACTAGAACAGGTGAGTAAGTGTTAAGTCTTCATAGAGTCAACAACCCTAGACTCTCGTAGTCTTTTATATTATTACTTGACGGGTGCACTTACCTAATAGCATGGTATATGCCTTATCAATTGAACATGCAAATATAACAATTATGGTCGTTTAGGTTGTCATTAGTTAGGTTTGCATGTTAGATGTGAGTTCAAACTTGAATTTAATTAGGTTACAAGCAGGTAATCATTGAACATAGACTCTTTCTAATCAAGTAAAAAATGTCCACTTTTTTTTTTCAATTATATTATATATTATAGTTTAAGGGAACTGGATCCCATTGAAAGATAGTGTACTGTAAAACCTAATATTTTAAAATTTAGAAAATATTAAAGAATTTTATGGCTTAATATGGCTTGTTATTGATTAATATCTATGAAGGCATTTTAGTTGATAGAAAGATTAGGAAACCCTCCCCCTTCTCTTAGCACAAAGATTAAAAAACCACAAACCCTATCTTTAATCCTTTTCTTCTCTTTTGCTTAATCACAACTAGAAATCTCTCAAACCACTGCGGAATCTTACTATCAAAACTTGGAATTCTGATGTAAAGGTGTTGGAAATTACACTAAAGAGAAGGAAACATGAAAGGAATAAGGAGTTTTGGTGAGTTTTCTAATCTCTTCTCTAGAAATTCGTTTTTCCCCTAAAGATGGTGTTAAGCCCTAAGTAAAACTCTACTTTACAGTATTTTAGGAGTGAATTTTTCAAGCTTTGGTTGTACTTAATCAAAGAAACATGTAAGTATTCATAAATCCTTATCTTCCCTTTTCAATTTGGGTTAATGTTGCATTTGGTATCTAAACTTTACTGAAATATGCAATTTACTACTCAGAGTTTGAAAAGATAAATTTAATACCTAATTAAAGTTATTTTAGTCATTTATATTAACTAGCTAAATTCTATTAGTTTCCACTTATTGATGTGGTATGAGTTGACCCATGATAATGGGTTAAACTGATATGTGACACAATTTTTTTAAGGGAATTTTTTTTTTTAATCTAACCAAACACAACAAAGATTCAAGCATAGTAGATACTATACTAAGCTCAGAAGCACTATTCTACACATAATGATTTAAGACAACCCATATATATACAATACTTTTTTCATGAAACATTTCATTTGGGACTTGTGAAAGAAGGAAGGGGTTTTGAAGTGCAACTTGCAGTTTTTAGCTAGAGAAAGGGTCAACTTTAATTCAATTTTTCACACTTGATTTAGCTTTCAATTTAAAAGAAAATGCTCAAATCTTAATATACTACGTGATTACTTTTGAATCATACAAAGATTTAACAAAAAAACAAAGTTCTTAAATGTGCTTAAGATTTTGAAGGGATCATTTTGACATAGATTTCAAATACGTTTTGGAAGCTTTTTTCTAAAAATCTTTATTTAATTCTAAAGTTATCATGGAGTAGATTAAGAATTGAGCATTTTATTCTAAATTGAAAGTTGAATAAAATGAGAAAAATTGCGTTAAAGTTGACTCTTTCTCTAACAAAAAACTATAAGTTGCACTTCAAAACCCTTTCCTTTTTTCACAAGTCCCATATGAAATGTTTCATGAAAAAAGCCTTGTATATATATGGGTTGTCTTAAGTCATTATGTGAAGTATAATGCTCATAAGCTTGGTATAGTATATGCTATGCTTGGATCTTTGTTATGTCTAGTTAGAACTAAAAATGTTTTTTTCCCTTAAAAAAATTATGCCACATGGCAATTGGATTTATTGTCATGTGTGTAAATTAATAAGAAAAAAAGATGCTATGTGGCGACATGTGGTAAGCACATGGCAGTTATAGTTGTTGCCACATGTCAAGTGCTACATTAGCAAATGTAAACTAATATGGAAAAAAAAAAAGTGTCAATTTTTTCAAACTTTGGATAATAAATTGCACATTTCAATAAAGTTCAGGTATCAACTACGATATCAACCCTTTCGATTTTGTGGTTTTAAGCTTTTGGGATCTGAGTATTGGTGTTTCTACTGAGGATATAGTTGTTTGATGTGTAAATGGGTAGAGAAGGATATGAAAACGATTTAAGGAATAGTGTCGACCTGGTTTTGGAATCGAATTTATTGAATTTATGGGTTGTGCATTCGAAGGTAAGGAATTTTGGGAAAATTGTAGAGTTGCAAGTGAGAATCGGCCTGCCGATTCAATATAAGGGGAAGGTCAGTTGGCTGAGTTGGCCTGACGACATTTAGAGCTGGTTTAACTCATGCAAATAGTTGACCTGTTGGTTATAGACCTAATTGACCTATCGGTTTTAGTGATTCCTAAGGCTAATTTTCAAAACCAACTTTCATGTTGGGGCGTTGATCGTAGTGTTTTTCTAAAATATATTTTGCGTATAAAATATATATACATAAATATATATATTTTTTTTAAGGCTAAAATATAACTTATAAGTATGTTGTTTTCAAAAGAATATTTTAACTAAGTACCTTTATATATATATATATATATATATATATTGCTTTATTCAAATCTTCCATATGTATTTCATCTTTATTATTTAAAATAGATTCTTTTGATTGCTTAGACGGAGCAAAACTAAAAGAGGATATATTTTTTCTAAGTAAATTCATAATTTTCAAAAGAGACTAATTTATCCGATTTTAGAAATCTATTTCATAGGATTATTTTAAAAACTTACGTTATGATCTCCAAGTTATGACCCTTTTGCTACCCTCAACGCGAACGAGATTTACGTCAGCCTCAATAGGAATCACCACAATACAAGGGGTTCCATAAAGGAATCATCTAGGTGAACAGAAGTATAAAATATAGTTTCTACTATGGAAATCATCTCAAAAGAAAATTAAAAACCACTCATTACATATATATATATATGTATATATATAGTAAATTATTTTGCAAATCGCTTAGTTAAAAGGTATATGTATAGATGTTTGCATATACATATATATACATATACATATATAAATAGTAAATTATTTTGTAAATTGCTTAGTTAAAAGGCATACATATATATACATATACATATATATATAGTAAATTATTTTGCAAATCGCTTAGTTAAAAGGTATGCATATAGATGTTTGTATATATATATAGTAAATTATTTTGTAAATGGCTTAGTTAAAAGGTACAAATATAGATGTTTATATATATATATACACACACACACACACGAACTTAAACTGAAGCATTTCTATATATGTACATAAATATATATCTATATCAACTAAGCCTTTCCCAACATATATGTATATATATAAACATAAATAAGCATATATATATATATATATATATATATATATATCTCAAAAAGGCTTTATTAACTAAAATATCTTATAAGTACTTTATTTGTGTTTGTATGTATGTGTTGACAATTATTGAACAATATAAGTCGATAATATGAGTTGAATCGGGAATGGAGCGAGAGGGGTTAGTAGTTTCATGAGGTAGAAGAAGTTATTAGTGGTAGTGGTTTGAATAAGGATTTTGATTCTAAGTTTTTTTTTTATGTGAATAGATTTTAAGAGTATGGTTGATTCGGTTGTTAGTAGGACTACTGATCTAAGTATGAGACACATGTATAATTGTTGTGTTTGTTGAGAATAGTTGTTTGATTGGAATTAAATTAAATTCAAACTTATTAATTATGTGTTGTTTGTGCTTGTTTTGCTTCGATCTCCTCTTAATAAGGTCCAAGAGGGCTGGTGAGACACCTAGTGATTGTATGCGACTACTCTCACGTTTACCACTTCCATAAGTTATGTACTAATTTGGAAAAATTAGCTCCCTTTTTAAATAGTAGAGTCAATATACAACTAATCAATCACGCTTGCAAATTTTGATAAAAACTTGTGAAAACCACAAAACCTTCAACAAGCATAACCATTAATTAGTAGTATAGGGTAAGCTCCAAGGGAATCATGTGCTAGCTCTTAACCATTTTAGTCCCATTCATAGCTAGGCAAACCTATTAAAACTCAAATTTTATTTAATTAAAACTAACAACTACCTTAAACTGATATACTTTGCATTTGCATTAAACTATAACTACTAACTAACCTAAACAAGCTACTTAGGAATTCCAACTTCATGAAAAGATAAAATTACGGACCAATGGTCAAAATGTCCAATGGTATAGCGATTATGTCATTCCAACAATATGTACTATGAGTAGCTATTAACCGACTATTAAACTAAGCCCTAATTTAATTAGAAGTTGTCAATCCCTAATCCATATTAGCCATTTATGAAATCAATTAGAATAAATGAACATGTGATATTATCCTAATCTACTCAATGTTCCTAAAGCGAAACATAAGCTCCATATAAACAAAATCAACAACCCATAATTTACAAACATGAATGGAAACAACAAAACCACCATTGAACAATCCAGCCACTACATTGATTCACAATCTCATTATGTTCAAAGGATATATTAAGTTAAAGAACAACATCTAAGCAAATGCAAGCAAAAAAGTGGAAAGAAACGACCTAAAAATAGGAGCTCCTGTCCGAATTCATGCTTAAATGATGTTTCCTAAGCATCTTCGGGTTATCCCTTATGACATTGTAAAAATGAAGCTAAAAGAACCTAAATTTTGAAACCCTAGTAGGGAGAACAAGGAAAAGTCAAAGGAAAGAAGAAAGAAATGGAAAATGGTTTATTTGATACGCTACATTTTAGTAGCTTTTTATATCATGAAGGTGCCGTCTTGACAGCACTATAGGCCTGACAATAATAACATCATGACGATATACTCAATTCTTTGTTATATTTCAAAACGCCAGCTTGACAATAGCTCTCATTACCATCATAATAGTAGTTCTTGCTTCAAGTCTTCATCTTTTGTTTCCCTGTAACTTCTCAAGCGGTAGCCCCAAGACCTATAAGATGTATAATAAAAAAGAAATACTGAGTTTAAGATCTAAAATACTAAATCTTTCGTGCTAAATTGATCAAATCATAATTTTCATTTGTGTAAATCAATTTTATGTGATTTTTATACTAGCTTAGAGCATTCAAAGTCATTTTTACCTTAAATGACATACAATTTAGAGAAAATTATATTCAATAAATATAGGATTTTTCATACCTATCAAAGATTGCACTTATGGGGGTTTTGTATTGAGACAACCTAGTTAGATTTTATTAGTAAGGTACTTGGTGATTGTATGCTACTCCACTTATGGAGTTTCCATATTGAGGTGACCCAATTAGATTTTAGGGAGTGTTATTAAAGTGATGAATAAACCCATGCTAATACTTGTATGTGTGAATGTGCATATATATATATATATATATGTATTGTTTGTTTGTTTGTTTGAGAGTTATGAGTTATCCTAAGTCTTAAGATGCTAAGATTGTACTAGTTTTCGACTAATAATCAAAGATTATGGTGTTTGCTATATTAGTTATTACTATAAATGCATTTAATTTGTCATTGTATGTATCATGCACATGTGTGTTTTGTGTTCCGTATTAGGCTTCGACTCATCCAATTTTAATTTTCAAGTAAAGGTACTTTAGGTGGAAGTTATAGGGCACGTTCAGTGCATGGAATTGGAATTTCATTCCCTTCTTATTTTACCATCACCATGTTTACTTAGTTTTTTTGTCATGGAATTGCAATTTCACAAAAATCCATATTACCTTATTTCAATCAAGTAATAGAGATTCCTTAATTTAACTAAGGAATCACGATTTCTCACCACTTCCACCATCATCACTATTACAACCACTACCGCTACCGCTACTATCACTGACCGCTACCATCACTGACCCCTACCTCACTGCCACAGACCATCGTCGCTATCGCCACCACCATTGCAATCACCGCTGCCACCACTATTGCCTGTACCACCATTACTACCATCCTCTCCACCACTATAGTTACCTTCACTATTACTATTACCGCCGCCGCCGCCGCCAACCCCTACCACCTATTAATTTAGGATTAGTTGAGAAAGAAAATGGATTAAAGATAATTTACTCATCAAATTTATATTATATATCTATTCCTAAATTATTTATAAATCCAATTAAACAAAGTAATATGTATTACACCTTTATTTTATTCGTTACGGAATTCCTATTTCATTCCCTCCTTATTCTATTTCATGAACTAAAAGTGCCGATAAAGTTAAATGAGCTTGGATTTGATCATCAACTTTACTAGGATAAGGAGTGATGACTAGAGTTTCTACTATGAAAATAACTTTAGTTAGGAAAACGATAATTTATTTCGTAATTTCATAATTTTATTTGAAAGTTATTTGGATTTATTTGAAAAATTAAAATTTATTGAAATTATTCAAAGATTTCAATAAATTATTTGGAAATCTTAGTATTTATTTACATCTAATGTATCAGTTAGAATAAGGGTACGTGGTTAACTGTAACCACTGAATTTTAGAGTATTATAAGTATTCATATTATCAAATTATAACAGTTTTTTTATTAAAAAAAAAAAAGAAAACAATTAAAATCGTATTTTATGGCATCCAGAGTTTCTACCACATTTCATCAGTCCTAATCTCAAGGATAATTGCACATAATTATTAATGTGGAATCATAATGCTATCCTCCGGATTTTGACTCATATGTTTCATCGTATTAGGACATTTTTATTTTCATGCATTTATTTTTTTTTTATTTTCTTATCTTTACGTAAAACCGGTTTCGGAGTTCACTTCTAATCAAGGTTTTCGGGTTAGAGGATTTTTTTTTTTTTTTTCCGGTGTGGCCAGAATAGTATTTACATTGTAGTGAAAAATAAGAAAGGGAAAAATATTTACATTTATAGATGTTTATATACTATTAAAACTCAAGGTACTAGTTTTCATGTAATATCTCTCAAAAATTAATTTTCCAGTAATAAATTAAAATTTAAAATATATCTCTTATCCTACAAACAGTTAAAAATTAATCAATAAACTAACAAATTTTCTTTACTTTAAAAGTTTTAATTTTCTTAACAATCAAGATGTGCAAATGAGAAAGATTTCTAACTCTTGTGATTTTATTTTCAACGGACATTATACTTGATATCTTTTATAATGGATGCACTTATTGCGGATATGTATTTACCTAGTACTTCTCTATACTTAATCTCTTTTTATTTAGTCTGTCATTATCTATTAGGGGGAAAAATTAAACCAGGGTGCATCAATTTGTATCAATTTATAAGAATCTTTTCAGATTTGAAATTATTTTAATATTTTTTGAAAAGAAAAGTTTAACATAATACCATGTACTTTTAGATATCTGATGCAATATGATCTTAATTGTAGTTGGATATCATAGCTTTGGTCACTCGTTAGTCATAGTAACACTAAAAGGTAGCTGACAATGACATAAATAAACTATATTCATTTATGTGCTTTCAAGATGAAATTGGAAAAGAAAGAAAAAACCGAGTTTTTTTTCTTTTCTTTTTATTATGAAAAACATTTTGGGTCAAATAAAAGTAGATCAAAGGATTCCTTGTCGATCTCATTAATAAAGGCTATGGTGGTGTGCATGTTAGGGGACATATAAATTTTATGACTTTGGTTTTTTTTTTTTTTAATTATTATTATTATTTTTTATCTCAAAGCTTGTGGGGTTACATTGCTTTGCTTTGTGCAATGTAATCTTATGTTGTTGGTTAAGCTGAACCTGAATACCCCCACAATTAAAGTGAGAACAATAAAGACATAAATAGTTGACAGCAGTAGCAGTTCCTCCAACTAAAATATAATTCCTTCTCCTTCCTTTCATTTTGATTCCTGTTTGCTTTCAAGTGACCAATAATAGTTACCCTCCCTTAAAGAAACTAAAGTGTCTGAACATGTTCATGTTGAATACAAGACCAAATTGAATAACAAAAAGGTTAGTTTCTTCTCATCATCGAGATAGTATGTATTCAGTTCCGTTTAGCTGTTTGGATGCTGAGAAAGTTAGGTAAAGTGGGGATTTTCTATTGTGTTTTTGTGAGCTGTTGATCATTAAAAAGAGAAATACGCAACTGGGTCCTAGTATAAGTCAAGTATTATTTATTTAGTCAAGCAAGAAACATCATCAACATGTTTTTTTTTTTTTTTTTTTTTCCCATAGAGCTGAACAGAACTTTCACACTTAACAGAGATGGAATATGACACTGACTTTATTTGTTAATCGATTAACTTGCTATGGCAGTCTTGTGGAGGAAACTAATCTGCTCCTTTTTAGAGAAACATGTTGACTTTGGTTCCAGTTCTTGTAATCGTGCATTGACACACAGAGTAAGACCTTGCTATCCTCTATCTAGATGTATCTTTTGTCTTTAGACTAAGGTATCTCGTGATTAGCTAATTTCAATCCATAATACCATCTTCTGTCCTTGATCTTAATCCATTGAACAAAAGATGAACTTCCGGTTAACATCTCGATTTTTTTCCTTTTTTTTAGAGGTAACCATTTATGTAGTTCTAGGATACTATGAAAACCTTGCATGTTAAATCAATAGATATTTTCCTGCTTGTAGCCTGGAGGTTCTTTTAACTTCTTTTAAGCTTTCTGTTAAATCTAACGAATAAGACAATCTTTTTCCTGTGCTGAACATCCTACTGAAACTGTGGTTAAAATCCTCAAACCATAATACATGATTAATGTTTTGACAACATGGTGGGTTTCTTCATATGCCCAAAAATATTTTTGGATTCTAGAAAATAGCAATCCGTTTGATCTCTTTCTTCTGAAATCAAAATCCCCTTGTCTCAGAAGCTATGAATTCTCCTCTGGCTCAACTTATTGCCCCTAGAAGGATGGGCATATATGATGCGCTCGATCATCTTAATATATGGGGAGATGCATTCAAGGCTGACAAGAGTCCTGATCCTGATCCTGATCTACCTGCAGATTCTGTGTTAGACAAGAAGGTGAAGCTTGCATCAGCTCTGATCTTTATTTGTTGATTGCATTTGTTTCTTGATATCTATTGCTAAATTTTTCTATTATTCTTCCAGTTTGACTATGTTCCTCATGAGTCAGTGGAAAATTCCCGAAGTGATCAAGAAGCAAGCAAGCCAGATAAGGTGATTGAGTTTTATCCTCTCCCTTTCCCTCTCGGGTAGCATTGTTTTTCGAAAATAGCTACACTGGATTTGATTTAACAACATAGGTTGGTTCGGTGGTTAAATTTAGGATTTCATTCTAGCCAGGAAGAAAACAGATCTCGTATAGGATTAACAGAAAAATGACATCATTCTGGGGATGATTTATTAAAAAATGGTAGGATTTTGCCAGTGTTTTTTTTTTTTTTTTTATTGTATGAGCACTTAATCGTGATATAGAAATTGTTAACAAATTCCTGGCAGGCGCATGATTAGCCAACCAATTTCTTAAAAATCATTAGATGTGCTCATCTGAGGAATATTCCCTAAAAAAATATGATGGGGTTGGTAATAGCCACTACTCAATTGAGGAATGTGCCGATCAATTTTTATAAAAGTTTATCAAAGTTTCCATGTTATGATTCTTCTCATACACAGCAATATTAGCTTATTACGTACCGGCCGAATTACTCCTAATTTTAATTACTTACATAACAATTTTATCTAGGTCATTTGTTCTCCTCTTCTTCTTCTGTTTTTTTTTTTTTTTTTTTTTTTGCCTGAATTGCTTTCATGTTGTTGATGATATCAACTTAATCATGCTGTGACTTTTCAAGACTTTACAACAGTTCTTATACCTTCAATGGATTTCTAGCCATATATATTACATTTTTTTCGTCCTCCTTTATTAATTATAATGATTTCAATTTTCCTTGCAACTGGCATGAGCATATTTCTCCACCACAGTGAACCACCAGGCATCGGTTTGTGCTGGTGCAAGGCGGAAGTTATACATTGTGAAGTCATAATTCTTGAATCTATAACTATTTTATCTCCTATGGTTAAAAGTATAGTATAACTTCTTCATGAAGTGTCCTTTCAAGTTAATTAAAAGCCTGTGTATGACGCCAAAGTGGACATTGGTGTTTATGTATAATGCTTCAGTACTCTAAATAAGAACATCTATGGACAGATTCAAAGACGTCTAGCACAGAATCGTGAAGCTGCCCGCAAAAGTCGTCTCAGGAAAAAGGTAGAAAGAAAAGAAACTCTTGCTGTATTGAAGTGTTTGCAATATCCAACAGGCTCTTGAGCATGTGTTCAATTATGATCTTGTAGGCCTATGTACAACAGCTAGAGTCGAGCCGATTGAGGTTGGCACAGTTGGAGCTGGAACTCCAGAGAGCTAAGCAGCAAGTTGGTGACAATATTTTCCTATCAAACTGAACCATCCTTCTGTTAGGATTTATTTTCCTCATGTATGAGTTCTTCTTCATTGTAGGGTGTGTTGTTGAGCAATGGACTAGACACCAGTCACTTTGCGATCTCTAGAACAATGAACTCAGGTTTAGATCTCTCTTGAATTTGCAGCCGTTATATCCATCTCAATTCTAGATGAACCTGCTCAAAGCTTCTCGGTTTCTTTTGTTAATGCATTCAGCAAAGTCTATACCTTGCATCAATATGCTTCTTGAAGTGAAGTTCAATATCTTCATTACAACACATAAGATGCATGAATTTTGGTTAAACGCTACATGTGGATCAATTCTGAAAAATGCAGCAATAAGGCTTGAGTTTAATGCAGTGCCGCTGTATGCTCGTTCTTTCCTTTAAGCTGTATCCTTCACTTCATATTACCATCGCCAGTGCATAGGAGTTCTTTTTGATGCATAAACCTGAGCAAGATTTTTTCTACAATGGTATTCCAATATCTTCTTGTCAGTGCTTGTAAATCAAAGTCTTGGCTAAATAAGGAACACACATTATTGAATCTGTTGATAAGAATTGGCCTGCTTAAATAAATATTGGATATAAATTGAATCTTAGTCCACATCAAAATTGACAATTAATCATCAGAGGACTAATTGATTTTATCCTCATTTCTATGGACCGTGTACTGCATGGAAACAATGTGGTTAAGATGTTCTAGTGAATTGTTACACAAAAACTGTTTATTCTAATAGATATTCTCGTCATTTTAACTACTTTCTCTGCACATATAGAAGGGTTTTTGAAGTGGTTATTGCAACATGGTCATTTTACCTGTCTTAAAGTCTTGACTAAAGCTCCCAAACAAAAATGTGATTACCTCCCGTAAGCTTTCATAAACAGCTTTTATTTTTGGCTAAAAACTTACCCGAATGCGACTTTTGGCAATTCAACGATATTTCCGCAAACAAGAAGTCAATGATGCTGTTACCCCAACTTTAAGGAGTCCAAGGAAGGATAATCTGTTCTATTATTGACTGAGTTTTTGTTTCATTGCTACTTCTTGCTGTGTATATATGCTGTCCAGTTCAGCAATTCTTAACCGTGAAGTAACTTACTCTTGTTCAAAAAATTATTACAGTAGAATGCCTCTACCTGGTGCACTTGAGCATCCTACTTGCATCAATTATCCCCCAAATTGGAATTTTTCTTAACAAAATATCTTCTCACCAGGCGTTGCTGCTTTCGAGATGGAATATATGCGCTGGGTGGAACAGCAACAGAAGAAAACTTGTCAACTTGGAAATGCTCTGCAAGCTCAGGTAGGCGATATGGAGCTCCGGATACTTGTGGAGAGTGTTTTGAAGCACTACTACGATCTTTTCCGTATGAAAGCGGATGCTGCAAAGGAAGATGTATTTTACTTGATGTCTGGCATATGGACAACATCTGCAGAGCGATTTTTCCTCTGGATCGGTGGGTTCCGCCCTTCAGAGCTCCTCAATGTAAGTTGTTTTTCATTCACATCATCTTGTTAAAAGAGTACACTGCTGTTTTTATTCACTCACAATCCCTTTGCTTCTAGACATTTGATTTGACAGGAAAAAAATTATATGCAGCTGCCCCGAGCAGTGAGAAATAAATCGCTACAAAAAAGGTCCAAAACTAGAAAACCGGAAAGTTTCAAGAATTGAAAAATGGTGATGAACTAAAGCACAAAAACATTTTAACCTCGTTCGATCTCTAAGTGATGATGATGATGATACTTCCTCTAGCTAATCATGCATCCCATTAATGGGGGAAGGATAACAAAAGCCGAAACCTTCTCACTAGCGGGACATAGTATAAGCAAATTCTTAGAAGTTTGAAGTTGTTTCATAGATCAAACAAAATCAAAGAGAATTCTATTCTGGTTTAACTTGGCAAAAAATGAAATGGTTTCACTAACAAAGTGCCATCCAGACAATCGTTCGTTGAAGTCAAACAATACACTTCTCTCTATGGCTGTTCAACTCAAAAGATAGAGCTCTAGTTGCTTGCCTGTTTAATCTATCCCAACAAACAACCTGAGCTATCATTTAAAACCGAAAATGCTAGCATAACACCTGAACCCTGAACCATAAATGCCTAGGATTCTGCTGCTGTTTGCTAGTTTTAGTACAACATAACCCTTTGGTGAACGCATGGACTTGTTGCTCCTCCATATATTATACCAGAATTCTCTGTTTTACTCTCCTAAAGTCGAATATTTAGGAAAGTGTCTTCGTTTCCTTTCACGCATTCTATGAATCTTCATACCCCTCACAGGTTCTTCGGCCGCACATTGATCCATTGACCGATCAACAGCTGATAGACGTATGTAACCTCCACCAGTCATGCCAGCAAGCGGAAGATGCTCTTACACAGGGAATCGATAAACTCCAACACACTCTGTCCCAGGAAATAGCAGCAGATCAATTAGGCGGAGGGAATTACCGATCTCAGATGGCTGCTGCCATGGAGAAGTTGGAAGCTGTAGAGAACTTTGTGAGCCAGGTAACATATTAAACGTTGGATTAGTGGGATTCTCGAATTCTCTGTAATCTCTTTAGTTGCAAGAATTGAAAAACTGAAAGTACTTTTAAAGAATTACATCGAACTTCCAAAAAGTTATGTTACGTTATTAAAAACTTTATCCTGAAATAGGCAGATTGTTATTACCCCAGTCGTTACTTCTATGTGAGTGAGGTTTCACTCGTTTGTATAAGCGGTAGGCAAATACGAAATGAAAATTAACATTTAGCGGTTCTTGTGATGACATATTACAGTTTTCCAGGTAATGATTGACACGTGTAATGTTTTTTATTCTTTTATATCCACCACCATATAAATCCTATTGAATCTTTGCAATTATCGCTTAAAATACCTTTCCAGATGGTCCCTTACATCGTGTTACCATAACTATGATCTGATACCCCGTTTCTGTCGCTTATATAGGCCGATCACCTCCGACAGCAGACCATCCAACGGATGTCTTGCATTTTAACAACACGGCAGGCAGCTAGAGCCCTGCTTGCCCTGGGAGAGTACTGCCACCGCCTTCGTGCATTAAGCTCTCTATGGGCTGCTCGTCCTCGTGAACCGGCCTAGATCGAAATTTGAAGGAAATCGATCGTTTCCATCTCCACTTCTACCGTTCCAGGTTCAGCTGGAAAACAAAGTTTCCTGCCATTGCTTGTAAGGTTGCCTATGTAATGCTTGTAGTTTTTATACTGTCCTAGCTTCGAATATTGTAAATACGAATCATTAGTCATGCTATCTCGAATGAATCTTTATAGAGGATGGACTGCTACATGAGTGTTAATGCATCTGCAGGCTATAAATTGGAGGTCATATTATTGTACAGCTTGTTGTAGAATTATATTTCTACAGTGACATTTATAGCAGAACCCTTGAACTTACCTATTTTTTTATTGCCATGCATGTGTCTGTATGCGTGTAAATATGCCTAAAGTTTGATGCCATCTTGCAGGAAGTTTAATGTAAAACTAATGGGAAATGCACAAATTATTTTTGCTGTTGTCAAATAAAGTGCCAAGGCAGCTGTTATGCCCTTAAATTCGATCGAAATAAATGCATCCAACCTTTTTTGGTTCATAACAAGCCCCTTCAAAAGGCATTGACTACATATTTGTTTTGCAAGAGGTATTTTTCCGACTTTTTCGGTATCCATTACAATTAAAGTTTTATAATTGTAAAATAATATTGTAAGAATTTCAAAATGTTGTTCTCATCCAAAATTTCAAGAAGTTGCAAATGTTATTGCTTTTATTTAGAAATAGGGGTGGAGCACAAGAGTAGTAGCTAGCCTTTGGCAATGGAGTTAACCGATACAGATGGTACCAGCAAACCACGAGAAAGAATAACTTTCTCCTCTTGCAAGTAGAAATCATCACCATCACCACCAGTCATCGGCTTCCACTTTTAAGGCTTTGCTTTCTATCATCACTTGATGTTTAAAAGTGCAAGTAATCACAACCTGTTAAGAGTACTATGATATTATTCAATAAATGTAGAAGAAAGTTCAAAGAACGTGCAATTATCAAACAAATGCACATTTTAAATTTATGTTTGGTTCTACCCATAAAGATGACATATGGCAATTGTGCTAATAAGCAATTGCATAATTAGTTATGTTGTTAGCTTAATCACAAAATAGCATACAAGTTATATTTGCATAGGAAAATTAGGGTTTGTAACATTAACGTAACAACAAAGAAAGATCATTTTACCTTTTTAAGTACATAAATAGTATAAATACAATAATATAAAAGAATAGGGCTCCTCAATCTCAAGGTATAAGTTTTAATGTGAGATTAAAACAATGATAAAAAAATGTAGCATTAGACAAATTCTTGTTAAGGGTACCCAAATGCCAGCTAGGAATTTAGTGAATGAGAACCAAACCATTGGCAACCCTTTCACACATAAGCAGATGGTCAACATTTGCACAAATGGTGTAACCATGTAGAACAGAATTACTAGATAGGTATAGAGCTCCATGATTGTCATAACATAAAATGATCGAGTACTAAGATATTCAAATACCCTACCACAACATATGCTAATGCTTAACATTCTATTGTAGTGTAACTCTATGATTTAGTAGGTTTTTTCTTAGAGCACTAAGAGATGAGATTGCACCTAAGAAAGATAGTATAGTCTATGGTGGAACGATGAACATTTGGACAATTAGTTTGGTTTGCATCAACAATGTAGTTAAGGAAATATTGGATGAGCATACTATAAGGAGGCCTACGAAAGGAAGATATTAAAGAACTTGTTTTTTCTACTTGCATGGGATTTGTAATTAGCATATGCATGTATTATCTCAATTAGTTAACTATAAAATTGCTATTTAGGTAGTAAAGTAATGAAGAGTGACTATGATGTACCTATAATCTTACAATAGATAGTAAAGTTATGCAGTATAGTTGCAAGACTAGACAAAATTAAAAGTGTCAATTTCACTTTTCATAAAGCTTATATGGAGAAGAAAATCACTAAAGCAATGGAATGAGAACCTGTTTAAGACTATAAAGGGACTTGCAATTAATAGACATAATCGAGATAGTTATAATGGATAAGCTAAGGAAAATGTTCTTTAAAATATTTTTTCAAGGAGATAACCATAAAGAAAAGTATTATTGGCATAAGTTGGTAAATAACCTAATAGATAGAGGCAATATGAGAGCAAATAAAACAAATGGTAGTGGATTGACAATGGAACTAATGTTGTCAATGCCTTTCCTCAAGAGAAACCTTAGGGAACAAGTCATGCTTTAAAGTAATAGAGTTCTTCCTTTATGTAACACTTAGTTTGAAATTTCTAAGTATTACCAACAATGTTTTGATAGAAAAAAGATTCAATAAATATTACATATTACGTGTTATGCATATGTAGCGTGTAAATAGTAATAAAATGTTAATTCAAATAATAATTGCATAAATAATTTTCAAATCAATTATCACTTGTGATTTACATACGTCATATATAACAATACCTTACTGGTATTTATACAACAGGTGTGTATTACACATGACATTTAATACCTATTAAATCCTTTCTCATTTTGATGGGGCTATAGAGGAATAATTATACAAAGTCCATTGTTAATAATAGACTTAAACTCTTCCTTCTTGGCTTAGTGTACTATAGTACCCAAGGGGAGAGGTGTACATCTAAAGATTGAGGATAATCTAGGTTTTATGATACTTGATTTGAAGTGAATGAATATCGTGGAATGAGTTCTTGGGGACTACAATAAGGACATAAAGAGTTATATATAAAAGAAGGGGAGGTAGCATGAAGAAATGTAAGAAAAAGAGGAGGTGCAGCAATCAAGGACTTATGGAATGTTTTCATTGTGGTAGATATTAGATATGGGTGGTTTAGGTTAAGACTAAAAGGGGTAGGCAAATAATTGCATGGTAACTTTAATGGAAATAGGAGAAGTAAAGGAGCTAACAGCTAAAGAAGTAATGGATTGTAGGTTTGTAGATGTCAAGATAAAAGAGGAATCATGGGTCCTAATGTTAGTATGGGAGGAAGGTAGGTGAAGATGAAGGTACGGGGGGAGTTAGCTAAGATGCAATGGTAGTGTTATTAAAAGGAGAAATTAGTGTAGTATACAAATGGACAAATTCATGACAAATAATATGTCTACTAATGTAAAAACATCTTGAGACCAACTCAAGGTAACAATATTCTTTAAGATGAGTAAAGTACCTAACGAAGAAACAAAGATAGGATCGGAGAGATAAATTGTTTAGCACTCGAAATGTTATGTTATAATAGTAAATGATGCACCTAAAATCCTCGGAGTTAAATTCTAAGCATGATCAAATGTTGCTATGATTAATGAAATTTAATAAGGGATATGGATAAAAGTTGATATTTTAATGTAGCTTTAAGGTTATAAATAATAAAAATAAAGGATATTGACTATTTGATTGACTGGATGTGACTCACTAATTGAAGAAATTAAACTAGGTGATTAGATCTGTAGATCTATATGGCTTACAATTCTCTAGAAATTATCGAAGATATTTGCCACAATCTCATAAGAGAATCATAAAAATGTTGTTCCTTACAATCTTGAGGTAAGATTAATAAGGAAGAAAATTAAGAGAGAAATCTTTTGATAATATATTAGAAATAATGTCTTATGGTTACAAATGAAAAAACAAAAACCTTTATAGTGTACTAAAGTTGAACAAGTGCAAATAGTCATATAATATTAAATAAAACATGGAATAAGAAGTTCAATTTTAAGTCATGGAGTTTGGACACCACTTATGTCTAGTTAGATGGGAGTTAGATCCATTGTAAGGTTACTAAGTCTCATGGTCATATTAGATTGGCCCTTACCTATCGTTCATACGAGTATCCAATTCTACCTATGGTATAGATAAGGCTATAAAGTTGTTTAAATGACTAAACAAGATCCTATAAGTTTTATCTTGATTTCCAACTATAGAATAGAGGAAGTAAGGTTTGCTATGAGTTGGTTCATCTTGCTTCTCAACATATGGGTCAAGCTCAAGATATAATGCACTTCACTAAGGCCATCTACCATTACAATTCTAGAAATCCTATATATAACAATTTCTAAATCATTGTAACTAGACAATGCATTTATGACATATCATATGAGAATTTCCCCATTTGAATGTTAATAATGACATGCCTATGACCCTTATAAAACACATCAAACTGCTTATTGAGTGCTTAATATAGGAAAAAAGAGAAAGAGAAAAGAAAAAGGTAAGCGACCTCTCACCTATGTGCAAAGCTAAAACATAACTAAAGTAGCATATTAATGGCAAAGTTAAATGTTTTATTTCTACTAAAAGTGTTTTGTATAATGTTACATTCAATCATTTTTAGAATTCAAGGATATTAGAGAATTTTAGTTGTTTACTATTACATATAATAAATATTACGTATTTACCATTTATATAATAAATATCATTAATTTACTAAACTTATCTCACATCTCTTAAATGTGACATAAGTACAAATTTTAAATACAATGCGACATAGGTATTTGTACCTATGTTGCATTTAAGAAATGTAACATTAATGTATGTCGCATTTCTTAAATACGAAATAGCTACTATAATCCAAATATTAAATTGCATTTCATAGATACGACATTTTTATTATTTTCAATGTCGTATTTTTCAAATGTGATTTAAGGTTTATATTTATGTAATATTTTTCATTTAATTTATATTTATGTAATTTAAAAAGAAAAATAGTAGACATGTGCTTTACCCAAATATACAACTACTATCTAAGTGATTGTAAGAGGATCAAAAGCACCAAAATTGGCTTCAAAATGTATACATACACTACTTATTCAATTAGAATCATATCAACACTTAACAATCACTCTCCAAAACAACTTAGTTGCCAAAAAAAAAAAAAGAAAAAAAGAATGCCAACCATATTGTGCCACTACTACAATTATAAAGCTCATTAACAATTCATCATGAAAAATATTGTATGGATTATTTTAGGATCTAAATCTAAAGAGAATAATGTGTTAAAATTTTTAAAGTTAAATGCACATTTCCAATTGAATCTCTTATTTCTTCTACTTATAAAACATATCAAACTAATTTTAGAATGCATCAACCTACAGCATGGTGTCTTAGGTGCACCTTTAACATCAATTAGTAGTCATTGCAGATATGGGGGAGACTTTAAGTTGTTGCATTTTAAATAGTAGAAATCCTAAAATTGAATTAAAAAAATGTAAAGTTTAGGTATTAAAATGTTCTAGAAATCAAAATACCCTTCTTAGCATTATCTTAAGTAAGATAACTAAATATAACTCACAACCATGGATGGATCCAAAGAGGGGGTGAAAGGGTACCCCTAGCCCTTCAAATTGAGGAAAAACTAATTAATAGAATTTATAAAAAAAGTATTACATATACTTTTTAAAGAGCAAAGGTTATTATAATGATAGACATGCATAAGTTGTTCAATATTTTATTTTGTAAACATAAGATGACATGTTCAATTCCCATTTGAGCTACTTTACTTTTTCAAGTTGTATTTATTATATGTCTCTCAATAAATACTTTTCATTCTCTTTTACTTTTTCATGATAAATAAAATATTAAATTTCTCTCATAAAAAAATGATTAATTAAATAAATTCTTATTGGGTGTTATTTATCTTTTTATAACTATACCATAAGTAATAATTATATAGTCGATGCTACAAGTTTCTTAGTCTTACTATAAAAAATATTTGTAAATAATTACAGTAATATTGTTTTATATATTGTTAATTTCTTTTCAAAATTTATATTATCGATTTTTTTTTTGCCAAATATTATCAAAATTAATAGTATAATTAACAACCAATTCTTTGATTAATTGTACTGTAAATAAAGCTTTTTTCTCATAGAATTAAAATCAAGCAATCTTGCAAAAAAAAAAAATCGTTTAAAAGTTATATAATACTAATCTTTATATTATTATTGTGTCATTCTTTTTATCCCACTAATAAGTGTTTAAAATATAACTTTTTGTATATATTTTTGTGAATAATAAAAATTTACACATGTTTATATATTCTAATTTTCAAAGAATTGATAGTTAAATTTCGGTTAATATATATATCTCATGAAAAGGCAAAAAAATTTATTCCATTGATCTTTTTCTAAGTACACTGCCTCTTGTAATTATTCCATAACTAAGTGTAAAATTTCCTTTTATTAAATGTTAGAAAATATTGCAAGTACATTTCTTAAAAAAATCGTTATATGTGCACTATGATTACAATAATAAGAAAATAAAATAAGACTTCTAATATTGTTTAAAATAAGATAGATTCAGCCTCTCCAATGATATAGTTCTATGTTTGTCCCTACTCACAACCTTCTCCATTTTTTTATAAAATGCAAATGCCAAAAGCATATTTATCTATATAAATGCATCTTATTTCATTTGATTATAATTATAAGCCAACCTAGAAAATTATGGATAATATCTTGTCGACTATTGCTTTTATGTAGTATAGACTTTTGAGGTTCACCTACCGTTGCTTTCTCACCTCTTATATACATTAGAACAATAGCTTACATATTGGATGATCTATTTCCTCCCATTTTTCTTATCATCATAAGTTAGCATCGTGAATTTGAATTTCTAATATACCACGACATTTTTTTCCACTTTGATTGTTTCATATGTTTAGAAAAAAAAAAAGGAGCTTTTTTTGTCATTATACAAATTGTAGTTGAATTGTACAAACCAGCCTTGTTTGAAAATATTCATGTAAAAAAGTTTGATAGTGAGGAAAAAAAATTAGATCATATTTTGAAAAATTCCGATATTTAAAATTAGAATTCAATCCACAAGTTAAGGTCTTAATAGAGAGAAGAAGAAAGCGTGGAATTAGTTTGATATTGTATGAGCATTGTAACAATCTGCAATTGTAAATGAACTTAATTCTATTTATACTACAAATACAGAGTCTAACCAACCATTTATCTAGACTAACTTATGAGAAAAAGATAGAAAGCATAAGCATAGCATACTATTTTACATATATAAATAATTACATGTACAAATTGCTATATCTCTTCATCTCTACTCAAGTTGGTGCAGGTGAAAGCCCCAACTTGAATAGTAAAAAGACTAGTTGCTACTTGTTATGGATTTAGTGCACATATCTGTAAGTTAAAGATAAGAAGGAACATAATCAAGCTAAAGAAGACTAGAAGAAATATGATTTCAAGCAAAATGTACATCTATATTTATTTGTTTAGTACAAGCATGATGACAAGGATTAGCAGTAATAAGAAGAGTGGACTTGTTGTCATACAAAAGCTGAATAGGAAGCTCCATTGGAACACACAAATCTCTCAAGATATAAGACGTCTACATAACTTTTTTGTAATCACATCAAGGCTTCCATAGTCAACCTAAGTTAACTATGTAGAAACCATATTTTGTTTCTTGGTTTAAAAAAAAAAAAAAAAAACTAAAGTTGACCTTAACATGATGTAGTAGGCATAAATGGATTTTCTATCCAAAACATCAGTTACCCAATCGGTATTGAAAAATCTAAGCGTAAGACTATTAAAAGCTCAATAAAATAAACCTAAAGAGAAAGTTCCTTTCAAATAATATACTACATGAATCATTGCTATCATGTGAATGCCTTTCAGCTAAGATAAGAATTGGCTTAGATAGTGAGCAACAAAACTAATATCAAGAATAGTTTAATTAATATAGGATAGTTTGCCAATGAACCTGCAAAAAGAAGTAGGATTAGCAAAAAAAACACTTATCTAATTATCAACCTTTAAACCACTAAGCAATAAAACATTTGTAGGCTTAGCAACTGACAAACCAATCTCATCTAGTATATCCAAAATGAATTTCTTTTGGTTAATCAAAGACCCTTTAGCAATTCAACAAACTTTTAGACCCAAAAAATATCTAGCTAACCTAAAGTCCTTAATGGTAAAAGTTGCATCCAAATGCTTCTTTAAAGAATAAATGAGATACTTATTTGAACATGTAATGATTATGTCATCATCATATAATAAAGTAACAATAAAACCATCATGTGATTATTTAGTGAATAATGAATGATCATAAACAAACTGAACACATCTGATAGAAGTCCAGCACTTAGAGATTTGTAAGTTCCTTTGTTTAGATGCTTGTTCAAGTTTATATAAGGTCTTTTTCAAGCGACAAACTTGATGTGCTTGTACTTGATCATAACCTTAGAGAGAAATCATATAAATTTCCTCATCATGATACCTACGCAAGAAAGCATTATTTTTATATATTTGATGTAATAACTAAGAATAAGCAACTGCAATAGCTATGAATATTCTAATAGTGTTTAACTTTGTAACAGGGGAAAAAGTATTATGAAAATCCTTACTTTTCGCTTATGTGTACTCCTTAGATAGTAACCATACTTCGTACACTTCCATACAATCATTAGCCTAGTATTTTACTTTATACACCCACTTATAGCTTGTAGCATTTTTTCCCCTTAGGTAAGGTAGTAAGTTCTCATGTTTCATCATCTTCAAGAGAATTAAGCTCTTTTTGCATAATATCAACCTACTCTTGACTTTTTTTTTTTTTTTTTTTGTAAAATAGAAAACACATATGTAAGTTTTGGATGAGAAGTAAAAGAGTGTATACCAATTAAAGGATCTTTGACAGTGGTTAAGGCATGATAATGATAATGTTTAGCAAAATGTGAAGCATGATATAAGGTTAGTGAAACATCAACAACCATATTAGAACAAACATTATATACAAAGTCCTGAAGCTAGCTTAGAGATTTCCTAGTCTTAGATAATCTTGGAACAAGATGTACATCAAGAAGACCAGAAGGTTTAATAAAATTAAATTAAATGGAAATAGAAGTTACATAAGAATTTTAGGATGAAGAATGATATGGTGTGTATTTTGTAGAAACAAGAGACTCAAAGGAGCAACAAGTGTTCCAAACAAAATAGTAGGACAGTTATAAAAAAATGAAGAAGAATTATTAGAATATTAAAAATAAGAAGTGTCCTGGAAAGAAAAGGTATCTTCAAAGAACATAATAACTCTACTAACCATCACTTGTTTTGTTGTAAGATTGTAATTTCTATATCCTTTTGCCTATTAACATAGCAGAGGAAAATATACCTAATACCCTTAGGATCAAATTTATAAAGCTTTGGTGAAATTTGGGTAATATAACACAAACAACTCATGTTTCTAAGATAACTACAATTTAGTGGCCTATAAAACAACACTTCAAATAGGGATTTATAGCCAAGAGAAGATAAGAGCATTTTATTAGGTAGTTGTAAGGATACACATACCCCAAAACTCTTTAAATAAATTTGCATGAAGTCTAAGGGCTCTTAAGGTCTCAAGTAAATGATGATGTTTTACTTCTACTCTTTCATTTTATTGTGGTGTATAGGGGAATAGTTTATTAGTGTATTATTCCATGGCTAAGGAAAATATCTTGATAAGCTTCGAATATAAATTCACCTCCATTATTATCAGCCCTTACAACTTTAGGAATGATAGAAAAATGGTTTCTAACATAGCAAATTAATTGACTAAGAATAGAATAAGTTTGGTATTTATGATATATCAACAAGGCTAAAAAAATACTTTGCATTATTCAAGGGTAAGAAAGTACGTTTTTTAACTTGTTCTTAAAAATTATCGACACTATTCAAGGAAGTAACATGATATGGACCCAAAATGTCAATAAGAAGTAATTTAAATACAAAAGAAGTCAAAGTAGAGCTAATGGAGAAAGGCAATCTATGAAACTTTGCTTGTTAACATGTATCATAAAGAAAGCTATTAAAATCAAAGCATTTACATAATTACAAATGTTGTTACTTGAAAAGGGAAGAATCTTCTAAATTATTGTGTATCAAAAAAAGCGAAGTATTATAAAGAAAGCTATTAAAATCGAAGCCTTTACATGCATTCAAATGTTGTTACTTAAAAAAGGAAGATTGCCCTAAACTGTTGTGTATTAAAAGAAGTGAATCAGTAGGTTTAACATTAGCAACAAAAGGAGACACACCACCAGTTAAACCACATAAAACATTTAAAACATTATTAAAATCAGAATTATATACATAAAGTCCATTCTTTCGTTATGTTAAAGCCACCACTTTATTAGTTTTTGAGTCCTAAAATCGACAAGAAGAATAATAAATAAATAAATAAAGAGAGAGAAGCTTGCAATGAGTAGTCTTTTATGAGTTTTTGTACATAAAAGAGATTATATGCAAACCAAGGTAAAAAAAGAACATGGAACAAGGTAAGATGACCTAAAATTGTAATTGCCCATTGATTTTACATTAAAAGAGCTACAATCAAGTAACCTAATCTTAATTGGAATAGGCAAATTTTTTTTTTTTTTATCATGAAGCATCTTATAAAAAGTAGTCATAAGATCAACTATGTCGACTATCTAAAAAGCCAAATTATTACTAATAAAAGTAAACCAAAAAAAAAAAAAGAGTTTGAAATACTTGTATAAGCTATTTTCTGTTGTCATGACACTATCTTTGTCTTTTACTAGCTTATACATTTATTGACATATACCTTAAATAAGTTGTTTCGATACAGTCTTGCTTAAACTTGTCTATTTTGCCTTTATGTTCGAATAGATCTACTCATTAACTGGAAAATTCAAATTATTTTCACAAAATGCAATCGAGCCATATTGCTTTCCCTTTTGAAAAAACTCTTTATGCTTATATTAATTAAGGTAACTAAACAATTGGAAATAAGACTCAATGCTATGGCCCTTACCGTTTAAATCTTTACAAAATAACCCTTTCTTTTGCTTCCTTTTGTCTAAGCCGACTCTACTATTAATAGTGATAGCCTTATTAGATATAGAAGCAAAAACATCAATTTCATTATTCATAGAACTAGTCACTTACCTTTGTTTTTCCACTTGTTGCACTAGATAATAGGCTCTATTGACGAATGGGAATGGTTCCATTGACAATATCTAATTCCTTCATAAGCCTCATTGAACCCCATAAAAAAATTGAACAAGCTCATTATGAGATCCATATTCAACTATTCTTAATGCACAGGTACAAAAGTGAGACCTACCACAATCACAGTTGAGAAAAGTATGCAATTCATTTAATCATCTTATAACCAAATGCAACTTGTTAACAATTTCATGTTGTATTTCAAAGATAAGTGGTCTATTGGCACTCTATGCTGTTCTTTAACCTTATTCCAAAGCTCACAAGTCGAAATAGTATAACAAATTCTATGCTAAGTCATTGTTCATTGAATTCAACAACCAATACCTTATAATGCAATCACATTTATTCTATTTAATTTTAATTAAATTTGGTGAGTTAATATCATGCTTCTCAATTAGAACATTTCTAAATCCAATCTTTATTTTTGCTCCTAAGTTTAAGCTAACATATTTACTTCGTGAAATGTAATTATTACCATTGAACATTAAATTAATTATGAATAATTCAAGGTTGCCTGAATTGGATATAAAGAATAGATCATTGATTGATGCATCAATTTAATTACTAATATTTTTTATTTTCTAAAAAAAATGATTTATTAAATCAAAGATGAAAGAAGTACCTAGATTGATGCTTTGATACCATAAAGGATTCTAATATTCAAAGTTAGAATTCAATCCATAGCTCAAGGTCTTGAATAGAGAGAAGAAGAAAGTATCGAATTAGTTTTATATTATATAAGCAATGTATGAAAATAAACAAACTCTATGCAATAAGTATGGATGCTAGTAACTAATTATGTAGACTAACTCATGAGAAAAAGACTAATGACATAGGCATAGCCTACTAATTTACATCTGTAAATAACTATAAGTATTTACAAATAGCTATATCTCTTCATTCTTTATAGTGTGTCTTGCATTATTGGATAAATGGAACAAAGCAAACCTTCGTTTGAGAACTAAATTTCATATGAGCTATAATGATGGCAACCTTTTTTTAATAAAATTTTTTTGGCCAAATTGTAACTTTTTTCTTGTGTCTTAAGATAGCATTTAGTTGTTAAGATTGTACAGAATAAAAAGAATTAAATAATACAAGTATAAGGGTACATAATAATACAATATTATTATATTATATTTGGTTTATATAGTATTGGATAAAGATTTTTGTAATATTTTTTATTTGGTATATATAAATATTATATTTAATATTATTTTTTGATATTTATTCCATCAAAATTATATAATATTATTTAATTATATTTTTATATTGTTTAGAAAGTACATATTCTAAATATTATATAATATTTATACCCTCAATATTATTTAATATTTATTTACTTATATTTATATCCTGAATATTTATAATTTTGTTCTATAAAATCAACTTTTGTTCTATAGTTTAGATAGGTATTTTGTTCAATCCTTCAAATATTTTTTTGACTAATAACTATATTTAAATTGTAAATCAAATATTAAATAAAAACTTTTATCCAATTTAATCCCATAAATTTAGCACAACCAAATGATAGTTATTAGGATTTATTATTTAACCTTTTGAAACAGAAATTTCAACGTATGGATATCATACCATAACGTAACCCTTATTTAAATGATTCCATTTTAACTTCGTTTGAGAATCTCAGATTACTCTTGAAATAAGGATTAAGATGAGGCATCTACATCAGGCAGTTAACCAAGATATTGGACCTCTGATGGACACAATAGTAATTTCAGTGTCCTAGGACGCCAAGCCGTCCACAAATGCCCCCCCAAATATTTTCAATTACGAGAAAAATAAAAATAAAAGAGATTCCGTTGGATTCCCTAGCTTCATTCTCTTGCCCCTTTCCCTAGCAACCCTAATTTGATCCCCAATTCAATCCCCAACAAGTTGGAAAACAAAAAATTAGTTAAAAATGAGCAGTTTGCGAACGATTTGCAGGCCACATGCAGTATTCGCTTCATTCATACGCTGCAAACAGCAAGCTCAATCAATTGCTAGTGTTCCATTTCATAACCCTAATTACGAACTTCGGTTGAAGCCACCGTCTTTGTTATCTCGTGGATTAGACCCTAATTATCTCAACAGGATTATTAAGACCAGGTGGTTTCGTGTGAATCAGAGAAGAACTGTGGCTAGGGCTTCCAATTGGGCCGACCAGAAATCTCCATACGAGACTTTAGGTGATCACTGCTCGTAATGTTCCGAAATTTAGCTGTTCCGTGCCGTAAACTGTTTAACTATGATCTAAAGGAGAGAATGTTTGGGAAGAAAAAGTGAAAAAATTGGGAGAAATTTATGTAGATGTGGTTTATTTCGTGGAATTTGAGATAGGATTTTGATAACAGGTAACATAGGTCAATCATTAGGAACTATATATGGCACGTTAATTCACCGGTTTTATAAACATTTTGAACATATGTAGTCTTATGTTGCTGTGTAAAATTGTTAGTGTGTTAAAGGAATAAAGGTTTGGAAATGTAAACTTTTGCTTGTACTGGCACTTGTTACCAGAAATTTTAGAATTAGTTCTGTTAAAGAGTTTCCAGGAATGATACTGTGGTACTTGGTGCTACTGGTGGTTGGTATAGCATGGGAAGTCATTTTGTTGATTGATAGTAAAAAGCGCACTTCCTTGGAAATCAATTAATGTGAAACTAATACCCTCATCCCTAAAGTATTATGTTTTCATTGATTAGTTATTTGCTGTTTACCATATTGGAATTGTTGAGGGGATTTTAATCTTGTTGATGAGTGTTTAACAAATGATCATGCATCCATATTTGGAGCTGGGGAATAGGTTAGTTATTCTTTATGCTATTGCTCCTAGTGAATATCAACAACAGGTTTACAAACTTGCTTTGTTTTTGCAATTACAGAGTTGGAAAGAGATGTGGATGAAGAGCAGATAAAGATTGCCTACCGACGCTTGGCCAAATTCTACCATCCTGATGGTCTGTTCCTTCTTCAAGTTCAAAGGGAATAACTTATTTTGATCCTTTTATGTGAGAATGAGTCCTACATGGTGTTGGCTGTCTGTGTGTTTGTAAGGTCAGCAAGTTCACACTTACTGACATGTTCTGATTGTTTTGGAACTGCTAAATTTCAGTGTTTTGTGCATTTCTAGTGTTCAGGTCTTTTATTTCCTGGGCTTCAATTTTATCCTCTTCATTAATGGCTATGGTCATCGTTTATTGATTGGATGGAAACTACTACTGGAATATATGCTAGATGCAGTAATGACGAGGATATTCCAGTAGTAGCAAAAGTCAAGAAGCACCATCCTTTGGCACCATCGTTTATTCATTACTGGTATGATGGTAATTGCTCTCACTGGAAACTACTTATCTTGCCACCATCGTTTATTCATTACTGGTATGATGGTAATTGCTCTCACTGGAAACTACTTATCTTGCCATAGGATGGTGCTTCTTGACTTTTGCTATCCAATTGTCATTTTCTAAGACCTCTTTTTCATTATTGATCCAGAAAGGAATAAACTAAAAAAGATTCTAATTGAGGATTAACGTGCTGGCTGAATAGAATCATGCTGAAACATATCTTCATAGCTGAAACGTCTCTGTCTACTCTTAAATTTTTGTCTACATGTTGGTCTCTATCTTTGTGCATAAATTTCAATCAGATCCTTTTATTCCAGTATTTAAGCATATATGTAATGCTGTCAGGATGAGCTTTTTTATTGTAGTAACTCTGGCGAGTGACCATGCAATCTCATTTTCGTGTGGAATAATATTTTGAGTATAAAATGCAAGTGGTATTGTTATTTTGTATCCTTTTTCCTGCTAAAAATGTAGTTTCCTTTTTGCTGCTCTTAGTCATGGTGTTAAATAGTGACGAAGTGAGTGTCTTCTTTTATGTTTTCTCTTTCTCAAACTGTGAAATAATCTGATATTCTTTTTGCTTGAAGTTTATGATGGTAGAGGAACTCTTGAAGAAGGGGAAACAGCAGAAGCTAGATTTATTAAGATTCAAGCTGCTTATGAGTTGCTCATAGACGAGGAGCAGCGGAGGAAGTATGATATGGACAACCGGGTCAATCCAATGAAGGCAAGATACTAATATATGTATCACTTTTTTTTCACTGCAATACATTCATTATAAAGCAGTTTATATAATTTTACTGTGGGTTCCGATGAAAAATGCTCTTAGAGCATGCTTTTAGAACTGTGCAAGGCGTGTTATATGGTACATCCATTAACACAGCCCTTCTATTTACATGTTGCTGATTACAAGATGCAAGTCCCATGATGCTAATTGATGGTAATCATAATTGTAACTTATGTTGTCATACTTATCTTTATATAAGACTACTAGTTTGAGTGTGGACTGGATAAAGTTGTGAATATTTTCTGCCTGACATGCATACTAAATCTTGGATGTAGTATGAGTTTTACCAGGAAAAGAAAAATCTAGGTGGAGCATAGGGCTTAAACATAGTGAGTCGAGATAACCCACTACTGAAGTTGAGCTTAATTCAGAATTTTAGAGCTTAAGTGCTGGTATAGCCTAGAATTTTAAACTCAAGCTCAACTAGAAGTGATGCTTGAGTTTGACATTGACTTAATTAAGCTTTCAGTTTAATATTTGAAAAATATGTATTTTTTTTTTTCAAAGTAAAAAAATATTGATGTTCCAACTTGACACAGGCTTGGCTAACATTTAAGCTTGATCCAAACTCAATTATCTAGTGCTAAATATTATAAAGTTTAAGCTTGACTTAGTTAACTAGTCAAGTAGTTCAAGGTTGAACTTGACTTAACTGTTATCAAATCGAACTCGAGTAGATATCAAGGTGAACTTGTGTAGCTTAGTGAGTAGATTTGGCTCATTTATACCCCTAATTGAGTGTAGACTGCAATAGTGTCAAATTTCATGTTATGGCATGAGTTTTATGTGCAGAACAGTGTAGGATAATTTTCTGTTACTTTATACTCAATGGACAGTAGTTGCACCTTTGGTGAATTTGGATCTCCTAGCTGAATTAATTCTCCCAGGCCTTATTCACTGAAGGGATCTTCCTGAATAGAAGCCATAATAATTAGATTTTGCATTATGCTGGTTATTTAGCACTTGAAGAAATTTGCTGACATTGATTCTCTCTTTTTCTGCCAGGCATCTCAAGCTTGGATGGAGTGGCTTATGAAAAAACGTAAAGCTTTTGACCAGCGTGGAGATATGGCTATTGCTGCTTGGGCTGAGCAACAGCAGCGTGAGTTGAATCTCCGTGCACGCCGACTCACACGTTCAAAGGTAACAAAAGCTTCCATATTAAAATGAGCTTCTTTAACGTTCTTGGACAGTAGAAGGTTAATATTTCCTATTGCACCTCTTTGTTTTTTTTCCTTTCATTTCCACTCCTGAATCCAGTCCAGCAAAGTTGCTATTTGAATAGACTGACGTTTGTATTTTTTTACACAAATTCTGGTAACTTTAGTTGTCCCTTTTGTGCAATATATCGTCTTATAAACAAGTGGAAGCCTTTGTCATACTAAGGATCGTAAACATGTAAATAATTAGTATTATGTAAATATTTAGGGGGAATTTGTAGATGCAGCAGTGTCAAATATGTGCTTAATCCACTAACAAAAAGAAAATATGTGCTTAATCTGCCAATCAACATATCTTTCTCTTTTATGCCTTTTCAAATTATTTATCATCATACTTCGTTTTCACCTACTAGATTGACCCAGAAGAAGAGAGGAAAATTTTGGTGAAGGAGAAGAAAGCATCAAGAGAATTTTTTGACAGTACTCTCAAGCGGCATACACTTGTCTTAAAGAAGAGGGATTTGATGAGAAAAAAGGCAGAGGAGGAGAAGAAGAGGGCTATCAGTCAGCTTTTAGCTGCTGAGGGCCTGGAGCTTGAGACAGATGATGAGGAGGCCCCGTAAGTTTGTCAACTCTGCCGCAGATTTCGCGTCTGCAACCCATAATTTATCGTATCTGTCTCTTCTGGGGTCATTTAAAATATGTATGCTTACAAAAATTTGTATATATGATTTACAATTGAAAAGGAAGGCTATGTGCCTTTGATCTACAGCATCTCAATCTCTCCACCTTCCCCCTCTCTCTCCTCTCTTTTTCAAAGGAATCAATTTTTTATATGCATTTATTTGAGGGCTCTGTGCAACTTGATACACGCTGTTACCAAACATGTAACCTTTAGATGGAGATTTGCAGCAAAATGTAACATTTTCTTATGAATTAGCCCAGAAGTGATGTACATCACGAAATATTTGGACCGAAAAACAGCACGAAGATTGGATATACTTTTGATAACTGGCTGACTTTAGTAGCATTTGGAGCCACAGGCACATTAGCAATAACGTTTCGTTAGTTTTACCATTTTTCTAAGAATGTCATACGAGCTAACAAGGGTGTCCTGAGAATATAAAAGAATTTAAAAGTTAAAAGGTTAAGAGTTTATTCCATTTCTTTTTCCCCGTTTTTGAAAATCTTGTGCTAAGTTATTATAGAAAAAAAAAAAGTATAAATTAGTTATCGTTTTTAGAAAATTTGATTATGAGGACATGCGTACAAAATGAAATTACGCAACAAATTATCACTCTCAGGGGTAGGACTAGTTTCATAAATTTTAATATTATTAAAAGGAGGAGGGATAAAAGCCGTCCGTTCTTGTTAAATTATATAGATAAACGCTTACGTGGAAGGGTCAGTGAACGTTGTCGCTAAATAACGCAGAACTAACGGTTATGTTGGTCCTCCGGGCACCATTATCGTGAAATTTTTATCATTAATCGTTAGTATTAAATTGAATGGAAATGGCTCGGGGTTTCAAATGGAGAACAAAAAAGGAGTGGATGGGGATGGGATTTTTGAACCCGACGTGAATCGAACACGCAACCTTCTGATCTGGAGTCAGACGCGCTACCATTGCGCCACGGATCCACTTCGGAACTTTTAGTTTTATTATATATAAATTATCATTATTATTATTATTACCTCTTCTGGCAGATTTTTAACCGGAAAGGCGGAGGCGACACGAATAAAGTTAGGCCTTACTGATGATCCGACATCTATTATATTGTCTATTCGCTAAGCTTTAATGTTGTTTCCGGGTTCACGTTTAGGGTGAAATAAAAATCATGCGTATGCTATGTCGCAAAAAAAGAAAAGAGGAGAAAACAGTCGAGGGCGGGTCATCAATTTTTGCCATATTACAATTATCCAGGGTAGTGAAAGTCATTCCACTTTACTCTAAAATAAAATACGGGTTATCACAAGACCAAAATAGATTAGTTATTCTAATATTATAAAGCTACTACTACTTTGGTTTACCGAATTGCTGTTTCAGAGTATGCTCATTACTGTCAAGTTGGAGAGTATAGATAAAAGATTTTGAATGTAAATCCCTTAGACTCATATTAACCTCCTTAAAATTTGGATTGATCCATTTAGGTCGAAGATTGACGTGTTTCACCATCTATCAGTCTAACTTGATCAACCTGCTAAAGAGTCTCTAAACAAGGATTAGACACCATTTAGCATCCGACCTCACACTACGGTCTTAATAATCATAAGCCAAGTGGATAAGCCTCTAAGACTCAATCAACAACTATGCTCCTATATTCTCAAAACACAATGGTTAGCATAACCCTACTTATTAGACTTAGTGACATGCATACATGCTCTTAGATTAACGCCAATCCTTCTCTATAAATAACCTAAACACTTCCATAATAACTCATCTCGACTCCTTTGTGTACTTAGTCTACATTAAGCTTTGTAGCTCTCTTACTCTCCTACAAACACTTGCTAATTTAAGCACCGAGGGTGTTGGCCAAAGTTGCTAGCAACAAAACCCTTTTTACTAAGGGGGTCTAAGATGATGTCCTTCTTCCCAACTCTAAGTTACCAACCGTGAACCAATACAACGGGATAGGTGACCTAGATGATCACTTACTCCACTATCATACTCTCATGAACCTTCATAGTAATGGGGATGCCATCATGTGCAAAGCGTTCCCAAGCACTTTCAGGAAAGTAGCTAGGATATGGTTCAATCACGTCCTTGTTAACTATATTCCATCCTTTGACGAGTTTGCTCATCGCTTCAATTTGCATTTTTGAGCTGGTAAGCAAATCTAAGACGTGTTGTCCTTATATCTAATTCGGTAAAAAGAAGGGGAAACCTTTCATGAATTTATGGCACAGTTCAATAACGTCGTAGTTAAGATCCCTCTACTAGACGAGAGAATAGCCGTCGACACCATCTAGCTCGACATTTGGCTGCCTAGTAGCTTCTTCAACTCTATATATAAGAGTAGGCCTAAGTCCTTAACTAAATTCTAGTAGAAGGCCTTAAAATACATGGACTAAGAAGATAATATCCATGTTAAGCATGAAGTCGACGTGGAGAGGTTGAGAGGAAAAAAGGAGAAAGAAGGGATCCATTAAGGATTGCCTCAATGGTAAGGTGCTCAGCTGCTTGATGGAGGTAACCCTAAGGACAAGAAGTGCCCATTACCCCTTCTGGCATACTCATAAAATATACCCCTAAATCGACCTCTTAGCTAGGTTTACATAAAAATTCATGGTAGGTTTCATACTTTGAAGCAATAGAGTCGTAATAGTTCCGCCGTCTAAACCATTCTAAGATAGTAGTTGGTCTTACAACCGCTATCCTAGACCTGATCTACACAAAGCGTCTACGACTAACCCACTTTGAAGTAACCAGTTTATAATTTAAATAAATCATTTACCTAAGAAAGTGAGAAAATATATATATATATACTATAATTCAGTTATTACATTATTCAAAAATGAAAAAAAAATCTAAAATAAAAGTTTAGACCTTAAAAATATATGTTTGTTTTTTAAATGTTTTTCCTTACTCCCCAGGATTGAGTAGTTGCTAGTTTCAGAGTAGTTGTATGCCATTTCTTAGCCAGCATCTGCACGAGGTCTATAGGGATGTGAACAATCACAGCCCAGTAAGTGAGGATGGGGGACTTAAAACTATACCACAAACATAATAAAGTTATCAATCAATTTATTAGGTACAATGCATGTTCAAGCAAATGCCATCGTACAACGTTATTCGACCGATCGACAGATTAGAGAAATTGCGCCCGCTCTAATCCGAGTTGAGGAGTTACTGTTAATGCAACAGCTCACAACCAAACTCAAGCTTGTGCAATGGAGACATCACTCCTCTCGTGACTACCTTCGAACCATTGACTTCACCCTCGCTGCGATCTCCTCATTTGTCACTTAGTTCGACTAAGGATGAAAAATGGACCATTATATAATTCCGTGCTATCCCTTTCGAAGGGGTCGGTATTTAGCCGGAGAATCCTAAGTTTCCTTAATGGGTTGCCATGTAGGTCCGATTATAATTACAGATTGTATATTTGATTAGGTCCAGTTTAAGGTGATCAGTCATTTCATACAAATCATATAATATAAGCTAGAACAATAGACAGAATCATAACATAACTCATAATTAAACACATGCACATAACCAACTATCTAACACACACAACTAAGTATAATCTCAAGCCTCTAAAATAGCAACGTATTAATCCTAACTTACCTAGACTTCTCGCTCGCTCACTCGAGGTCCAACTCACTCAAGCTATTGCCGATCATCTTTATAACACAAATGCGGTTTCAGTTTTCCATATAACTATTATAAGTTGGTTTTATCCTATAACGCTTATTGTTATATTTTGTTTAGGGTTTAATATATCCAGTTATCTAGGTTTTCAAATCTTTTACAATTATTCTAAGTTTGGAGTTAGGTTCGGGTTCAGTTTCCGTATCGATTTCTAAATTAGGTACTAGTTCAATTTCGAAATGCTGTTTTATACCCGAACCCTAGAAATTCATTTCAACTCAAATGTGAAATTGATCACATTACTTCTCAATATCTTAAGTACCATAATTACCTCTAATCAGTATTGCATTATATCCAGTACACTTAAATCCTTAATAGTATACCGAATTTACTCTTAATGTAAGAAATTTTTACATTTTTCATATAATTGCATAAATTCAAGTTTCCCGTCAGATTTATTGTATATTTTTATTATTATCATAATATCAATTTTTATTCTAATATTTTCTATTTATTATATTTCTAATAATTACATATTATGTATTATCACCTATTATGTATGTAATACACATCTAATATTTCTCTCACTCTAATTACCATCTCCTAACATCAATTATCATTTCAAAGTGTTTAAATTCATCCTAAATAAGATTTTACACAATTACCCTAATTTACAAAATTAACTTAAAATTTACTATTTTTCTCTATTATTCATTTACTATATAATTAACCTAATAATTACATCTAACACCCTAAACGCTACAAGTATCATACTTTATCAGATTTCAACATCCTAAAACATATAATTATTCACTAAATCAGTAATTAACCATTTAATTACTTAATTAACCCTAAATTACCCATTTTATGCCTCATTTTAAGGCCTAAAAATTATCTAAAATTTTCGAAAATTAATTTTTGAAAATGAGCTTCATAGTATTGTTCTATATCATCTAAGTAATCTACACAAAAATTTTGGGCTCAAAAATACATTCCTAAAATCATTTATTTCTAAACCGAAATATGCTGGGTTTTGCATGATTTATTAAGAACTATCTATCACGGGACATATTTTCATCAAAATAATATTTTTATAAAAAGTGCATACAAAAATATTCCATAATAACAAAATTTATAATTTTCTAAAAATATTTACTATTTTTACAAAATTACATAAAATTGGGTTGGAAATCGAACTCACTGATTTGAGTGGATCCGGCCACCGTCGGTGGCTATAGGTGTATCGGCCCTCTTAGGCACTACCACCACCGTATGGTGATGGTGGCCGTCCACTCCCAGTTGCTCGTTGGGTTTAGGTTCTCCTTACAAGCCTCAGCTGCACAGTTTTTTTTTTTACTCGAATTTTTTTCTTCCTATTTTGATGCTCCTAATTTTTCTCTAATTTCTAACTGTCCAAATGAGCTTTGTGATTTTTTTCCCTATTTATAGAGCTTTGTGGTAATTAATATGCATTAAATTAGACAAGACATTATTCCCTTAGTTTTTGGCTTTTTTGTTGCTCTAATTTAATTGCTAATTTTTTTCTTATTTTCCCCAGCTTCTACGACTCAATTCTGGATCATTCCTTATTTTTTCTGATTTTTTTTATTTTTTCTTAATTAATTATGAATTTTCTTTAATTATTTAGTATTATTTTAGCACATCACGCGTATTTTAAGTAATTACGCGTATTTCTACCTACATGTAAATTCATGTATAGTACAAATAAATATTCCTAAATATTATTTAGGTCATTCTATGATTTTTAGTATATATATAATTTATCTCTAACGATTCGTTAATTATCGGAATGCATTTTACGTATTTTCGATAAATAACGAGTTATATACTTAAAATTTGGAATTTTTATATTTTTTATTTTATTGCTTATTTTCTCAAATTCGAACTTAAGGGATCATTTATACTAATATTTCTAGTTTTACTTATAATTTAGGCTTGATCAAATCTTTCAATTGATCGAAACCCTGAATGACTAGTTGTGGAACTTACAGTAGGGGTTTACCTTAAAAGAAGCCTACAAATATGAGGAGTAACCCCAACCAAAGGAACTCTAACAAATCTTGTTAGCTCCATAAAGACTACGACCATACTATGAATGAGTACTTTTAGTTGAAGAATGTCGTAGATGATGCTATTTAAAGGGCCCTCTATAGAGAATATATGACTAGAACCAATGATTATGGTGAACGAGTTCCTTAAGAATGGTGGATTAAGGAAGCCTAAGAGAAAGTGTAGACACCTCATTTTTATTGTTTTTATTTTAATATTTTTATTGAGCCAAGTTAAAAAAAAAGAATAAAAATAAATGAACAAAAAAAAAGAATAAATAACAAAAATTGAAAAAAATAAAATAAAAATAAAGTATCAAGTCGTATCGAGTCAAGTTGTTTAAAGTCGGATTGGATAATGGTATGTTCAATTTAATAAATTCTAAAGTTACTAAGGGACTGGGCTTTGTTAAAATATTTTAAGTCTAGTCCAATATAAAGTGAATTTTAATCTAAGTTATATTAGACTAAAATAAACTTAGGGTTTATTAAATAGATTTTTAGGCTAAATTAAGTTGAACTGAGTCGGGCCCAAAAAATAGAAAGTTTAAATTAAAATATACTTTATAGAAACTAGGTTGAATTTTTAAAGAATTTAAATTATATCTTCCATATCTAAGATTCGTTATTATATCTTTTGTATCTAAGGTTTGTTGAGGTCAAATATATATCTAAAAAGATATAAAAGATTCGATTGTGTAGCTTATAAATAGTGAGTAGATGGTAAGGTTTAAAAATGTTTTTTTTTTCTTTTTCTTTTTCTTTTTTTCTTTTTTATAATCCCTAACACACCAACACATATTTGCACCCACACATTTTCACAATCACTATCCATCGATCATTCACAAACACATGACGTAAACTTACCTATGTTGACATAAACTCATGCCTACACTCCTTTACCCATGACACATATGAGCACCAATACACTCATATACCAAACACTGACACTAGCACATGCTACACACTTCTTGCTGCATTAGATCACGTCCTACTTGAGCAACGATATACTTACACACCAAACACTAACGTAGGCTCACACACATGACACAAACATATACATAACCATCATTTGATCTCTCATACCCCCCTCCCCCTCCCTTAACATACACGATACAAATACACAACAGCACCTTCCAGACATACACATAAACATACAATAGCCTCCTCAACACATTAACACCATATGGCATACACAATACATTGACACCATCCAACACACTCACGTACTACACACTCACTATTGAACGCCTGATCACCGTCCTAAACACACACGATAGCACACATCACTTAGTCACTGATATGCTGCACATTTACTCGGTCACTCGTACGCTTCATATGTCAATACAGCTACACTTAACTACATCAATACACGATAGTACACATGCTGCACTTCGTTTCATTCATTGTCGCACATAGCCACGTCCTGATGTCACACGATCCACAGCCACGTGCAAGATCGTAATTCACTACTACACACGCGCATGACCAGTACCGGACATGCAAACATAGTTCAAACGATCACAACAATCAACATGAACATGCCGATTATGCACGACTCAACTCGTTTAGGTAATAAAAATTATTTTTTTATTTAATTATTTTTTATTAGTTAATTCATTATTTTACTAATTTGGTTTTCTTTAGTGCAAGTTTCTTATTATTTTTTTATTATCATATTGTTTGCTATATTTTTAGATAATTGTCATTTTTTTAATAATTTAGTTAAATTGCATTTTTAGCTAAAATGACATTTTTTGAAAAATTGCACATCTTTTCTCCGAGATTTGTATCTTTAGAGAAAATACGTATTTAGAACAAATTTTAGTATATCTTATATGTAAGATTTAAAAAATATATTTTTGATATGTAGTGATTCTTTTAAAAAAGTTAAAAAAAATTAACCTAAGTTTTTAGAAAGATTTAGTTAGTTAAGTTTTTTTAAAATGGATTTGTGAAATTATATCTTTTTAGGGTTTTTTTAAAAAATAATAAATGGTTAAATAAATATAAATCTAGCTCGATTTTCAAATTAAAAAATATTCGCCCATTAAAGCTTTTCTAAATAAAACTACGTTGATTTGATCTTGACTAGTAGGTACTTAAGAACCTTCGAAGTAACCGTATAAAAAATTAAAAAAAAATTTCCTTTTTCTTGAAAAATTCCTAATAAAAAAATTTATTTTAGTTATATTTTGTATATTTATATATAACTTAGTATTTTTAGAAAAAAATATAAAAATAAAGCCCATTAATTTTTTTATCTTTATATAGTGATGTAGCTTTAATATGTTAGCTTTTGAATTTATTTTTTTGTTAATTTTCTAAAATTATTTTTTAAAGAAAATTTTTGGATTAGTGGCTAAATTAAGGTTTTCCCACCAAAAAATCCTAATTTCATTTTTTACAAATTTAACTGGTTAGTGACTCTAATTTTTCTAAATATTTTTTTAAGAAAAATGTTTTTTCCTTAATTTAATGTCGAGCAATTTATATTAAGTGATTGAGCTTAATATAGATTGAATTAAGGCAAACAAAATAGGGTTCGACTGGAAGATAATAACTACCACTATAATAATGAGCCCCCAAGGGTATCATCAACATTGTAGTTGAAGGACCTCACCTTGAGAGCTAGTTGAACTTTATGCCCCATCAAAAGTTATGTTGGTAAGGGAGAAGAGGTAGGGGTAGAATGCCTCTATCTCCTTTTCTGACAAAGATCTTGAAGGAGTTGATACGTCTCATTAGCATACCTTGATAATAAGAATAAGGATATAAGGATTCAATGCCCTAAAAATAATGGTAGACATTAACAGCTCTGCCAACATCCTTTTCAAGCACATGTATGATAAGATATGGAAGAAGCTGCCTATACAAATGAAGCTGTACCACTCCGACCTGATCAACTTCAATGGGGGGATTGTCTAACCTAAGGGCATTGTTACCATCGACATGGAGCTTGCTGATGATGACTAGGAAAACTGTAGAGTTTGTGGTGGTAAACTATCTGTCCCCCTACAATGCAATATTGGGACAACAGAGCCCCATAAGTTTCAAGGTTATCACATCATCTCTCTACCTTAAGAACAAATTCCTTACTCCAACTAGAGTAGGGATTGCCAATGTGATTAGAAGCTCTTTAGAAAGCTTTAAATGAAGGTAGCTAAAGGAGACGGTGTCTTCATGCTTGAAACCAGACCATAGGAGAAGCTGATTGATAGAGGTAAGCTGAGAGAGAAGACCTAAGAGGTGCATATCAGTGACAGTCCTAACCAAACCACGAAGGTTAAGATCTCAACACCTTTTAAGTTGAAAGAAGCAATTATCCAACTCTCGTAGTCTAATGCCGATAGGTTTTCTTGGTTACCGTTAGATATTCTCTACATATCAACTAATGTGGCAACCCATTACCTTAAGACAAATGATAATATATAGCCTATCAAGTAGAAAAACAGACACTTCACCTAGACCAATAAGCAACGATCAAAGAGGAAGTACATAAGTTGCTAAAGGTTGGCTTTGTATAAGAAGAGAAATATTAGACCTAAATAGAAAAATGTTGTGCTAGTAAAAAAGAAAAATGGAAAGTAACAAATTTGCATATGCCTAAAGGATTGCTTCCCCCTCTTGAGGATTGATCAGTTGATAGACTCCATATTAAGCTACACATTATTAAGCTTCATGGACGCTTTCTTAGGTTACAACCATTCCAAGATGGACCTAAAGGACGAAGTCCATACCTCCTTCATTAATGGTTTTGATACATATTGTTACACCGTAATGCCTCTTGGCTTAAAAAACACTAAGGTGATGTATTGGTAGATGGTAACCAACTTGTTTAAGCCCTAACTTGGGTGTAATATGAAGGTGTATGTTGATGATATGATTGTCAAAAGTAAATAACTCGATGACTACATTAAGGATTTGTAGGAGGCCTTTAATTGGATGAGGAATTATGATATGAAGTTTACCCCCCGGTGTATCTTTGGGATGGTTAAATTCCTTAACTGTATGGTCACCCAACATAGTATAAAGGCTAATCTAGAGAAGATCAATGCAACATAAGACATGAAGCCCCCTTCTACTATAAAGGAAATATAAAAGCTCACTGGCATAGTAGCTACATTGAGCAGATTTGTCTTTCGAAAGTATGGATTGAAGTACGAAGTTCTTTAAAATCCTGAAGAACCCTAAAGGATTTGAATGGACTCTACAATGCTAAGTCACCTTCATGGAACTATAAGACTTCTTGGAGCATCTACCAATTTTGTCAAAGCTAGTTTTAAGAGAAGATTTGTACCTTTACCTAGCCGTTTGCAACCAAACGTTGTCCTTTGTATTGGTCAGGGCTAAAGGAAGGGAGCATAAGCTTGTATATTATGTTAGTTATATTCTCCAAGGGTCGGAGGTCAGGTATTCTAAAATTAAGAAGTTTGCCTTAACTGTGGTTCTAAGTATTGACCAATCAACCATTGCATATCATGTTCCAAAAGACTCGACGCATCTAAATGAATGGTGAAATATGTGTTGAGCCATGAACAGCTTACAAGGCACAACTCCTTACTAACTTCATTATAGAATATACAGGAAAAGAGGAAGTTCCACTACGAGATAACAAACTGGAGTGGACTCCCCATGTCAATAGCTCATCTATCTTACGAGGAAGATGAATCTCATTAATACTTATTAGGTTACAAGAGACTAAGATCTACTATGCCCTCTCGGCTTCAATATAAGCAATGACCAATCTAAATATGAGGCCCTAATCACTGGTCTAAATTGGCCAAGGAGATTAGTGTCGAGCATTTGGCAATCTTCTCAAACTCAAAGCTTATCATTTAGTAGGTTTGAGGTGAATATGAGGCTAGAGGTGCATCCATGGTGAAGTACTTGGACAAAGTGAAGACCTTTTAGGCCTTATTCCCTCTACGAAATATCACTAAAATTCCTTGAACTAAGAATTTGGTAGCTGACGAGATGTCCAAACTTACCTTGACAGGAATACAGAAGCCGAAGGTAAAGGACAAAAAGATCTATATTAAATACCTGCTAAACAAGAGTATTAGCCTAGAAAAAGTTGAGGTCCTAAAGCTTAACATGGTCCTTTTCAAGTTGAGTTGGATGGACCTTATAAAAGAATACCTAGAGCATAGTACCTTATTAGCCAATTAGAAGGAGGCTATGACGTTGAGGAATCATGTCACCAATTACACCTTAGTTGATGGTATTCTCTAAAAAAGAAGGTTCAGCCTCACCTCATTAAGATGCCTTCGTCTTGAGAAAGGACTACACATTATAGACGAGCTGTACGTTGGCGTGTGTAGCAATCAAATCTAGTCTGAAGCCCTTTACAATAGACTTTTTTATCTCAAGCATTGTAGGATAACAATGAGGCAAGATGTAAAGGCCATAGCTAGAAGTGCCCACATTGCTAAAAGTATACCCTAATCTGACATACCCCTAGTTCTAACCTATAGTTGCTAAGTAACCGATAGCCCTTCACCCCATGAGGCATTCATATCTCGAGCACCTTCCCAAAAGCATTAGAGGATGCCAATTTATAATAGTAGCAGTCAACTACTTCACGAAATAGGTCGAGGTCAAGGTAGTAGTCAAGATTACAAAGAGGAACATGGAGTCATTCGTTCGCAACAACATCCTCTCTAGATTCAGAGTCCCCTATGCTCTTATAATGGATAACAAACATTAGTTTGACAATTCGAAATCGAGGGAGTTCTATGGCATACACCATATTAACCTCCGTTTCACTTTGGTTGCATACTTATAGTTGAACGATCAAGTCGAGGCAACCAATAGGATTATCCTTAAGAGCATTAAGAAGAGGGTGGATTATGTATAGGATAAATATGCAGATGAGCTCCCAAACATCTTGTAAAAGTATTGAACTACACACCAAATGTTGATAGGAAAAACCCTTTTCTACCTAGCTTTTGTTTTGGAGGTCATCCTATACATAGAATTAGAACTCCCAAACATCCAAACCTATTCCTTTAACACACTTACAAATGAGTCCATCCTGCAGGCTAGCATAAACACAATTGAAGAAGTATGGGACCTAGCAATGACTCACATAACCGCCTACCAACATATAGTGGCTCATTATTATGATAAAAAGGTCAATACAAGGAATTCAAGATTAGAGACTTGGTCTACAGAAGATTACTGGTTATGCGTTCTCATAAAGGGCAAGGGAAATTAGCCCTTAATTGGGAAGACTTGATTAAGGTGAGAGAAAGCTTAGAGAATGGGGCATACCAACTTGAGAAGCTCAACAACAAGCTCATCCTAAGAACATGGAATGCTGATAATCTTTAATTGTACTTTGAGTAACTCTTGTGTTTGCATTCCATGTACTTGTCAATTATTAGTAAAGTATAGTTTATTCCTCAAGTACCCTTTGTCCACTTCTTACTTAAGCATTATTTTCATTTCAATTCTTTAATCTTAGCCCATGATAGGTGAATAGATATTCATACATTGATCAAGCCCTTTTAGGGGCTCTTAACCACCTCCCTTCTATAGGTAAGGGTAGGTCGGAACACCTCCGACCCAACCTCTTCGATTAACCTTGATAGCATAAAACAATCCCTCATACGACTAAGGAACTTCTACTATGCCAACGAAATACCACCAGCTCGACCCCTCTAAGTGACCTAAGCTATCCATGATTGAATGGTCTTTTTGATGAGTAAGCTTAACTCTTCCTCAAATAAAGGGACTTAGGTCACAAATGGCCAAACAAGTCCTCAAAGAATACATTAAGTACTATAAAATATAAAGAACGACAACAACGAGAAGCAAAAGGAAAAATAAAAGGTACTTAATTTTATTTCATCATGCAATATAAAGTGATAGGTCAACATACTAGCCTGAAAGGGGAGAAAGTTTATACATTTCACCTTTTTAGAAAACAAGAAGAAAAGTACAAAAAAACTAAAGTAAAGTAATAAGCTTTGTGCCCTTCATTTCGGACAAGTCAACTCAATTATATCATAAAGTCTAATGTTTTGATTACCGGTTTAGAAGGTTAATCCATTGATGCCAATTGAGAAGCTACTTTAGGAGGGGGAGGAGGAAGATTAGTCCTGCTTTGCACATTTATTGAAATAATAAGCAGTACGATTGAATCTTGACCTTTAACTTAACCTTCTAGTTGGGCCAAGCATTATGGAGACTATTGAGAAGGAGGAGGAGGATTATTCCCGAGGGCTTCTATCATTGATGGATTGGAAGCTAGACCTACGGCCTCCACGGCTTATGCAACTTTCTTCCCTCTTGTCTTAATAGGTTTGTAGTTACAAGAATATGAATGGATTAGAAAATTATCAAACTTCAAGAAAATTTAAACTAAGTTAATTCTGTTACTTCTAAACTGTATTTTGAAGAACATTCAACACTAATCTAATTATTATGAAATCTGATACGAGCTCCTAAGATAGAAAATGATAGATGAAACCAGAGTGAAAATGAAAAATAAGCTCTCTCGTTTGTTACATCATGTTATTAGTTACCTTTATATACAACTCAATATGTAGGTATGTACAAAATGTGTACATAGGTAAAAAAGAAATTAATGTATAAAGGAATAAAAGAAATTATGAATTGTAAAGAGCTAAAAATTGTTATATTAGTTATTGAGATAAGTTTATTATTTATTTAGGCTTGATTCCTTAGGCTAAATGATAGGGTTTAAGGAGTTTAGTCCATATTGGGATGATTCATGAAGATTTGGCTTGGTAGGCTTAGAATAAGAATCATTGGATTGGTCCGTCCATCTCCAACCTTTCTCAAGCAGATTCGTGCACTTATAAAGAAAGCTACTAGTTTTTAGCCCATTAGTTAGCTCATTCTAGATAATCACGAATTGAGTGAGCTCTGTTTTATAAAAACTTAGCTCTCTAAGATTAAATAACGCTCAAGCAAAGAATTGATCTTATTTGCTTAAGTTACAAGGTGAACATTAAGGTCTCCTAAAGCTACCTTTTCTATCACTTATGCATTTGAGACACTGAAATTGCCTGCTCCTCCTTACTATCTTATTCTCATCTAATCATCTTTTTAAATGACAGTCCTACATCATTTCTTTAAAATCACGTATAGCGCGCATGTGATCATTATAATCAAACCCCATATACATAAATAAATGACAATTGCTATATCATGCAGCATATTTCATATCGTTTAACTCCTTTTATATATTTGAAAATCTACACGATATTATCTTCATGGACACTTTAAATCCAAAAACAGTGTCTAACCATTTTCGGAACTATGACTTATTCATTCCCAATCTTAGTAATTATAATTTCATAGCTGTTTTCCATATTATTACACACTTTACGAATGTAATACATATTTTTTATTTTGATAATACCATACGTTTGAATTGAATAGAGGTAGTTGTATAATTTCTGTTGGTTGCGTGCTAATTCCTAGTTCATGACAAGTTTTTGAGAATATTTTCTAATTTTTTCAGAAGTTTTTTTTTTTTTAATCCTTTTAGTTATTTCTTAAACACCAGTCTGTATTCAAGTAAAGTTTTATTTATTTCTATGAATCGATATCGTTTATATCAATGGGCTATAAAGCTTTTTACACGGTTTTTTGTTATCGTCCTAATATTGCTATGTACTAGAAGGGTCTCTAGAGTAAGGGATGGTGAGTGTAGGGTGGACTTAGATAGACTTTTGAGCGAAGCTTCCAAGAGCAGGACCAGGGCAAACCCTACTGTTATCCACGTTTTCGTGTCTCATAGGTATAGGATTGTAGTAGGGCTTTTGATGTCTTCTAACGGGCCGGCCTGACTGGGCCACTAGGGCTGCGATCATCATAACTAGAGCTGTCCACTTTTCAATTTCACCCACTCTTTTCTACCATCTTATTATTATCCCTAAGGATACGGAAGATGGACCCGTTTCATCTGCACAAGAGAAACCTTGAAGCCTTACTTCTTTCGGCTACTGAAACCTTCACTTTTTCTTTTCGTCTTCCTTCTTCATAAAGAAAGAAAACTTCATGGACCCTTCGCTTTATGCATGCAATTGCAATATATATTTCAATTTCTTTTTATTATTATTGTTGAAAAAGTGGCCCTACGCTTCTAAATCCGGTACCCTATTGAACTTGAAGCTTGTCATTTTTAAGATCTCAAAAATATATTTTAGTGGTTTTTCTTTTTCAAGGCCAAGACTACTTCAAAATTGTAAAATTTTTCGGTTTTCAAATTACAATTTAGAATAGATAATTCATGTTTATCTTGTAAATTTAGAGAATATAGAGATAAAAAATCAAAACTCGATGGCCTTGTTGGTGATCTTAGTGGTCTCTTGTTGGTCAAGTAGTCCTATGCGATGGTGTACTTATAAGAAAGCCTCATATAGCAATACTAGTAAGGGCATTACGATACAAAAGTTAGCAAGAATAGAAGGAAAGAAGTGTCTTATGAGTGTTTAAATTAAGTATAAAGTAATCAAGTTCAAATTCTTATATCTATAGTTTCATACCTTATTTATATGGCATAAAGCTTACATATTTAGGATATGTATCACATATGGATTGGCTCATATGCAATTAGCAAGGAGGCATGCTTAGTAAGATAAAAGACAATTCCTTTCTACTGATTGGTGGATTTAAGGAAGGAAGCTTGTCGCATCAACATAGACAGCTACCATGGCTTAGATGGCTAGGCTCCTAGATCATATAGTAGGCTACCACATAGCATATAATGAGGAGAGAAAAGAAGGATAAGTAGAGTAGCTATGGTGTCGTCTTCCTTAACTGGAGTGTCGAGCACTCGCCATGTGCTTGAGGATTGAAGTTAGTGTAGGTCTACTGAGTCTTGGATTTGGTTGTCTTAAGGACCATGGTCCTTACAGCTTGGGAGCTGAAGAGTTGGATATCCTAAGTACTTTATCGAAAGCTTCCAAGCTCATCAGTTGGTCGAGGTTGAGGTTAGGGGAGAGCTTCGAGTGTGATCTGAGTGTGTTGTACTAGTGTTGGGCACATTGATCATCTAACCATAGTTGGGCTTAGGTCGAGCCATTTATGGAGAGGCTAAGCAGGTTGGTTTATTGGAGGGAGCTAAGCTCTTGGCCCAAAGGGGTACTCGGAGGACCTTGAGTACGTTGAAACACTTAGGCCTAGGCAATCTGTAACTTAGACTAAAAAGGCCTTTCAACACTTATCAAGATGTGCAATATTTTTATTTTTGAAAAGCTTACTGGCACCAAACATTATCTAAACAAGTTGTGCTCTTAAGTTATGGTACACATCAAAATATATAAATATACAAAAAGGAATAAATTAGATTTCTTATGCAAAAGTTATGTGTATAATTTTAATGCTAGACATATGTTATTTGGATTTTCAAAGTTTAAGAAAATACAATATCATTGTTGTAACTTTAATCTTTGTGGCCAATATATTTCACCAAATACTAATTTTTTTTCCATGAAAACTGATTTTAGTATTTAAATTTATTAAATCAACCATAACATTTTTTGTTAAATATACTTCTAATCTATATTATAAAATTCATAGTTTTTAGATACTATTATCAATGACCGTTATTAGGTAAAGTCACGTATATGCTATTTTATATCTTTTTGAAAAATGTAGTATTTTTGCAAACTTTAAATATAGAGATGCTAACATGTTTTCATAAGAATTATAAATCAACCATCGGTACTTTATCCCCTTTGTAACCTTGTTGATATTCCATTCAGTCTATTGATTGTTGCTAAGTATATTTAAATGAATGACATACTAATAATAGTGTTTATTTTTTTAAAAACTATCATTCACATTTAAAGTTTTGGATTTTTATTAATATTTGCATGCATGGTTGTTAAAATCGCTATATAATTTTATGAGTTTATAATATTATGATATTTTTCTTAGTTAAAAAAAATGTAAAATCATGTAGATATAGATTTTTTATGAAATAATGAATTTTGATCTACGATTTTATAAATTTATGATTTTACCGATTTTGTATAATTTCATATGATATTACCGATTCTACATAATTAAAGTAACAGTAACAATTTGCACGATACTGATCTATTTACATGACATATTAGAATTGTTGAAGCTTTTCTCACTAAAGAAAGGAAGATCAAAACCAAAATGTTGTATTTGAAATATTAGTGTTTATATCATTATTAATTTAAAAGGGCTTTTGCCTCTCTAAGGATAGTTTGAATTTGGTTGTTTCACTTCATGCTCAAAACCTTCACAAATTGTATAGTTTTTTTAATTGCTTTTATCTTTTACCATTTTAGTTTCTATTATTTTCTCAACAACTAGGAAGCATTTCCATTTCCTCTAACAACAAAAAGTCTTCTTCTCTGTCAAATACTGATCGTCTAGTCATATAGCATCGCAAACACATAATATAATGCAAGAGCCTAACAAGTCAAATATACTTTTCGTCCGACGTCAAAAAAAAATTTTGTACGAAAGATTTATATCTTTCACCACTAGTTGGTAGCCCACACATTACAGACTACGCATTTTTCAGCTGTCTATCTAGCAGCACATACATAGATAGACATCGCAACGACTCCGCCGTCCATCCAATGCTCCTTACTGCAAGATCACAAAGCGGCTAGCCGGTCTTCTATGCCGACAAAATACTATATCCACGAAGATTTAGATTCGTGTTTTATAGTGTAGCCAGAATTTAGTTTAAGAACGAATATCATGAAATCAAAATAAGATAGTATGATAATGACATGAACTTAAAGTTAAGGTTTGTCGAATGCAACATACATTACATCTTTTCGGGGATGCATGCTAGGCTATCCCTCATCGATTCACAACCCACTAGCAAATTTATAATAAAGAGAAGTTGCTAGTATAAAAACATTTTTTAAAAGAAAAGATAACATACTTAAGAAGCAAATCTTCGTTTCAGCATTACTTCATTTTAATCTTATTAGAAAATTTTCACTTCGAGATAAATTTGTTAATAGTTTTATTTTTATTGTTAATGGGTGTGATTTACCGAAAATAGAAATGATTTATTAAACTAAAAAATTACCATAATATATGACTACTTTTGAGTGATTATACCATAAACTGTTCCTCACCGTCTCCCAAACCATCCTATGTTACTCGTTATGATATGTGTAAAAGGAAAATTCAAAAAGGATAATCAATAAAGCTAAAGTGTAAAACTAATCGTTCTACTAATGTACATATACGTTAAAGTCTAATCTCACTCATATACATAGAATTGATTCACTTGATTAATAAACATGACAAGCACTCTGATATTACTAACTCCTACCATTCATTTGATATACCTTACACATTGCATACACTCCACCCACACATTTCACCATCCATCCTTACGTACCAACTTCGTCCAGTCAACTTATGCATTACAAATAACTCTAAATTAAAAATTCAACTCTTGTTCGAGAGAAACCAGTACCAAAAGGGGAATGTCGAGCCAACAATGTAAGATACAAGGGTGGGATAGTAACAATTGAGAAACTTTGTTTTCTTAACAACTCTACTCTTCGAAGTTAGGGACCTGTTGGAAAAGAGATGCACAAGCATCGAGTTCCAGTGTCCTAAATTGAAGTATAAGTTAAAATTGAGTGGATTTTTAAAATCATGAATAATTTGCCAAAAAACACATCTGTCATCTTATGTTAAATTTTTATAATTAATAGGAAAGGTGATATATTTACCTTTTTGTTGTTTCTGTAACTGCTTGACCTTGTTTCTGTTTAACACATATCAATTTGCAACTCCACAAATTCAAAGTTAAGACATCAAAAGAAAAGTTGAATTCGATTGAATTGATGTAGTCATGTAAAGGCAAGGTCCAAGTCTACCAGTCTATTTGGACATCCTAGCTGGATATGTCTCGATGATTTGATCAAATAAACAACCAAAGTAGGCTATTCTCTAAATGCTAACTAACATGAAGAATGTGCTTAGATAAATGGAAATAACAATAGTCTTTTATCATCATATCAAAGTATGATGGTGCTAGTGATCATATGGCATTAAACATAGATTACTGAATTTGTGTTCAAAGTGTGGTGCTCAATACATGAGATAATAATGTGTATGCATGTGCAAAATCAAAGTGAATGTGTAAAATAAAATCTACCTCTTTAAAACGAAAGAAAAGTCTCCTTTTTCCCCTACACTTCTATAAATGAAATCCATACCTTACAATCACAACATTATCACGCTTCTCTCTCTCTCTCTCTCAATAGTTAGGCTAACAAATATCAATAGGACTTCTTTAACCATTTGACTTAAAAGTCTCTAATTAGTATAGATACGATATTCACCATTATGGTCTTATAAATTGATACCATTCTATCACATTTCATGTGAAACTTCACGGATATTATAATCTCTTTTCCTTAAACATGTGATGTCCTCATCGTGAAATCTTACATTAGACTTAATTATTTTCCCCTTTTCGATAAACAATCCCGTAAATTCTTATTACTCTTAACCTATGAATAATTCTGGAAGCATGTTAAGAGTTGTAGATTAGCAATACTCTTAGCCACCTTGGACCTCTTCTTTAAATTAGGTAAAAAATGTCTTAGAATCATGTTTTGATACTATTTGTAACTTTATATGCCAAAAGTAGAGATGAGTGTAGTTTAGTTCAGTATGGTTCACCCTCTTTACCAAATTCAAACCTAATATATTGGTTTGTTTGTTTTTTTTTTAATCAAACCTAATCATACAATTTAGTTAGTAAAATTTTCAAACCTAACTAAAATAGATTTAAATAGTTTTTTATCAAATTTTCATTAAATATTTTTATCTCCAATAATATATTTTCCTTTTCATTAAACTATCATATGTTTCTAATCAATTTCTCAAACATTTATCATGTGTAATAATACTTACTAAAAGTTGCACATGATCTTAGGAAATCCAATATAATTGAATAAGGAGAAAAGATTTTGTTTCAACAAACAATAGTATGGAAGGAGCAGTAGAGTCCCATCCAAAAGCGATGAAAAGAAAACAAACAAGACACAATAAAGACTAGAAAAGAGATAGGAGATAAGTATAAAGTATTAAGGTTAGACCTTTAATTTGAAAAAATATAAGAAAATGATAATTTAGAAAAAAAAAATTTCTAAATGTGAAATTTTAAATGGAATAACTTAATTTAATCTTAATAATTGACTCAAAAATAAAACAAAAAATATATATTTATATATAAAATTTGATAAATCAATGTAGATTGATGGAAAAAAAATACAAAACAATTATATGAATTTTTTATTTAATCCAACGGTTTCGTTCAATTCAAAATGATTTGCTTCAACTTGGCTCTCTTTCCAGAACCAAATCGCGAATTGTTTACATATAATTGAATCGAATCATAAATCAAATAGTTTATATAAAAAATCGATTTTTCGGTTTAGTTCATAATTCAATTTGTGATTCATATTATTTTATCTAAACCTAGATAAAAATAATGAATAACTAAGCTGATAAACACTAATGGATTTTTTTTTTAACCACTTGATACAAAAATTTCTAATTAAAATTAATAATATAATCACCATCATAATTTTATAAACTAATATCAATTCTCTCCTACTATTGCCCTAACATGTTACTAATCAATCGAACTGAACATTCTTTTATTTCCAACACTTATCTTAGTTTGATGCATAGATAGATGCCATAATATAATTGTGAAAATCCAGCTACATTTGTGGGCTCTTATTTATTTGTAATAGTTGTCCCGTCAAGGCCATAGTATACACATCAAACTTCAAACCATATGAGAAGCTAAAGTTAAGATTTCCGGATCATATGACATTTATTGTTCTGGTTATCATGTGGCATGCATGGATTTGTGGTATAGTTGGTCAAGCACATTAAATTAAGAGATGATGAGTTTGATTGGTCTCAGGACCATTTATGTTGGGGTGATGTGTTTTTATGATCACAGCCTGAGCATAGCCTAGCCAAGCCATGCTATTTCTGTGCAATTCCATTTCCACCCCAAGGTAAACATTACTTTAGCTCAACGGTCACAAACGAAATTCACGTGCAAGATCAACTCCAACTTTGTCCATCATCCTTAGGCATTCAGGCTAGCTGGAAAACTTACGGTCAATATCAAATCAACATCCTCGTCACATTATAAACCAATAAGATTAAAGTCATTTCAACCTTGGGGGGCCTAAATGATTAAGGTCCAAGTAGTTTTATGTCAACTGCATGGAATTTAGAGGTTCAATTCAGTTTGAATCGGGAATTATCTTTTTAAAGCTACTTGCTTAGCCTAACTTCCACTTGTTAATTGTGTATATCTTGTAAAGATGGTTGGATGATGAATAATATATATGTAAAAAAAAAAAAAATTGATAATAAATCTAATTACCATGATTGCGTTCATTAAAGGAAAAAAAGGAAGTAAGTCATTTTTATCTTTATTAACAGAAAAATGAGAACAGAAAGAAAAATATGTCCTTCCCAGTTTCCACTAATGCACACAATGGTAGTGAGGCATTATCAACGTAATATTTCCTTTTAAAATATTTTAAATAAAATTATAAATTTAATAGTTGAGATTATCTTAATTTTTTAATTATTAAGTAAAATTATCATAATATTACATTTTTTCTTACAATATCAACACTTGATTCGACGTATTTATATTTTAAAAAGATAATTTTAAGAAAACTTTAAAAAGTAACTTTAAAAAATTTAAATCCTAAAAGATAAAAGTCTTAATCATAAAAAAGTACCATTTAAAGCCTCCTCTAAATATACCTAAATAAAAGCCTAGAGCCCTACACCTACTTTAATTACAATAAATGTTATTTTCACGTTAGAAGATTGGCTTCACATACATAATATAATCTAGGGAGATTCCTATTTCAGGGGATAGGAAGTGCCTCAAAGGCACATAGTGGGAAGGAATCCTGAAGTGGGCCCTGTCACCAGCATTGTTGGGTCAATGAGGAATTGTGATGGGTTTATATAGGTAGGTATATAGGCCTAAAAGTACACCACACGGTCTTAAATATTCGTTATAACTGGGTCTCTTCCATCTTATATCATCATTTCTAGGAGACACTTTTTTGCACCACTATTGTGTTAAATAGTTGACTATGAATTCCACCTTTACGTCTTTCAGAACCTTATGTCAACAATCAAACTAGTCGAGTCAATATGATGTAATGGGTTAAAAATAAATAAATAAATAAGAAGGAAAAGATAGAAATATACCTTTTATTTAGAATATAAGTGTAATTTTAACAATTACCTTTCAGCTATAATTTGGCTTTGCCGTTGATTTTGATTTATAGATTATGGGTAAAATGAAAGTATATAATTTTCGGTCCATTCCATATACACTTGGTTCTTTTTTTTTTTTTTCTTTTAAACTGAGTATTTAGACTTCTAAGTATATGCAAAATATGCATCAAGACTCTTCTTTACTCTTTTTTCATTGGATAAAATGATTAAAAGATATTAAAACTTGAAATTAATATAAAATAAAAAAGAAAGAGTTCCTATATTAATTCTTTTAATTTTTAAATATTTTACTATATTTATAGCATGTTTAGTTAACTTTATAGAGGTGGAACAAAATAATTAATCTCCACCTACAAACCTATTATTACACTTATTTGTGGCATAACGATTTCCATAAAATTGTTATCGCTAAAAAATTAGGAATTACAGTTTCTTTATTAAACTAAGTGAATAATTTTTTTAAGTATATTTTCATATCTATTTATAAAAGCATAGTAAATAATGGTAAGGAATTACTATTATTTCTTTATTTTATTTCTAAAGAATTACACATAAAGCAAATATAAAAAAAGGTATTAAATTGATTATAACCCCCTTTCCAAAATTGAAAATCAAGTTGATTATGAACATATAGCTTCTTTTAATATGACACTCACATAAATAAAATGTGAATTACCTTATTAAAAATTTGAAAATGTTAGAAGCTCGATTGAATAATAGACAAAGGATTAGGATATGCATTTGTAGAAGACCAAATTTAGTATTGGGTTTTAAGCTCGTTGTTTAAATGGATTTGACTCATCGAGCTAAAGTAACAGGACTTGAGGAGCCAAGACTATAAATTATTGGGATAATCAAGAGAGATTTGGCATGACAGGCTTGGAGTAGGGTCCGTTGAATCAGTTTATCCGATCTAACCTTTCTCAACTTGGCTCATATTAATAGAATAAGGTCATTTGGGCCTAAGTCGATAAAGCAGGCCTATCTCCTAATCCATTAAAAAAGAAGGGATTGATCCTAGCCCTTGATTATCATCAAGATCCGACGGATGAGATCAAGGGCCATCCTCTATAAATACTCATCTCCTTCCTTCATTTAAACAAGAGAGGATTGGCATTAACGCTGTTACTCTGCCAGATTCTTATCATAGAAGATCAAACACTCAAATACCTTAAGAAACATTACTCTGTTCTTCATCATTAGTGGATTTTGATGCCTTTGAGCTCCTCCACCTATCACTGAAGTGTTAGAGCTTTGTTGAGATAGCCTACTCTTCTTCCCTACCCTTCTCTCTTGGTCATCCCATATAAGTCACTCAAGTCATTTCCCTAACCATGTGCAGTGCGACTTCACACGCGGTACGTATGTGATCCCTGCATCTGTACCTGCACCCTACACATTTTCTGGTGATTCCACTAGGGAGGGAAGACTTGATACTCACATCATGGTATCTCCAAGGTGAAGATAACCCAATCTTATTGAAGGAGCTAATTAAGAGCAAGATGTTACTATTGTGACCCATGACCAAAATTGACCTCCAACTGGAGACACGAGCTAAGGAGATGGCATGCAAGAAGGTGCCCTTGATAAAGCACAATTGACATATGAGTTGTAACAAACTAATCGAACCCTAGGCGAACTCATGGCGATGTTTGCCTAATGCGCGCTTGCTTTAGCTACCTTTATTGCTGCACAACAAGGAGCAACTTCCTCAAATCCTTTTAATGTAGTGCAACAAAACACTCCACTCAAGCCTCTTTCCATTAACGAGTATGTCACTCCTAGAGTTGAGCAACAACTTCCTGTTATAGAACCTATAGCTATGCAAGATTCATTACCTAAAGTAAGGAACCAGGAAGTTCAGATTGGAGGTTCGTCATCCTCACGTGCCATTCCAAGTGTCACAATTGTTGACTCTATACAACCAACACTGATGAATCTCATGTTTGCAAGATCTATACCTGTGAATCTCGTACCTATGTACCTTACTCCTGCGATGTCACTAAGGGCAAAAGCATCAACTTAGAGAAGGTCATTTGTGACCAAGAAAGATTTGGACATGTATTTAAAGGAGATATAAGTGAAATCTATAGTTGGGATGCTAGAACTTATGGATTACATCAGCCCAAACTTCATGCTATTTAATGGCAAGAGAGGAAGTGTTAAAGAACATTTGCTAAAATTCATTGAGACATTGGAAGTATGTGGTCTAGATGACAATTTGAAATTGAAAGAATTTTCTAAATCACTTAACGAGAAGGCATACACCCGGTATGTTAATCTCCCTTTAGGTTCAGTAGATTCGTGAGGTAATATGTATAGGATGTTTTTGGAGAAGTTTTTCTCCACTAAAGAAACAGTTACTCTTACCGATATTGGAAAGATCTATCAGAGGTCTAAGGAAGATCTCATGAATTATATTGAGTGCTTTAGGGAGCGTTCGCTAGATATATAAGATATTTGTAATGAAAGGGAGTTGGTTAAGATTTGTATCTAAGGAATGTTTCTTGAGTATGCGGTTTACCTTGAGAATCTTTCCTTAACTTCCTTTATTGCATTAGTTGAAAATGTGCGAAGGACTAATAACTCGATGGCACGACAAAGAAGTGAAGTTAGAAGATTCAATAAGTGTTCTTCATCTGTAAATGCTACTCAAAGTGAGTCATCAAGGGGAACAAAGAAACAAAGAAATGATAAACCCACTAACCCTAAGCCATCTTTGACATACCCTTGTCCTATGGCCAAAGTGCATCAAATGCTTGACCAGTAGCTCCATGATGAGAATATTAAGCTCTCAAGGGTTGGGTACCTCCCTATAAATGAGGAAAAGAATGACCTCAATTGTAGATTTCATTGGATCATTGGTCACCCAACTAATGATTGTTTCACTTTAAAGAAAATAATTAATGATCGAGTTGCACACGGTCCGTTGATCATCGATAACAATGATGTTAGAAATGATCCACTTCCCGCCCATAACAATCGAAGAGATGCTGTTAACGCCATTAGCTATGATCCCATCGTAATTGAAATGATTGATGTCTAAGCTACTGGAAGTGATGAAGATAAGGGAAAGTCAATTGAAGCTCAAGATGATAAACACCTGGCTGTCGTTGTGGCATTGTTAAAGGCAGCTAATTTTAGGAATTTCTTTGATCTCTTAGGGTTTAATGAGAAAGCCCAGCTTGTGGCATTACCTGCACTTACGCGAATCTCTAAAGGTCAATACATAAAGTGTAGTATAGTGCAGCTTGTAAAGAGGATGGCCATAGCACATGAAAATGCGATTTTATTTACTAATGCAGACATGTGTATGAAGAATTACAATCATAATCGCCCCTTATATGTGGAGAGTGTGCTTCATGGGTGCCCAATCAAGCAAATATTCATTGATAATGGTTCTTCACTAAATGTCATGCCAATGAGTACTTTTAAGTCTATCGGAATTGACGTTCAACAACTAGTTAAGTAGCTTATCTCAATAAATGGATTTAGCCATGCCTCTATGGATTCTCTTAGGCATGTTAATGTTGATCTCAAGGTTCGGCCTATCCATGGTACTACTACCTTTCATGTGATTGATGCATTGATCCAATACCATCTGCTCGTTGGTAGGAAGTGGCTGCACGATCACAACTTAATCCTATCAACATTGCACTAGTGTATTAAGAGTCATTGGAAAGGGAAGGATGTGTTCATTCCGGCTACTAGGAATCCTTTTGAACAACATGAATCATACTTTATTGAGTCAGCTTACTTTGATCAATTTGCTGAGGAGGGTGAAACCATGATAACTAGCAAAAGAAGAGAAGGATGCACAAATGTCATAGGGGAAGGAAGAAGAACAAGTAGGCTAAGGAAATTGAAAGCTTCATCCGAAAAGATGGAAGAAGGGTGTACTACTTATGACAATCTGAGGGGTTTGAAGAGGTATATCTCTCCTCTTTAAATCCCATATTGGTACAAGAAGTCCAAATTGGCCCACAACAACTACAGGACCAAATGAAGCTACAGGTTGAGGAAATAGAAGAATTGGATTTAGTACGATTAGGAGAGTCGCAGTGGCTAATCTTCATAGGCAGGAGCCTCCTATAAGAAATAAAGGGGCATATTATCGAATTGCTAAAAAAATACAGAGATGTGTTTACATAGACCTACGAAGAGATGTCAGGATTAGACGCTGGTCTCATAGTATACAAACTAAGTGTTGCACTGGGAATTACACTTATCAAGAAAAAGGACAAAGGGTTTTCTACCCTGAAATTAAAGTGCAAATCAAGCAAGAAGTCGAGAAGTTATTTCGAGCTGGATTCATAAGGCCCATTCAACATCCTACTTGGCTTGTTAATATTGTCCTTATAAGAAAAAAAGAATGGATAGATAAGAGTATGGTGGACTTTCGGGATTTGAACAAGGCTTGTCCTAAGGATGACTTTCCTTTACCAAATGTTGATACTTTGATAGACCCGACTGCAAGACATGACTTGTTCTCATTTATGGATGGATTTAGTGGTTACAATCAAATTAAGATAGCAATTAGGGATGTAGAGTATACTGCCTTTCGGACACCAATTGGAAAATTTTATTATACGGTCATGCCATTTGGACCTAAGAATGCGGGCACCACTTATCAAAGGGCAATGACCACTATATTCCACGACATGATGCATGACTTTATGGAAGATTATGTTGATGACATAGTCATCAAGTTTAAGAGAGTGCCTGATCATTTGGTTCATTTGCAAAAGGTTTTTGAACAATGTCGACTGTACAAGCTTTACATGAACCCTCTCAAGTGTGTCTTTGGAGTGTCTTCAAGGAAGTTCTTGGGATTTGTTGTCTATCGAAAAGGAATTGATGTTGATCCTGTAAAAGTACGAGCTATAAGATTAATTCCATCCCCCACCACTTTAAAGGAACTAAAAGCTTTCGTGCGAAAGGTCTCCTATACCAGAAGGTTTAAACCTGCACTTGCTGAGATCTCATACCCATTGCACCAACTTCTAAAAAAAGGGAATTTCATTTGAGTGGGGATAGGTCCATGAGGATGCAATTCAAAAGATTAAGATGGTCTTAACCTGCCCTCAGACAATGACCATGCTTGTCAAGGAATTGCCATTGATCTTGTATCTTCTACTAGTAGGTTTATTGGAGCTTTACTTGCGTAAGAGATAGAGGGTCAAGAATGACCTGTGTACTATTTAAGTCGAACCCTTCAAGGGAGCAAGGTCAATTACTCAGCTTACGAGAAGCATTGCCTCGCGTTGGTATTTACCATGCAACAACTACAACACTACTTCCTTGCACATAGGATCAATTTGGTAACTCGTTTAGATCCGATTAAGTATTTATTGTCACGACCAGCTTTATCAGGATGAGTTGCTAAGTGGCTACTTCTTCTCAGACAATTTGCTATTTTAGTGCAATCCCCCAAAACCATCTAGTCATAAGCCCTGGCCGATTTATTAGCATACTTCCCGAATGCCTAAGAAGCTTTAATCATAGATACAACATTAGCTGAGTTTCATGAAGATTCTTTGATGGCCAAAGCGAATAATGAGTAGATGCTTTAATTTGATGGTTCTGTAGGGAATCAAGGCTGGGGAACAGGAATTGTATTGACCTCACCTAAAGGTCAAGAGATACCATTGGCATTTAAACTTGATTTCCAATGTACTAATAATGAAGCTAAATATGAGGCATTATTACTGGGCTTATTATTTGCACAAGAAGCTGGAGCAAGTCATTTGTGTATTTGAGGTAATTTGAATGTGATCATTAAATAGGCTGTAGGTGAATTTGGCATAAAATAACCTACACTTACGCCTTATAGGGCTATAGTACAGGCCATAGTTAGAAAATTTACCTCCGTACAAATTGAGCATACGACTTGATCAATGAATAGATATGCCGATGCTTTGGCACAATAGCATCCAAGATCCCCATTCAAGTTGCGAATGATAAAGTGAGTGTCCGAGTAGTCAGGAAATCTATGCCGTGCACAACTTTAAATTTTGTTGATGAGGATGAAGTTGCAAGACGATTGGCGTGTCCCACTTATGGAATAGATAGCGTACCCCAGTATAGCTTCTACTTCAACTTTAAAGAATTTTATCAAAATCAATGGGATGTTATACTATAAGAGTCCAGAAGGTGTTTTGTCCTAATGCGTTGGTTTTAAGGAAGCTCATCTCAAGTTAGACAAGTATCACGAAGAAGGTCTACTGTTGTATTGCTGTATTAAATGTACAGGCTATTATTAGCCATCAATGGCTAAAGATGCGTTGCAAGTACAAATGCATTTCCTTAAATGTTTTCAGCTCCTTAACCAAAGTGAGTGCAATTTCATATCTAGTGTTGGGGATTAGGGGTGCCGGTAAATTAATTTTTTGAGGAATAATGTGCTACTAACGAATAGTATGGATGCCAAACTAGTAAAGCAGAAGGTTAAAAAGTATCTTATGCATTAAAACAAGCTCAATAGAGTATCATTTATGGGAAAGCCCTTAAAGTGCATTGCTCTTCCTGAAACAGAAACAATTTTGATTGAGGTACATGCTAGAGAGTATGGGGAACACTAAGGAGGAAGGAAGCTATATTATTACCCACTTGATAGAGGATATTATTGGTCAGTAATGGAAGTGGATGCTTTCAACTTCACCAAGAAGTGTGTTGTCTATCAACAACATGGCAATGCCATTCACACTCCTGTGGTCACACTCCATAGTATCACGACTCCTTAGCCTTTTCACATGTAGGCATTTGATCTTTTTGGGCTAATACATCCACCATTGAGAGGATGTATTGGGATTTTGGCAAGAATTGAATTATTTACAAAGTAGGTAGAGGTAACTCCTTTAAAGAAGGTGACAGGACCAGCAGTTGCAAGTTTCATGAAGTGGAGTGTCATATGTAGGTTCGGAATCCCTAAGCGTGTTTTATTTGACAACGGTACTCCTTTCATCAATTCGCATGTCCTCCAACTGCTGGCTTCTTATAATATTGATCATGTAAAGTCTACGCCTCACTACTCGAAAGGAAATGGACAAGCCGAGGCTACTAACAAGAGCTTGTTGAAGGTACGTAGTTGTATGGTTCATGATAATCATAAGGAATGGTATGATAAGCTACCTTTAGTACTCTAGGCTTACAAGAAATCTAAACAAAGACCAATACAAGCAAATCCTTTTTCTTTGGTTTATGGGGCTGAGGCTAATAGAAGCTTTGATCCCTTCTACTAAGTTGGCCGTGAATGCTGAACTTGAACCTGATACGTTACGAATGATGGATTTAGAGGCGTTAGATGAAAGACGTGATACCACCAAATGCAACCTTATCAACTATCAGCATAAACTTAGAGTAACATATGATCATCTAATGAGAAAAGGATCATTCTAGCAAGGTGACATTGTACTTCGTGTAGTCGAGCATGTGCGTCGAGGTACTTCAGCACTTAAGTTTACACCTAAGTGGGAAGGGCCTTTCATAGTTAAGGAAGTACACAAAAGTGGATATTGCAAACTTAGGAATCTTAGGACAGATGCTATTACTGCTCTTGTCAACTTTCAATATGTAAAAAAGTTCAATTTGTAAAGAGGAAACTATAGTAAAGATTAATGAATGAAGCTTACAGCTCGAGTCATACGAGCTTGTTTTGCATATCTATTTCTACAATTATCTCCGTTGTGCACTATGCATTAGATGGAACAATAAAAAAGTGTTGGTGTTTATAATGCTGCTACTTGGTAAGAGACTTGTCTCCTAAGTGTGCAATATACATCTATCATATGAGTTACTAACTAGTTAAGATTTTGACTCTCAGGCGTACTGTATGATGCTCTATCAAATAGGACAACGGCTCATACCATGTGAATATGCATTTGTGGAGCATATCAAAATAGTTAAGTAGTAGGTAATGCCTTCTTAACTCTTGACATGATTGTCTAATGGAACTAATGCTCGTAGTTGCGATCAATACCTCCATATTATTGGATCATATATTTGAATCATTGTTTGCAAACGTGAATGAACTTCCAACACATAAGGTTTTCTTGAAAATTTAGCAAGCTATGAAGTAATGTTTCATTACCGTCTTCTATTCTATAAAATGATGCTAAGGAAACGCAATATTTTTTCTAAGTGCATGATGGTTTGAATTCTTAAGAGCTGGCCAAGCCAATAGATAACTCATATTAACCTATGATATCTAGCATAAAAGCAAGTACATGTCAATGACTAAGGGATTTCGAACATGTGAGAAGCTAAACAATACACATGAGGTTCAAAAAAGGCTAGACACCCTATGAGAAAAGAAAATGCAAAGAAAGTAAGAGCAATACTTTGAAGACTCGACGCTAGATGCTTCAACAAAATTAAGATCTATGCCTCCAAGACGTTTCTATCTCTCAAGTTCCGCCTTTGCAAGTTTAAGTTTGAGTAGCTCACATCTTTCCTCAATGTCTTGACTACTCAATACCTTCTGAGCCTCAGTTACAATGATCTTCATCTTGTTGAGTTTAAACTTAAAAGCACGTACTGCAGCGATACTACTGATCAAAAGTTCGAGATTCTCTATGGTTAATGAGCGCCAAGCTTCATCAATACAGCTTGCCCAAGTAGGCCCAAGACATGAGTAGTCACATTAGAACCCGAATAGATAGACCTAATCTAAAAATCTCCCTCCATCCTGTGTAAGCACTCTAATGGTGCTAAGAGATCACAAGGTATGGTGAGGCTATGAAAGGAGGTGGTGTCTTCTGACCTTGCTACCGCCTTAACTATGGCTCCTTCATCTCTATGTTATACTGTTCTAGTCTCTAGGGGAAGGAAGACCTTAGAGCTTGCCTCAAGTAAGGTAGCATCGATTGAGGGAACAAGAACATTGTTTACACCTCTAGCATCTGTAATAGTATTCTCACTCTTAATGTTTGCCTCATCACCATAAAGACCCACATGCATCAAGATGTCAGCATATGCCTGGATCTCCCCTTCCTCATGGTCATCAAATTTGTCTGTATTCTTGAAGTCTTTAAGAAGCTGCGATTTACCATAGGTCTTGTTATCACTTTGAGGTACGTGATCCATTTCTTCATCATCACTACTCTCTTAGTCAACTGCAAGCCCTGGGGAACTTTCTCTCGTGCCATTGTCTTCACTACCCCCCTACCCCCTCCCTCCGAAGAATCCCCTCTCATATCATTACCATCTCGCTCCGACATATCTTCACTCATGACATCAGTGCCATCTTGTTCAGCAAACTGCTCCAAATCAACCAACTTAGCTCTTATGTTCCGACTTCCAGTCTCGGTAGTATTATGATGGTCTCCAGAAGACTAAATTTAGTATTGGGTTTTAAGCCCGTTGTTTAAATGGATTTGACTTATCGAGCTAAAGTGACAAGGCTTGAGGAGCTAAGATTATAAATTATTGGGATAATTAAGAGAGATTTAGCATGATAAGCTTAGAGTAGGGTTCGTTGAATCAGTTTATCCGATCTAACCTTTCTCAACTTGGCTCATATTAATAGAATAAGGTCATTTGGGCTTAAGTATATAAAGGAGGCCCATCTCCTAGTCCATTAAAAAAGAAGGGATTGATCCTAGCCTTTAATTGTCATCAAGATCCGACGGATGAGATCAAGGGCCATCCTCTATAAATACCCCTCTCCTTTCTTCATTTAAATAAGAGAGAATTGGCATTAATGTTGTTACTTTGCCGAATTCTCATCATAGAAGATCAAACACTCAAATACCTCAAGAAACATTTTCTCGTTCTTCATCATTAGTAGAGTTTGATGCTTTCGAGTTTCTCTGCCTATCATTGAAGTGTTAGAACCTTGTTGAGATGGCAAACTCCTCCTCTCTATGCTTTTCTCTTGGTTGTCACGTACGAGTCACTTAAGTTATTTCCCTAATCACTTGCAATGCGATTTCACATGCGGCATATACGTGGTCTCTGCATCTATACTTGCACCCTACACAGAATTTAAACATTATTTGTTAAAACTAAGATTACAAAAGGTTACGATTTTAGCCATTGAATTTTGATTATTCATTTGAAGTCCACAAAATAACTTTAAGTAGAGGGGTCTTGACTTTTTAGGGATTTCTTTATGGTGAATGGAACAATGGAATCAATCAGATACATGCAAAAAGATTAGATAAAGAGAGCCTATGTAATTAATATGTGTGGGAATTCTTACAATTATTAAACTATTACATCAAGAGCAAAAAAGCAACTTCCTTAGACTACTGCTATAAGCACTAAGAAGTGGCCCTGATATTTTCGAACATCAAGCTCTTTAGTCATGTCATTGAGATGTTGTTTTGGACCCACATATTTCCGCATAGCTAATCATGTGATTCCAAATTTTTTTTATTCAGTTTAAACTTTCCTCATCCCTTATGTGCATCCGTATTTCTTTTAGTTATATATCATTTCTTTTTTTTAATTATATTATAATTTATGAAAAAAAAAGAATTTCAACTTAACCCATGCCGTTGGGAAAGCAATATTTACATTACTTAGCCACAATGAACTTAGCATTATATATTGTTTATTATAAAATTATTTATTTTTTCTACTCGTACATATCAGTATATAATTCGTAGGATACACATGGAAATGATATAGGAAACAAAAAAAAAATTATTCATGAATCAGATTGCCTTAATTATGGTTACAAAACATCGTTTGGATGTAGCTAGCATCTTTTGCATCAACTCTGCCTATTTAGAAGCAACTATGCCATATTGTGTTTGTCCAATAAATTTCAATATTTGTATGGAAAGGATACTTATGAATCATTGATGTTGTGTGTTGACAAATTCAATGGAAATGACAAAAGGGATGGATATCTTAACAACTAGATAGCTTTTTAAAAGTAAAAACATTAAAAAATAATAACGTCGATAAGGCCAATTTCAAATGTCGAGAAGTAACAAATTTTTAGATGTAGCTCCTAAATATTTTGAGTGAAATGAAACTTATGTATACCAAAAAGTATTATATCATATAAAATGTACATGCTTATCATGTCTAGGCTGTCCCTATATGATAACAAGTATAATATGAAATGGTTGAAAGATTATCATGTCCAAATTATGCCTATAAACTTTAACCTATAACCTTTTGTTATTAATGTATTATAATTATAGCCAACAATTTGTAGGTGTTGTTAGCATTTAAACTCAAAATAGAAGCTTAAAATATAGAGATTACCTTATGGTAAAGCCCTCGATTAAGGTTGTTGTATCTATACTTAATTAAGAAATAACCATACCACCATGATGGAGTGATGGCAATATTAATGGACCACTCTAATGGTAAGACTAATAGTTATAGAAATAGAGGGACGTAAAACAATTCTTTTAAGGATGGAAATTCCATTACAAAAAGTTAAAGAATTGTAGATGTTTTATTGAAAAGATTACCAATCATATATTTTTAGAATTTAGACTAAGTGTTTAAGATATATAATGTATAGACAAGGAAGATCGACGTGCATGCTTAATTGGCATCAAGATTATGTGATATTGATATACTTTTACAAGGATATGTATAAGTAGTATAGTATCTATACTTACATCATAATTATATAAGTAACATAGTTGTAGCTAAAATAACAAACTAATAGGTAAGAAAAGCAATTACGATAGAGTTTGTACAACTATTAGAATAGATGTCATCATGAAGAAAAAATAAAAAAGAAAAACAAAAAAGAGGATCATCTTACAACCCCTTAAATTGAAGGTGCCTTGTGCATGGTTTGGAGCTTAGCCTTACTTAAAAAAGGTTAGAATTTCACTATTATAGAGTATCACACATGCATACAAAACACAAATGCTTAGATTAGTCATTAATGATTAGCCAATAATAAGAGAAGCACAAATATGAGAGAATTGAGAGAGAAGTTAGGGTTTTCTCCTTACCTTAGTTGCATTTTTAGTAAGGAGTGAGGGAAAATGGGTTTATATACATGGTTTTACAATGTTCTATACTTTTAGGTTCTAATTTTGTTTCTAATGAGAACATTTGATGTCTACAAAGGGGTTAAGCCTTAGTAGATTGCTAATATTCGATGCTATTATTAGCCATGGCATCCAAAACAAATCCTTGATAATAGATGAAACAATGGATAAATGGTGACAAGTATTACATTAATAGCTTAATAAAAAATTGGAATGGAAAATGTAATTGATGGCCAATGGCAATAGTAAAATTCAAACTCATTATTGTATATCATCTAATTCAATGTTGCCATAAGAGATCATGCTTAAATCATCACATGTGCAATTAAATACATTGTTAACATGGATAAAATTGGAAATACACAAATTTATAGGCAATGATGCATTAGGGTGGCCGTTTAAAACAAAGAAAATTTTAATTTCCATCAAATTCTATATAAATAATGCACCACTATTTCATCTTTTGCTATAGAAGACAAGGCTTTGTAGTGTTATTAGGCAAATTTCACTAAAGCTATCGGGTACACTTTATCCCTTTAGAGTATAAGGATGTTTAGGAAACATTGTCTACACTTACACAGGTAAGGTCAACTGATGAATATCAAACTCAATTTGAGGCTTTATCTAAAAGAAATATTGGGTTATTTGAATTTTTTCTTATTAATTGCTTCATTTTAGGTCTTAAGCCCATGATAAGAAGAGAAGTATAAATAGCTAAACCTACTTCTTTGATGCATACAATATGGATTTGTCCAAATTAGTGATTATTATTTTTCCCCTACAATTTCTTTCTCTTCTTCTACCTCTTCCAAACCATTTTTACTATTAAAATTATCTAAACCCTATACATAAAACTAATTCACTTCTTTACCTTCATAATCTACTAACTTATCACCTAAACCCTCCTAACCTATCAAGAAATTAACCTAAATAGAAGTGAATGGAAGATATAAACAAAGGCTCTACTTAATTGTAATGAAAAGTACAATAAAAATTACAAATGCAAATTGAAGTTTCTTTTGATATGATTTGATGACGAAGAGCAACTAGACCTACTTGTGGATACTTAAGATTTCCTATAATTTGAAAAATACGATAAAATTTCTTGATTGCATATTTAGATTCACATCTAAAAGATGGCATCATTTTCCAAACATGAGCAACTCATGATTAATACAATTTAAGTAGCATGATTGACCTAACTTTAATATGGTACACATTACTGGACTTAAACAAATTGACACATGAGATAAGTTAGTATGGGTTGTCTACAACTAGTAAAGATTTGATGTGGTGATATTTTAGTAATGGTTAGATGTTAGTGAAATGACTAAAATGACATTACAATCAATTAAGGAATATAACAAGAGATGGAAATCCATGATAATTGATATCACACCTCCTTTACTTAAATAGGATCTAATCTTAATACTTATCAACACCTTAGGTGAATCGTATCTCAGCTATATGCTATAATATACTGTAACCAATAATGCAAATATACTGTCAATAAAAAACCATATTAAAGATGTCAAAAGGATAAAATGGTGGGCTAGAAAGCAAATAGCCCCATTAAAACCATCTAATAGAGAAATCATGAACATGGTCAACTCTAGAAGATAAATTATCACATCCACTTTAACTATACATAACCCTTTGATCATCCATAATCACCATACCACAAGTACCAACCCAACATCTAGAGGGACCTTAAAAATACAAAAGAAACCCTTTATTCAAATCCAAATCCCTACATCTTAAAACTTTTACCAATTGAGAGCAGCAAACAAATTGGCTCCAAAAACTTTAGCTCCACATTAGAAGCTAAGGGAATACGATCCAACATATAATACAAATTCTACATGAGCCAAGCAAGCCATGTTATAAATACATATTGCAAGCTAAAAAACAAAGTCCAATACTTGATTGATGTTAAGCTTATCCATTCAAATTGCCTAAAGATTGATGAGCCTTATCTCAACAACCTTTTTCAAACCATGATGGGTTATTCATCAATATGATGATTATGGAAAAGTAGAAAAGGAAAAGTCTACCGACTAACATAAGTGCCAAAAAAAGAAAAGTAGATCAAAGGAAGGATCCCCTAGAGATCGAAGGATAGTTAGACTCCATCATTTTTCTTTTTCCCTTAAGGTAACTCCTTTTAATATAAATCTAATACTAATAGGAGACATATGTTGTGCATGAATAAATGTAACTTAAAGTTGTTACAAGATATCCTCCTTTAATAATATTTTCTATTTCTCTTTATGTCAACTTGCTTTTAAGTTCAAAGCATGTACATTAATGGAAAAAAAAACGAAAAGGAATAGCCCAAGTGAATGTCTCTTTTAGTGATAAATTTTTCCTTATAAAGTGTTAACTACATTGCAATGTAAATTAGATGGGGCAATCAATTTTAGTGGGGCATGTTTTTGAGACAAAAGAAGCTAGCTTATCATCAATGGGGCATTTTGAGAAAGCTAAGCCCTTTAATCAAGTCTAAGGTAGATAATGAGAAATGTTAGGTTTGAATAAATAAAAATCAATGACTCAAAGAAGGCTTCAAAATTTCTACTTACAAAAAGGTATATCCTTTAGAAGAAAATTTTTGGAATGGAAAGAGACAAGCCTAACCCCCAAAACATATACTGTAAAAGCACATGGGAAGGTTATTAAACTCACAATTTGATCTAAAATTGTTGGAGAATTTGTAAAATTGGAACGTAGAATTAAAATATAGAAACGTAAGTTTCTCTAACATATATAAAATAACTTTCAAAAAGTTGCTTACAATAGTTATAAAAAAAATGAATAGATGACAAAAATAAAAAAAAAAATTATGAAATTAGGTTCCTTTTCCATTAACGGTTCTTATTATGGAATTTAATGTGTATAGAAAAAGAACAAGTAAAGTTGAAGATAAATTCTTTCCCATTATTTTATTTGAAAAAAGAGATAAATTGAAGAGAACTGAACCTTTTAATTCTAACATAAACTAAAATAAATAGATTTCCTTGTAACTTTGCTACTGAGATTAGAACCTGGATGAAGGTTATAAACATTATATGTAGGATTAGAAGATAGGAAAAGAGGAAAAGAAAAATGGGAATGGGATGCTGAAAATGATGTAATACCCTAATATTAATGGGCTTACATAAGCTTAGTTGTAATTTTTAGTTTTTAGCCTATCTAAAACAGATAGCTAAAATTGGTAAACGTGATTAAAAACATAAATTTTTACCGAGTTTAACATATGGATTTGTGATTATACCAAAGTCTAAATAAAAGCAATTTTATGCCCAAATTAACTTGGAGAATCTCTTAAACTTGTAAGATCATATGGGTAGAATTGTAATTTTGACAATTATAGACATGAGAGCTAAGTGACAATTAGGCAAGAAGACAAACTCATATCTTGAAGCAAGTTTATCTTACATGTAGTACACAATTCAAGATAATGATATTGAATTGGATTACTCTAAACATAACTTTTCTTTTACTATTGATAGGTGTTTTTAATACATGGGTCATAGGTCCAAATCAATTAGCCCTGTAATTAAGACAAAATCCAATAGCCTAAATACACTCTAGTCTCTAAAAAGATACATATATACTTACCTAGATAACTTTCCAATTTAAGGAGATTCAAATGTAGATATGCCAATTAATATCTTTCCTAAGATATCTTGGCTTCATGATATATAAAAGAACACCCCCCCTACCATTGCAGGGGTTTTCATCCTATCATGATTCTTATTGACTTAGGCATCGTATAGCCGCATTGGAGCTTCCTTCGATGCCTACCCCTCTCCCCCCTTACCCCCAAGCCATGTTTCATTTTTTAAGTTATTGCACAAACGGGGTGAAGAATCCCCATTAACATTTACTATTTCCTTTAAGCATTTCAAGGAAGCATTTTTAAAGGAAATCTTATCAAGAATCAACCTATGTTAGGAAAAATAAAAGGTAAAGGTAACCTTTAAGCATTTCTGGGAAGCATTTTTAAAGGAAATCTTATCAAGAATCAACTTATGCTAGGGAAAATAAAAGGTAAAGGTAATAATTAAGGATAAAAAGGATAAACTAAATTTCATTTATCTAAGTCACATAAATTAATAGGTAATAAGTCTTATAGATGAAACATTTCCTTAAGAAATGAAGAGGAGCCTATAATTTAATATTAGGTTACTATCACAAATGGTACCTAAATTTTGCTAAAAATATGTAATTTAGTACCTGTACTATTAAAAGATCAATTTACTACTTAATTGAAGTTTTTATAATCATTTTTATTACATAAACTAACTACATTAAGTCCATTTGCTAACATGGATATGAGGTTGAACCAAGAATAGACTCATAGCCACTAGTTGCTTGAATAACCCACCTTTTGAAGTGGATTGTGATTTACTTCACCTTAAGTGGTCATTTTAGCCACCCTAAGGCTAGGGGTAACAAGCTTACCACCTAATGGGGACCTTGCACAACTCCTTATAAGTAGCCACCAACTACCCTCTAACTTTAGGGTAACCAAAATATTTAATTCTTGGTTTGTCTTTATATCCATGATGAGCTTTTAATCATGTATATCTATTATAGTGATTTCATGGTATGTCCTTTGTAATTTTGGTGTGTTTCTAAAGAATTTAGTACTTAATTGAGTAATATTTTGATTAAGGATTTAACATGTTCTTGGAGTTAAAAGGAACAAAAGAAATCATATTTTATTCAATTTAGAACTAAAATGAAAAGTTATGGAGTTTGGAAAATTGACATAGGCAGTGACATGACCATATTAAAATTGAAGTTCACTAAAAGAGTTGAAGAGGCTAAATCACAGAATTTAACCAGACCAAAGTGACACAATTGTGTCATAGGTTGTATCCCACCAAATTAAAAGATTTTAAAAATATTCAAATCTCTTTGTGAAGATTTGAGTGACATGGCTACAAACATGACTCTATCATAGACTATCTTAAGTGTTGAACTAAGGTTTTTCCTATTTTATTATAAAAGGTCATCTAAGGGTTTTGGGTTACACTTTTTACATGACTTTTGAGAGACTCAAAGGGCTAGAAGAGGCATAAGAGAGCACATCACTTTCATGGCTTTGTTCTTCTTATTTTCTTTTGTTTTGATTCAAGATCTTGTCTTTACCATGATGCTAGCTTAGATATCTTATGTCTAGATTTTGTGGAACCTAAGATTATCATGTGATACACTCTTATTCTTTTAAATATAGTAAAACTCTTTGAATTTATGGGTTCAGTTATATATTCTTTCTTTATTATAGATTAATATCTCTAGAGTATTAGTCTAATTATTTGATATTATACATGATAATCAAGAGATTGAATGTGTAATTAGATCTAGATATAATTGATGAGAATTCTATATACAATTAGAGATAAGGTGTGTAATTCTTCTAGAATCTTGATTGTTTCTTTTCAAAAAATTCGTTAATCTTTAATGTAATCTTGAGTTATACTATTGATAAGAGATTCTAATAGGTAAATTGAGATTAAACTTAATAAACTTGAAAAAGTGGTTAACTTTATTAGAGAATTCTCTTGATCAATAAATTTAGAGATAATATTAGATGATTTTTATTAAAGTCACATGTTTAATTCTAGGGAAACAAGATCTACATATGTCCTTATATTCTTGAAGTAATCTTTAATTTAATTACACTTTTCATCTTTAACTTGAATCTTGATTAATATTTAGTTGATAGTTTATAGATTTACTTTAAGTTGTTATATTAAAATTTGTTAGTTAGATAAAAGGGAAATATTGAGTATTGGTCCTTGTAATCTTCGTAAAAAAAATATCCATATCCATTGTACTATACTATGAATGTGAGACCTCGCAAAAGAAAAAAAAGAAGCGCGCGCGCCGAGGGGTGGTGTTAAGAGGAGTGATCATAAAAATTGTTCGATTAACCTTAAATTTTATAACAAAACTAGAAAAATTAGTAGAAGTAACTCTACTAGATTTGATTTAGGAAAATAAAATAATAATATAACTAAATTGTTAACTAAAATATATTATCTATTAATTATAAAAAATGCGCGGAATAAGTTTTGATAATAAACAGACTTTTGGAGATAAATTATATGAGTTCTAAATTTAATGATAAGGCTTGAAATATTAAATATATACATATACACAAATCTTATATTAAATATGTTAGCATAATAATTGAGTATAGGTAAAATATTGCCATAAGTAACAACAATTATTAGAATATAATAAATTCAATTATCCAAATTGCTTCTACAATGTCATGGCAATTGATTAAGATAACTTAAAAATGAATAACCTAGTAGAGTTTGACAACGGTGGACATCTAGCCTATATGTGTCATACTTGAAGTAATAATTTGACACTTGGAACTTTTATTTGATCCTTCACCAACTAAAAAAAAAAAAAAGAAGGAATATATGAGGATCTCATTTTAGATGTTTTGGACAAGAGAAATCAAAGGAAAATTAGATTTTGGATTACCATCTCCAAATTGTCGACAACAAAGCCCCTCCATTGTGAAAGCGATAATCTAGATTGCAAAAGGTAGCACACAAATTCTATAGCTCTTTAGAATAATAAGTAATCGTTGCTCTTCTCTTATTTAATTTTTATGAAAGTACTTGATATTGTATTCAATGTGTTGCACCATGATGATGAAGTGGGTTAACACGTAAGTAGATATTTATTTAAGATAATATTAACATTTTCTAGGTATTGATGTTATAATAATGATCAAATTTACTGTTATAATATTTGATAATTATTGTGACATTTTAAGTCTAAGATATGATATGCAAGTTAAAGATGATAAAGTGTAGATACCTTGTATGTTATATTGAAACTCATACATAAATGTACCTTGCCATGATTGTATTATGGAAAAGAGAACAGAAGCCCCTTATGAAACCATCTATATTTTTTCCACATAAGTCTTTGGAGAGGATATAATGATTGTTTTTTTAATACAACAACCTAACGCTATCCAATGTTATGGCATGTAAAAGAGATTAGCTATGATATCACCAATCAAAAGTGATAGGGAGCAAATTGATTATTCAAAGTAGTGGATTCCAAATATTTAGAAGATTTGAAATGAAAATTCTTAAAAACGTAACCATGATGGATCAAATAAATAATGTGTTGAATGGAATGTCCTTAAATAAGGTAATAGAGTGAGGTTAGAAAGGAAGTTTAGTTACTAATCTTTAATTGGGAATGAGGAGATGTTGTGAGAATCTAGTTTAAAATGTAGCATTATGTAAGATTATATGAGAATTTAGAGGATAATTTAAAGGCTAAATCAAAGATCAAGTTAAAGACAGTTTGAGACAATTATTATCTTAATAGACTAAACTTAAAATTAAGAAATTAATATCAAGCTAGAATATATGTACATACAATCTTTGTTAACTTCGATACTTTACATCTTTATTAGGTGAAGTAGTTGAAGAAGAGAATCATATTAAAGAGAAAGCATTTGAACGATCAACAAGCCTAATTAAGTGGATATGTGTATAGAGAGTAGATTTATATCTATTCATTAGTAAGTATCCTTGCATGTCGTTATGTTGACTATATGTATGTCAATTGGACTTGTTGTGCAAAGTGTATTATAATGTTGTGTTTTGTGTATTTATTGTTAGTTGATCATGATAATGTGATGTGTTGCACTAACTTAGATATATGCTAGGTACTAACTTTACCTCCTAAGGTATTCACTCAAGTGAACCCGACACTAAGGTTTTTAGAAATGAAAAGGGGAAGGGAGCAAAGCTTAAGTCTGGCTAAAATAATAACTAAATAAGCATGGTTGCTTTGCTTAGTATTCATCAAAGATTTGGTTGATACATTCATGGCATTATACGAAAAAACCTACAGGTTAGGGTTATGAAACTTATGATTTTGCTAGGATAAGTTTTCAAAGCTGGGTTTTGGTGCATTTAGATTTTCATTAACTAAAAACTTCAACCATATTCTTTGGTTTTACTAGGCTGAATTATTACTAAGTTCCTGAATATGTTATCTAGATGCCCGGATTTAAAGTCAACCAATTTGGATGGGTTGCTAGGCTAGCTAAGATATTAGTACTGATGTATGTCACGTGCATTAGTATGGCACACACTATTTGCATTATCTAATTTGCTGGCTAGGTAACTAACTTAATATGATATCTTTAAGCTTATGCTATGTGCATGGTTATATTATTGCTTGTTTATCCACCTTCACTCAACTTATAGTATGTTAAGGGGATAAAGTGTTATATCTTCATATTAAAAAATAGATTTTAGGGCATCATCACTAGTAGTGACAAACTTTTAGGAGTGATAGTAGAGTCGACTGATGTTGAATGTTAAAGTTTTGCTAATCAAGCACAATAGAAACAAGGATGTTTAGCTTTGAAAAATGAAGTTTACAAATTTTAGGTTTTCTATGATATGTAAATGTTGTATATATTTGTAACATGAAAGGGCACAGTTGAACTCCTTTTAAGCACTAAATGTAGAAAATATGATATTTTGTTAGATTTGTATCTAGTATAATAGCTTTTCTTGTGTAATGGTAATTCCGTGCTATGCTAAGATGCGATAATAGATTCAATAGGATTACTTATCTAGTATCAGTCTATGTTAGTAAACAAATTTAACAGCTAGTTAAGGTAGCAAAAATAGCCATGAAAACTTTAGTTAAGTAGTAAATTGATCTTTTTAAAATACAAGTAATAAATTATACATTTTGGTAAAGTTCGAGCACCATTTGTAACATTAATCCTTTCAATATCCATATACATTCAACACGTACCCTTGAACCTCACACAATTATGAGCTTTTAACCATTTTGAAGGGAAACTTAGAAAAAAAAAAAATAAGGGTGGTTCTCCCATTTCATGAGAAAGATTGCTAGCATAAAAAAAGAACAAAGAAAAAGAAGAGAGCTAGAAAAGAAAAAAAAAAAAAAATATTTTAAAAAGAGCTAATAAAAAGAGCCCGATCATTCTATAGCTTTTGAAGTCTACATTTAGAAGTTTCATAAACACATCAAACCTAAGATAATCCTTTAAACTCATTAGGAGCAAGGCCTTTCCCTCAAGCATACTATAATCAAAAGCTGAGAGTCTAAAAGTCCACTTCCATAATATTCCCTTCTATAAACTTCTTTTATCAAAAGAATTAGATTATCCTAACAATATTTTCCATGAAATTGAGGCAACCCCATGTTAATTTTCTTAAGAGTTATTGAAAATCAATTCAAAAGACTAATCAAGAAATGAATACCGCTTTTTTTTTTTTCAAACTATTAACCAAAAGTTGATAGTTCCATCTTAGAAAAAAACTACCAAATGGACTATAAATGTATCACTTATAAGATGAATCAAAATTTTCGAAAATGAAGTTTAGAGTAAAAATCATAAGAAAGTACAAGAAAGTCCTCTTAGACTAGAAGATTCAAGAAAAGATTTCTTCCCCTAAAATAGTTGCTAAAGCCTTAAAGTTTAAAGTAAGTCCCACGGTAAAAAATAATGCCTCAAAGTGGGAACAAGCATATTGGAAATTTCATAAGGCCTAAAGATAGTCGCCTCCTTCAGCATGAAATTGTGAGTATGTATGCATCTTTTTACTCTCAAAATTGAGAAAACATACATGAGTTTGTTAGTGATGTTTGAATTTATAGACAAAGACACGTGGGTTCTTTGGGTAGATATTCACCGTCTAGATATGGTTAATGAAAGTAGAAACTCACTAAAGTCGTCATGAAACAAGCCTTTGTTGTAAAAGCAATTACGAGAGAACCTAGAAAGAGAGTGAACAACTCTTGAGCAATTGGGTAAGTCCACGTTTATCTACAATTCTAAGAGTTAGAGAAAATTTCCTACATGTTAGCAATTTATTTTTAAAATAAAAAGAAACAAAAAAGAAAATTAAATTTCTCGTACGGATAACATTTTGAAGAATTTAAAGATTTTAGAAAAATTTCCAACCAATAGGAAAGGGAAAGAGGTTACGAAGAAATTCCAAAACCTACCTCAAAAGCTTAAGCACATGAAAGTGTCATGTTTAGATCGCTAATCCAATAAGGAGATACCAATAAGGAGATATTCCTTGGTCAAAAACTTTTGAATCACTAGCCTAGTAAGGTTCTATCCCTTAAAAAAAAAAAAACACTTTTAGACTACCTCTCCATTGAGGCGCTATCCGTTTTAAAGAAGTAACTTTCCGATCGTCGGCCATTGGTATCCTTTTTTTTTTTTTTTCTTTTTCTTCTAAAACCTTGCATTGTGTATAAAAGAGTATTGTTCCATTTCGAAGAGAAATTTATTTAGATTGTAGGCTCAAAGAAGCTTTGTCTTATTTTAAATAAAAATTTCCCATGGATCGTAAGCTCATTGAAGGTCCATCATCTCGTAAGAAAAACTTTGAATCATAGGCTCAAAAGAGGTGTTATTCATATATATATATATATATGTATGTGCGTGTATGTAAATAAAGATCTAAGAAAAAATATAAATCCATTAGTTTCCTTTACACCAAGATGTAGGACCTCTAGTTCACCAAGTTTAAATCGTCGAATGTCTTAGTTAAATCAAATCAATTGAACCTAAAAAGAAAAAATTTCAAAAACCCTTAAAAATCTTGAAAATGAATGCAAAGAAATGCGTAAATAAAAATTATTAAAAAGAAAAGGCATTTAGAAAAGAAAAAAAGAAAAAGAGAGAGAGAGACTCATTGAATTATTAGCTTAGTACCTTGGTCTTTAATTGCCCCTTAAACCTTGAAAGAGAGGATAGAGGCAACCAAAATGCCTATATTTTTAGCTTTTGGTAGTTTAGTGTTTAAACTTTTATTTTTTATAATTTAGTGCTTTTTCTTTTAGTCTGGTTTCAATTTTGTGCCTCCATTAACAGCATATTTAACGGTTGTCACAATGTTTTGTATTTTATTACTTACACTTTATTATATTTTGGCGTTTATACTTTAATTTTGATGCATTTTATTGTTCGTTCACTTATTAATTTATCTAAAATAAAATTTTGATTTTGCTTAATAGATATATCATTTTCAAAATTAATTTTTTTTTATATTTAATTTTGGTTTAATTTTTATATGTGATGTTTAATTTTACAAAATCTTATAACATTAAGTCTTAAAATCTACTTTTATTTGAAAATAAGATCTATTATTTATTGGATACATAAATCAAGTAAAATTTTAAATCAAGTCTCATTTGATCTTATAACTTGAATTTTCTAACTTGCCAAAATATATACTTCCATATAATAATATTTTATTGTCTATCCTAATGTCCCGAAATTAATTTTTATCATTTTACAATCTTATAATTTAGAAACCAAACATCATACAACTGTAATTATATGATAGTGGATTTTTCTACGGCCCCATTCTTTATTTTACTAGATCGATGCCCTAATCTATCTTACCATTGATTTGATCGCTTTTAAATTTGAGCCATTGAACAAACTGTAAATTTAATTATTCAGATTTAAAAACATAGAAATGAATGATAAGATGATGAGTAGAGTTAATCCAATCAACATAAAGGACGAGACCATAGAATCTCCCTATGATAGTTAGAATGTTTAAATTATGTGCTACATAAAAATTGTTTTTTTTTTTTAAACCCAAAATTATAAGTATACTTGTCTAAGTCTTTACTTTTCTTATGTTTTACAATTGACCTTACTTTTATTAATTTATTTTTCTAAATGACCTTTATATATTGTAGACATGCTTTATTACATAATCTTACAAAAAAAAAGTCATAATAATATATTATTTATGAATTTTCGTACCCCATAATGTGATCATAATATTATAAGTTTATGTTCCTTAAAATTTTGTAATGTTTATAATCTTAAAATCATATTGAATTTCAAACAAAAAATACAAAAAATAAAAGATTTGGACAAGTTTGCTTAGGGAAAATGACAATTTTTAAATGTATAATTTTAAAGCAAACTAATGCATCAAAGGGTATAAAAATTTACAAATAATATATTATTATAAATTTTTTTTGTAAAATTATATAATAAATACATTTATACAACATTATAAAAAAAAAAGTCTACAACATACAAAGGTCACATAAAATAAAAATAAATAAATACATAAAGTAAAGTCAATTGTAATGCATAGAAAATATAAAGATTCAAACAAATACTCTTATAATTTTAAGTTAAAAATAACAATTTTTAGGTAAGACATAATTTAATATTTCCAATTACTAGTTGTATGATGTTTGATTTGTAAATTATGAGATTATAAAATTATAAATATCAATATCAAGATACTACCAAATATACAACAAAATATCATTATATAGAAGTATATTGTATGGTAAGTCAAAAAATTCATGTTATAAGGTCAAACTAAACTTAATTTGCAAGTTATGATTATTTCAAAATTTTACTTGATTTATGTTCTCAATAAAAAATATATCTTATTCTCAAATAAAATTATATTTTAAGACTTTAAATTTATATGATTTTATAAAACTAAACATCACATGTAAAAAAAAAATGAACGATTGAAATTATTAACAAATTGTTTTAATTTTGAAAATGATATATTAATTAAGAAAAATCAAAAATCAATTTTGAATAAATTAATAAGTGATCAAACACTAAAATGCATCAAAATTAAATTACAAACACCAAAATGCAATAATAAGTAACGTATAAAAACTAAAATGCAAAAAGCTATAACGATTGTTGATTTTGTCATTAACAGAGATACTAAATTGAATCCAAACTAAAAGAAGAGGTACCAAATCACAAAAAATAAAAGTCTAGACACTAAACTACAAAAAGAGTGATCCTCACAAACTTTGGAAGAGTGACCTTTTTTGTACCTCTATGGAATGACCCTCTCTAATGTTTAAGAGTGACCATCTTTAAACCTAGTAGGTTATCCCTTTAAACCTCTAAAGAGTGATCATTAATATCCTAAAAGTGCCTCTTTTTTAATATTGTAAGAATGACCCCTTTTGAACCTTGTACAAATCAAACAAGAAAAATGATTAGTTACATCTTAAAATATTGAGCCTAATAAAATCCATAGAGTGATCAAAGAAAAAAAATGTGGGGTGACTAAACCAACTCCCATAAGGTGACCAACCTAGCAAAAATGGTTTTTCTCTTTTGTCTTTATGGTGACATTTTACTAAAACATTACCATAGAGAGTAGTTATAGATAGTCCATTTCTACCTTGTAATAATGAAAAGAATTAAGCCCTTTATTTCAAAATTATTTTTTTTAGTTTATTTTAAGCTTTGAAAATTCCCTAAAACCATAGTTTCCTATGTTTTTTAAACTAGACCAACAGTTAGGTTAAAACAATTCCACCTATTTGATTTTAACCTTACTCCTTTTTTTTTTTCTATCTTAATTGATGGTGGCTTAAACACCATTTTTCCAACAATTTTTTTTTCAAAAGATTCGAATTCTTATAATTTCTTATTAATGATTTCTATTAAGTGGGCTATGCCTAATATAAATTAAAACTAAAGGAAAGATAAAGAATTTTTTGGCTCAACAACCTCTAATGTAAGAATTAGTTGTAGATCTCATTCCTATATTTTTAGACCACAATCAATCATTTTTATATATGGATTTCACCCTTTCGGCTTAAACGTATTACTTGATCCATGGGGAATTAGCTTAGCTTGCTCACTAAGATAAATGACCTTTGGGGAACATAGGTTAACACATAACATGCCTACTACCTTTGTAGATGATCAAATAGGTGCATTACAGAAGGAAGGATCCCTTTTCACTTATCCTAATCTATGGTACTGTAATGCTTAGAACCTATTGGCTGTACAAAGGAGATCCATTGCTCATTTGTCTTACTCTTGAGGGATCAAGTACAAAACTAGGAGAACATCATTGATATGTTGAGACCTTACAAGCTACCTCCAGCCTATAAATCTACATAGATGCTTTTGTAGATAAGGATTAGCCTTCCTAACACCTAAATGGACTTTTAAGACTTAAATCCCCATATTGATTTTGGTGCACTCTCTATGTCTCTAAACTCTTTTAAGTGTTGATTTTGGAGAATCTCTCTTCTCCTCAAGCCACTCTGCTAACTTGGAGAGTAGGTGTATATATGTTGAAGCTACTTCTAGTGCCCTATTAGCTCATATGTTCTCTTTTATAGCTAGATGGTTAAACCTAAGGGAATCTTCAAACCATCAATAGTCACCCAATCAATAAAAGAAAACTTTCAATTCCTATCCCAAAAAACATTGGTGCAAACCATTTGAGTCAATTGAGACTAATTAGTCCATGTATGACCATTTATAATAGGGTTGGCAATTTGGGACTCAACTTGCCATACTCAGATACGATACAATATGATTTCTTAAGGAATCTTTAAACCATCAATAGTCACCTAATCAATAAATGAAAACTTTCAATTCCTATCCCCAAAAACATTGGTGCAAACCATTTGAGCCAATTGAGACTAATTAGTCCATGTATGACCATTTATAATAGGGTTGGCAATTTGGGACTCAACTTGCCATACTTAGATACGATACAATACGATTTAAATTGGTCTAGGTATGGAAAAATCGACACGAGACACAAATAGGTCAAACCCATTTAGACATGTTTGCATTTGTGTCTAGATTCAGGTTAAGGTCCCAAACCTATTTACAAATTGATTTATTAAACAAGTCTTATAAATAGGTCATGAATTCAACCCATGAACCTATTTACTATAAATAAATTTATATTTTATTTTATTCATTTCATTTTTTAGTGAGGAGCAGAGAAAAATGTAAACGGTCTAGTTTAGTTCACACTCTGTATGATAATTGACACTATTAAATTAGTCAAATACAAACATTTTTTAATTAGTAAGGTTCCTTTTATCTTTTTCTTTCTCCTTTCATTTGAGTTCTAACTGCAAGCCAAGCATATTCTAATTTGACATTGACAACTCAAGTTTGAATATTTTTTCAACTATCAAAGCAAGTATGAAGTCTAGAGTCTTCTTCTCTCTTTCTTTTTCACTTGTTATTTATCTTTATAGTCTATTTTTTTTTTTCATCATGCCACAATAGTGAAATATTAAATTATTGAACTTTATTTGAAACCATCTATTAGAACTTCTTATAAGAAAATAGTGTACCTTATTATTTTTCTATTCTTTATAATGCAACACGATTTGATTTTTTTTTTTTATAAGAAAAACATATTATAGATAATAAAATAGTAATATATCACAATGGTCATTTGAAATAATTTTTAATATTGAGACAATTGATTATGAACATGATAATTCTTTTTAATATATAAGAATTTAATCGTTTTTTTATTGTTGGTAGACAAAATTTTATGGGACAATACTAGAATTGTGACTATAAGATGTTAAAGTTAGGATTTTAATACATTTTAAAATAAGTAAGTTGATTAAGGTGATGTTATGTAATTTAAATTTTGCGATTTTTTATAATTTAATTAGACTTTATTTCGCTAAAACTTTTACTTGGATGGTAATATTATGTTAAGTGTTAAAACCTTATGATATCTTTATTTGTAAACTTTAAATATTATTATCTATTTAGCTTTTGCATATATAAGTATCTTATAGATTTTTTTTTTTAAATTTTAATTGATAAACGGGTCTAACTTAGATATGAGACACACTTATTAAACAGATCAAGTTACAGATTTAGGTATTCAAACATGATTAATAAATGGGTTGTGTCGCGAGTTGAGGTTCTTCAAACACAAATTGATTTAAACAAGGACACGGGACATAATACAATAACACAAATTACTAACCCTGATTTATAAGCTTATCACCAAAATACTTAAATAGGTTAAAGCCTAATGTTAATTTTTTAATCCACGTTAATCAATCCAGCTTCATCTCCGAAATATTAGCTGCTAATGATATTCACTTCTTCGTAGCATTGACAAGAAGAAAGAACAAAAGGGCTGGATGATAAAATTTGACTTAAAGCTTCTGATAAGTCATAAAGGACTGAAGCTTTAAACTTCCCATTTTGGTGCATCTTTATTCTTTACTCCTACGATACAATAACCACAATTCATGTTCTATTGAATGGATCCCCTTAAGATGATATCCCAAACCTCTAAAGGAATAAGACAAGGTGATTCAATAGCTCTCTTATCTCTTTACTTTATGTTTAGAAAAGCACAGCAGCCTAACTAAAAAGAAATCATAGAGGAAAAGCTTAAAACCCTAGCAAAGTCCACAAGTCACCTGATCCTTTTCCCACGAATTGTTTGCTAATAATATGATTCTCCTTTCTAAAGCGCCTATTGATTCAGCATAAAACATTCTTAATACGATTTAAAGGACATCAAACGTCAAATTTCCAATAACTTGGGTTTCAAAATTAATAATAACCTTGGGGAATATTTGGGTTTTCTTTTCAAAAATGGTCGTTGAGCTAGCCTTCACGATTTTGAATTCATTCTACAAAAATTCCAGAAGAAAGCTCATGAGTTGGAGTGGCACTTAGTATGGTTGGAACTTGGAAGAACAATTTCAACTAAATACGTACTTTAATTTCTCTCTACTTACTACATGCAAGCTTGTAGTCTCCCTTAAAAATTAATAGCTAGGATAGATCGAAACACAAGGAGCATTTTCTTGAATAGCAATGCCAACACTGATAAAATTTATCGGTTGGAACGATAAGTAATATATTTCATAAAAAAGAAATGGAGGGTTAGGTCTCTTGAACCTTGAGCTTCGTAACAAGGCGTTTGAAATTTAAGAGCAAATCCTTTTGTAGTATTAGATGATGCCTCGTAGATAAAACTTTGCAAGCTAAGCATTCGTACTGATTGAGAGCCTATCCTGTCAAGAAGGTTTGGAAAATTCTTCTTCAATGGGATGACAATAAAATTGGCTTCCGATCATTAAAACCCTCCATGATCTTTTTGGCCCTTATTTTCTAAACCCAGGGGAAATAAGCGAAAAGTGCTCTAAGATCCAATTATATAATGAATGTTTATATGAGCTTTTAAAATGATCACTTCAACTCTTCATATAACCTCAAGCGGATATTGAATGTCCCACTACCGTTGAAGCTCAAATTATTCTTAGTGGAGGCTCCCAACCATGGCAAATCTGCAAAGACATATGTCACCGCAACCCCAGTGCCTATGATGTAAGATTCGTGCTGAAGATCTCTTATGCACCCTAAGAGGCTATCAAATTATACAAACAATATGGTGATCCCGATGGTTCACCAAAATTCAACTTGTATGATTTCACGAGTTACAATCTTATGAGCTTTTTATAATAAGATGGATGTAAAATAATTTAATTGTGATCTTTCGATAGAATTATGAGTTTAAATTTATGATTTTATAAGTTTATGATTATATATATATATATATATTCTTATTTTAGGTAGAATTATGAGTTTAAAAACTATGATTGAAGCAAATCTAAAGTATCATCACCAAAGCCATTTAAAGAATATGTCTATCTACTTATGCAGTTTGGATGATGTGGAATAATAGGAACAATCTTGTACATGACAGGCCAATATCTAATCTATAATTGGAAAGGGTATATGAGTAAAGGCTCAAGAACTTTGAGCACTTAAAAAGGACATTATATCCTCCATTCAAAGAACCGCTCAATGGAAACTGCCGAAAGAAGGTTGGATAAAGTTAAGTACTATGCCTCCAAGCATTCTTTGACAAATAAAGCTACAATTGGAATCGTCCTTAGAAATGATAAAGATAATTGGATTACGGGATTGAAAAAATGTGGGAAATATAGACGTATTACCAACAGAATTTTGAATACTATTTTGGGGTCTCTACTATGGCATTGAAATGAAGCTTCTTAAAAAGGATGTCCAACTTTCTCCAAAACCGCTGTATACTTCTTTTTTTTTTTTTTTTTTTTTTTTTTTGTGGCGTGTGTGGACTCTTTTCCGTTTCTTGATGGATGGAATATGGTTTTCCCTTAATTATGTATAATTAAACTGTACAATTATCTGCTCATTGTGCTACGACACCTTTAATTAATCCCCAGATAATAGGACGTTCGTATTGGATCTTTTTATTACCTATATAAATTCACGTATTCCACTGGAAAAAAACAAATAAGCAAAAAAAGAAAAAAATAAATAAATAAGAAAGCTGCTTTGTATACTTACGAGATATTTCACGATTTACTTTTAAACAATATTTTTCATTAAATAAAACTAATAAATTTATTAAGGGACAAATTTGTTGAGAGAGCTAAAGTCTCTTCCAACCGCTCTCTAGTCTATCCATAGTGGCATTAACACAGATGTTTCAACCGAAAGACATGTAACGAAGGAAGCGGAAGGGAAGTGCTCGTGGAAAACTTCTAGTAGTCTATGCATTCACCGTCTGCGATTTCCTCAAAATTTTGAGTGCCATCTTTCTCTTTGTTTTTTCTATGCAGCAAACATATTTGCTTTAAATTTAGTTAACTACCTTTATCACATTTTGGACAAATTTTTTTTAGAAAAAAAAAAAGGAAAAAAGAAAAAAATTCACACATCTTATGAGCATTACATGTCTATTCTTAGCTAAAACTCATTTGGTATATATTGTGATCAACTTATTTCATTTTTGCAGCAATTACAGTATCATATTTAGGAAAACATACCAACAACTTATAATTCACTTGGCATAAATGCTAATCTCCTTTGGGATGATGTAAGTTTGAATTTCTCCTCTCTCATAATCATATAAAAAAAAATTAAAATTACAATATATATATATATGTATATCATACGTGGAATATACCGTAAAAATACAAGCTTAAATAATTTTTTCATGGGAGCGGTAGCATTAATGATGGCCCAGTGCCGAAGTTGAAGACAAAGTACTAGGAATAGGGAAAGACCCGTATTTTCCTTGATAGCTTTAGCATCAATTGGGAAGAATGAAAAGAAGTGAGAGTGGTCCCTTAAATGATTAATTCGAATGGGTTCTTCATTAATGTGATGCGCAACTTGTGAATAGTAAGGTTTCACATATCAAAACCATCACCCACGCTGTCCGACAACTTTCTCTTATTATTATGCGACTGGTACTCATTTTTTCCTACTCTCCATGTTTATTTGATTTTTTATATTTAAAAACAAAAAAAAAGGATGATTTCTCATAAATTCAGTTCAATGGGGACTATTGTTTAAATATTCCAGAAATTTAGGTTGAAAATGAAAGTGACAGCTGGATGGAGAAAGATTAGGTGACACCATATTTAAAATTGAAATAGAACAACCTTGCCCCGCACCATACCGTATAAATCATTAAAGTCCCCTCTCAAAAATTGTTCTTTGTTCTAATTAGGAATGGGAATTCGTGTTACCATGAATTGTTTAGTTTTCGTGTCTAAATGAGTTTATATATAAAAATTTTCAACTTGTGATTCAATCCTTTTAATAAGTGTATTTTGTATTTGAGTTAGATCTATTTATCAACTAAAAAGTTATAAAGAAGTCTACAAAATACTTACAAATACAAAAAAAAGAAGGGCAATAACAAATTTATAATATACTTATAGATAAAGGGAAATTTTAGAAGGAAGCAACTTGTTGACAAGACAATTATATAAAACCACCAACATTAAAGGCTTCTTCCATACAACCAGGAAGTACTTGAACTATAAATAGAACTAAATCAAGCAAGTGTCCAATAATTTTGCCATTCACAAATCGCTTATAATCATTTGTTTGGTTATTATAATAATTATTAGGGATGAAAGAAAGTTCACAATAAAATTTAGCAATTTTGGCTAAACACTGTAACTCAAGATTTTGAGGAAATTGCATAGGACCCCCTAAATTTTGACTTTAGTACGGATTATCTTCCTAAATTTCTAAAGTATGGTTTTTAGTTCTTTACTTTCATAAATTCGCAAATAACCCCTTAGGTTGATAATAACCCCTTAAACTTTAATTTTGATGTATAAATACCCCCTAAGCGATAAAGTGTTATACACCAAAATCAAAATTTAGGGGGGGTACTTACATACTAAATTTAAAGTTTATAAGGTGTTTACATATTAAAATAAAAGTTAAAAGGGGTTATGGGGTTGTTTGTTAATTTATGAAAGTTTGGGGATAAAAAACCGTACTTTAAAAGTTTAGAAGAATAATCCACACTAAAGTAAAAATTTATGGGGAGTTTTTTGCATTTTCCTCTAAATTTTTTAACTTATTCATATAGGTAAATACTATCAGACACTTCAACAATCTGTATGGAAATATTATCAAACACTTCTTATGTAATAATGATAAATAGAAATTATTGATACGAGAGAGATTAGTGGAGTAGGGCATTTATGTTGCTTATTTCATGCTCATATATTAAAACTGAAAATAAACCAAATAAGAGAGAGAGAAGGAAGGGAAAAGGAAAAGATATTTTTCTTCTCACATATAGCATTACAAAATTTTCATAAACATACTTACTTGATCATTTAGATTTTTCACACTCAAGCTAATGCAATTTAGAGTATATTAATTCCAATCAAGTGCTTAAGCCTCTAAATAGATAAGACAGTTTGCATACATATCATCAAGTAAGGAAGTTACGAATGGATGTAAACTCCAACTTATCAAAAGAAATAACTTGATAGCCTCTTTACCAACAAAAAAAAAAAAGCAGCTCATATCAATCTACCTAATTAGCATTGAAAAAACATAATTCAAAGCTCATTAAAAACTCTTCAGAAAAAACAAATAAAAATGTTCATATGGGTTCGTAACTTCATGCCCATTTAAACTACAAGGCAATAAGAAAATTTTATAGTTAGGAATAGTGAATCTCACACTTTTAAATGTACAATAAAATGCAAATATGAGAAGAAGAGAGTGATTTAAAAACTAATTGACTTGGGACTTTATGTAGTGTTGTTAAAGTCCAAAAAGACTTTAGAAACCGTTAACATCCTAAGTTAAATGCGCTTGCAAGTGAAACTTGTAGCATGTTTATGGAAGTTGTTTAACAAATGGGTACATAAGGGAGTTTGAGAGCTAGACACAAGTTTAAATGGGATTAGATAGATCCAATTTATTTGTATCTCATCCTGATTGTTTCTAAACAAAAATCTTATTCAAGTGGTATAGTATCATATCCAAATCTTATAGAGGAATCTTAAAAACCTTAGCTCCAACAAAAGACCAATTACTACGTATATTTATACCATATTCTACTAAGTAATGATTACTGTGCGTGACTTACTCAATTTCTTTAATGCTAGCACTTATAAGATGGACTCTCCAAGACTAGAAGACGACTGGAATAATAATGATGAAATGTAACAATAAACCACATGTTGCTGCGGTATTTACTATTCATCTTATCGCAAAGAATAAAGCTTTTTTTTTTTAAAAAAAAAGAAAAGGAATAATATAGTTCTCAAAGAATATTTTAATATTTTCAAATATTAAATATAACGTCCGTTATTTCTTAGAGAAAGATATTAAATCTACAAAACCTACCAAAATGATCTAGGAATATTCCAAATATGGTCAACATCAACCGTAATAAGATGCAGTGACTTTTAATGTCTAGATGATTCTATGACATAAGAAATAATTCAAACTTGATTAAGCCTATATGATCTTTGCCCTCTTTCATTTTCTTTCCCACTTTCTCTCTCCTCTTTCTACTCTTTCTCATACGTCGCATCTCTCCACATAAGATTGTGCTATTTGACACAAAAATAGATTGTCCAAACATTTCTTAATGTAATTTGGACCATTTTAGCATAAATTCTATCTTCCATCGTTTTTTTCTTTTTCCTTTATCTCCTTTTTTTCTCTTCTCAATCCTCTCTCTCTCACTCTTTCTCTTTATTATAACTAATACTCGCTTTTTCTTTTTCTTTTTTTCAAATTGTGCCATTTGGCAAAATGTAGTTGGGCTGAAAATCAATTTTAATATTATAGTAATATATATATATATATAATAGTATAAAAAAGGTATAGTAATCATACTACTCTTGTGATGGTCGAGCATGGTAGACAACTAGAATCCTCCACCAAAGAAAAATATAAAGAAACTTGGGATAGCTTTTCTAAGGCATAAGTGTCATCAAAATGACCGACTCTTACATATAGAATTCGTAATCCTAACTTTAAACATTTCTCATTACATAAGTTCTTGTTCTAACATAACTACTGTCTCAAAGTAGAAGAGTCATAATAATCACACCTTATGACTAAGATAGAAGTTGAACTCATAACTGATATCGTAGACCTGGCTTATACAAGACAATTATGACTAACCCTCTTTGAAACAAATAGCTGACCCACTTTAAAGCAAATAACTCATCACATAATAAACATAATTTTGGAAAAGTTTGTAACCTTTATATTCATAAAACACATGTTCTAGAGTTTATTCGACATAATGTAGCAGTTTAGGTATAGAAGTATCAAACCAAAAGAAACAAAAGGGAAGGACTCTAAAAGCCATATGGGTCCAGCTAAGTCTTTAATTTATTTCCTCACTTCCCATTTGTAGTTGCAACTAAGCTCTGGATAGGAGTAACAAGCATCTACTCTGCACTAATAAAAGGATCTATAGGAATGAGAGTACCCAGCTGCTTAGTAAGTGGAACAAAAACTTAAGCATACACATCATGCACAAATAGGGTTATCAAGTAATTATTACATGCAATGCAAAGAAATAAATATCATTGCACGATGTTGTCCAGTCTACCATGTAATTAGAGAAATTCCGCTCACTTGAATCTAATTTTTAAGGAGTTTTACAAGCTCAGATGCCCTTACTACCAAATCAAGACTTGTGCAATAAAAACATCCTTCCTTCCAAGACTACCTTCGAACTAGTATCTTCGATTTTACCTCAACCTCCTCTCTTATTACTTAGTTTGACTAAGAGCGAAGTGTGGATCGTTTTAGCTATTCCTTTTGAAGGGGTCAGAATTTGGTTGGAGAATCCTCATTATCCCTAATGGGTTGCAATGCATGTTTGATTATGTCTTAAGTCCATTATAAGTTAGTTTCGATTAAGGGTGACCAAACAAATCAAATAATCCATCACCTCACATTCTAGCAAAACAAATCACAATATGGTTCAACCAAGTATCAGAGATACACAAGCATATGCACAACCAAGTTATCTACAAGCACAAACAAGTGGACACTTAGGCTTCGAAATACTATAAAATAGTACTATGAAATGTAGTTATGCATTGATCCTAACTTACCTGGATTCCTTATTGCTTACTTAGGTGCAATTGTGAGGTATCTCCTCACCAAAAATCCCTATATTATAGATAACACTTTTTAGTAGTTATGCAAGTTATAATATATATCATATGTTGTATGTAGGTTTATTAACTTAAGTTTAGAGTATTACTAATTAAGTGTTCAAGTTTTTAAGTAAACATTCTTTGAGACTTGCCTATTTATCAATCTCATATAAGTAATTTTCGATTTAACCTTTGAATAGGTTTCTAGTGTAAGATTTACCTAAAGCTTTTGATTTGTCCTTTGATTCTGCACATATTCTACATTAGAAACAAAATTTTCGTAACTTTGTCTCAGCTATAGTCAAGATCATCAACCAAATACAACTTACAACCCTAGTCTCATTTCACATCAAAACCTATTAGCTCCTACCCTATAAGTCTCTTACATAAGAATGAACCAAAAATCTCCATCTTAGGTATGCACAACACAATAACTTCAATAGTAAAACTACTTATTTGTAGCTAAACATTAACCATGGAACTCCTTTCTTTACAATTTTTTCAAGTTCAACCTAATATGTTAGGTGGCGATGGTGGTGGTCTTCTCTTAAGTCTCAGTTAGTGCCTCAAAACCACGCTTAGCCTTAATTTTGCACTATTTTTCTTATAATTTTCCCTAAATTATTCTTCAACTCACTTCACTCTTACCAATTTTTTTAGGATCCGATCTATCTAAAATGGCTAAAGGAAGTTGATTTGGATTTTATAGTAATGTTTGGGGCGAGTTCTTACAAGTGTCACAAATCCCTTAAGTTGCCTATGTATTATGTGTCTTAATCCCTCCTTCTACTCCAAACCATTTTGCTAAGTTGCCATGACCCTTTAGAATTGTTTCTAGCTGCTACATAATATTCTTGTTATTTTCCTATTTTTCTCTATTTATTCAGTATAATCTAGTATATAATTAGGGTTTTTAGTTAATTATGAATATGTATTTATACAAGTATAATACATTTAATATAAATACATACTCTCAAATAATATTTGATGTGATTTTGAAACTTTTAGCATCCATATAGTTTATATCTAAAAGTTCATTAATTATTGGAACTAATTTTATGTATTTCTAGCATAGTTGTTAAAATCACGATTCTACCTATGCGATTCTATAAATTTACAATTTTAGAAAACCCTTCTTAGTTAACTCGTGCATAAATTTTTTTTCATATAGAAACTTACGTTTTTAACCAATTTTATATGTAAATTTAGTAGAAACATATGTTTTTTACCGAATTTACTAATTTTATATATCTAAGTTCAATGGCTAAAAAAAAAAAAAACTAAACTCTTACAAATCATCAATTATTAGAGCATTACATCATTTTCACTATCATTTTTTTAAATTTTTTTTCTCTTTTTCTCTCTCTTAATTGCTTATTTTATGTTCATAACATTCGCCTAGGTTTTAGCTCTAATAGTAAAGATTACAAAAAAAACTATATAATTTAGTTTATATCATCATTACTTTAAAATGAGTTGAAACATTTAATTCTCTTAAGTACATTATTTTTTTTAAAGAAAATAATTGAAAAAGTTTAGTTTCAACTTTGTTTGTTCTTCTTTTATATATGTTTAATTATATATTATTAAGAATTTTTCATGAAAAAGAACTTAGTCTTTTTAATTCTGTATTTCCATCATATATTTCAAGTTTTAAATAACTATTATAAGCATTTTCATAATTTTTTAAAGCTATTTTACATAATTTATAAAAACTTGCGTTTTTACATTTCGATTTTACGTTTTAATTCTACTAACCCTCCAGTGATTCTATATAGAATTTTAAGTTTAACAACCTTAAATTTTCTGGTAAATAACTAATAATAATATATTTATATTCGACAATTCAATTATATTATTTGTATTTTTATTTTATTTTTCCAAATCTAATCTCGTGAGCCACTTTTATTAACTTTTCTAGCTTCATTGTAAAATTTAGGATTAATTAGACAACTTTTGAGATCACCCTATATTTGTTACTAATTCTAGATTGTCCAGTTATAAAGATTACATTTCCAACCCCCTTCAAAAGAGATTTTTTCCTCAAAACTTTTGTATGGAAACTTCCATAAACATGCTACATACTCCAATATAAACCAATTATAATTATATTTCTCTAACAATTACTAACCTATTGGCTAGAAGAGACATTGTTGCATCATTGCATTATTAAGTTTCTAAGTAGCTTTAGCCTCTAAACTTTTTCCTTATTGTACATTTACATATTCTATGTCTTGATTTTTCATCTTCTAAACCCGATTATCTAGTATTTTATAAGTTGCTCCTCATAATTGAAATCCCTTTGCATCTCTAATGGCTTTATCTCCATTATTGCATTCAGATTCTTAACAAACTTCCTTAAAATTAAGACATTGAACACATCGTTATACCCTGATAAACTTAAGGGTGAGGCTATTCTTTAGGAAACTTTGCCTAACTTCTCCAGTACTTTAAATGGACTAATGTAATAAAGGCTTAACTTTCCTTTTGAACCAAATCGTCAAAGTCCTTTGAATGGGCTTAGCTTAATCTCCCACTTCAAATTCTATTGGTCCCTTTTTTTAAACCTACCAAACTTTTGTAGCGATCTTAAGCTTCCTTCATTTATGGCCATATAATCTATACTTTTTCATTTATCTGATTAATCATTTCAAGTCCAAGCATTACATATGCTTCGTTGTCCTAATATAGCAGTGATGTGCATTTCCTTTTATATAAGGCTTTATAAGATGTCATCTGAATGGTTAATTGGTAACTATTAAGAAAACTCTACTAATGGTAAATACTTATCTCAGTTACCACCAAATTCCAATACATAAGCTCTTAACACATATTCTAAAGTTTGTATAGTTTGTTCATATTAACCATTTAACTATAAATGATAAGATGTATTAAGTTGTAACTTGTTACCTAATGTTTTGTGTAAATTCTCGCAAAACTTGGATACAACTTAGCTATTCGATTAAAGACAATGCTCTCAAGTACTCTATGCAACCTTATTGGTGTGAATTGTGACTAACAATAAACAAGACCGGTCATTGAATAGGTCTAAGCTTACCAAAAAAGGAAATGATGGGGAACGTACGAAGGAAAAAAAGTGAATGAAAAGTAAGCAAAACCCACAAACAGCTCCAATGGATATGATGCAGACTCGTAACATAACTCAATATGATGCATGAGAAGGTCCGGTGAGGTTACTCGTCACCTAACCTTGCTTAAGGGTTAGGATAAGAGTGAAATGAAAGTAAACAAACAGTGTTTACAAAAAGGAAGAATATTCAGTTGTATTAATGATGACTCTCACAGCTACAAATACAAGGGGTATTTATACTCAATAAGTTAGGGCAATTTGCCTAAAAGGGAAAAGACAAAAAAGATATTACCTTAAAGAAGTAATGTACAAGAATACAAAAGGGTAAAAAAGAATATTCAAGAAAAGTAATGATTAGTATAGTAGATTCTATATGTGGTCTTGTACATGTGGCGAGGATACATTGGTGATTCCGTTAAAGGATGCGAGCAAAAGAGTATGATCAGATGGCTAGTCCAAGCAATGGTGACTAAGCATTAGTTCGAGGTCACTCTCTTAACACCTTAGCAAGGGTGAGGTTGAGTAGTTGGTTGACTCGAATGTGAGTAAGTACTTGAAACAGGCTTAGCTGTTAAGTTAGCAATCTATATTTTGATATATTTTAGAGAGATGAGCAATCATTCAGCTCAACATATAGAGTGACTCGACAAAGAGATACTTGGCTTCGATAAGAGTCGATTGGAGCAGAAGGATCTACCTTACTAGCCCTTCCAAAGCTCGGGCTCAACTACAGGTCAAAGGCTCAATAGGCTGATTCCTATCAATCCCTCTAAGTTGGTTTGGATTTGGGATTAAATCCGAATGGCCTCTAGTTAGCTCTCCATTGGGGTGATATGGACTAAGGTCAGCAATGTTAAAGGTGTTAAAAAACCCATAGTCTTCAAGCAGCTCCAATCTGTAAGCGTTATCATTAATCTTTTAGAGGATTTTAAAAGGTCCTTTAGCCCTTGGGGATAGTTTGTTCCTCCTCTTGCTTAGAAACCTCTCTTTGCTTAGGTGTAGCTATACTAAGTCTCTTAGTTGAAAATGTTTAGCCATCCTGCCCTTGGTCTTCTCTCACATACGTTTGAGGGCTTAGTCAATGTGCCGAGTGACTTTGTCGTACATATGCTGAAGGGATTGTAATTTAGCTCTTGCATCAAGGTCTTCTTATGCAAGCACAAGTATAGGGGTGTAATCGAAGGACAACTCAAGATTAAAACCATAGACCACTTCGAAAGAGGTCTGCTTAGTGGTGGCATGCACTGTTCGGTTGTAAGCAAATTCAACTATTGGCAAGCAAACATCCCAATCAGCTAAGTTCTTACCCATTGCAACTTAGAGCAATAATCCTAAAGTGCAATTAACCACCTCTGTTTGGCCATCAATTTAAGGGTGACAAGAAGTATTGAATAGTAGTATAGTCCCCATTCAACACCATAAGTTCCTCTAGAAATATCTTACAAACATCGGGTTTCTATCGAAAACTACACTCCTCGGCACACCATGTAACTATACAATCTCTTACAAGAACTTTGGGTTTCTATCGAAAACTATAGTCCTTGGTACATCATGTAACCGTACAATCTCCTACAAGAAAAGAGAAGTAATAGTTTAATCATCATTAGTCTTAGAACAAGGCACAAAGTGTACCATCTTTGCCTCGGGCAGTTCACAATAGCCTAAGAATAAAGTCCATGCTTAATTCGGTCCATGGCTTTATTGGAATAGGTAAAGGAATTGCTTTACCTTGTTTGGTTCGGTACTTAGCCTTCTTGCACATGGCATAGCTTTCAACAACTCGATGTACATCTCACCTCATTCTCGGCTAAAAGAATAAACTACTTAGCAATTCATATGTTCTTTTCTCCCTAAAATGTTTGGACAGTCTTCCATTGTGGGCTTCCTTGATTAGCAGCTCTTGAAGTGAACAGGTCGGTACACATAATTCCCCTCTTTGGAACAAGTATCCTTCCTCCAATGATACTCGTCTACTATCCTTCCATTAACACAATGTGCAAGTATGGGCTCAAATTGTGGATTCTTAGAATACTGTTCTTTGATACTTGTAAATCTAAACAATCTAATCTATAATTCATTCAAAAGTGCATGTCTTTTCAAAGAGCATCTGTAACTACATTGCTCTTTCCCTACTTTTATTTTATTAAGAAATTAAATCCCTCAAGGAATTCCATCCATCTTGTTTGCTGCTTCAACAATTTGGTCTAACTTCGGAGGTACCTCAAGGACTCATGGTCAGTATAGATGATAAATTCTCTTGGCAGTAGATAAGGCTGCCATACTTGTAATGCTTGAATCAGCACCAAAAGTTCTTTGTCATACACAAAGTAATTTAGTTGAGGTCCTTGAAGCTTCTTACTATAAAGGCAATTGGTCAGCTTTCCTACATTAGGACAATGCTTATTCCAATGCCTGATATGTCACGTTCCAGCTCAAATATTTTCTTAAAGTTAAGCAAAACAAGTATAGGGGCAGAGGTCAACCCTTCCTTTATCTCGACCTCTCCTCCCTTTCTCTCCATTGGAAGTCGGTGTTTTTCTTTGTTAGCTCAGTAAGTGGCTAAGCGAGGTGGCTAAAATTTTTTATGAATCTTCTATAAAACAAAGCCAATCTATGGAGACTTCTCACATCAACACAAGTAATAGGAGTTGGCCACTTAACGATTGCTCAAATCTTCTCATCATTCACTCGTAAGTCTCCTCCACTTACTATGTTGCCTAAGAATACCACTTCCTCTTGGCAAAAGAAACACTTCTTGATATTGCCGAATAATTTCTTAACACGAAGGACATTTAATACGACACGGAGTGGTTCATAACAACTCAGTATGTCAGTACTATAGACTAGGATATTGTCAAAGTACACCACGTCATACTTCCTTATTAGATGTCTCAGCACATGGTTCATTAATCTTATGAAAGTGCTCGGGGCATTTGACAAGCCAAAGGGCATGACCACCCATTCATAAAGTCCGTATTGAGTCTTAAACGTAGTTTTCCACTCATCTCCTAGCCTCATGCAGATTTGATGGCAGCCAAATTTCATATCATTCTTGCTGAAGGTCTTGACTCCGCTCAATTCATCTAGCATGTCTTCCAACCTCGGAATAGGATACGTTTATTTAATCGAAATCTTATTCATAGTTCGGCTATCTTCACACATTTGCTAAGTTCCATCCTTTTTTGGCGCTAGAAGCACCGATACAGCACAAAAGCTTAGACTTTCCTTAACATACCCTCTCTTTAATAACTCATTAACTTGACGTTAGAGCTTAAAAGCCTGCTTAGGACTCATTCGATATGCGGGCTTATTCGGCCGCATAGTGTTAAGTATTAAGTTAATGCAATGTTCTATGCCTTGAAGTAGGGGCAATCCTTCGAGTAATTGTTTTAGGAATAGGTCGGCGTACTCACCTAACAACTACCTTACCTCTTAAGGTAGTTCACCTCGCTTCTTTAACTCTAATAGTCACCTAACCAACATGATGGTTAGCGCATCAACTTTAAGGGTCTCTCAAAGCTCATCTCTACTCATCACCAAAGCCTTCTTCGATCACGAGCAAGTTTGGCTTGCAGTTTATTAACTTCACTCAGCGACATCGGGTTTAATGTAATCTTCCTGCTATCCTTCTTGAATGTATACGTGTTCCAGTATCTATCATGGATAACTCTCCTATTAAACAACCACAATCTACCTAACAATACGTGGGAAGCACACATGGGTAGTACATCGTAGAGAATTTGGTTAGAGTAATTTTCGATAGTGATTGGCAGTAGTACTTACTAAGTGACATGTAGTGCTTCTTTCTCACTTAATCAGTGTAACTTGTATGGCCTTGGATGTGCAATAGTTGGCAACTTCAATGTTGTAACAAGATTGGTTGATGCAACATCGGTGTAACTACCACTATCCACAATAAGGGCATACACCTGATCATTTACCTTATAGGTGATATGAAACAAATTCTCTCTCTACTCCTCATCGCGTAAGGGTTCCATGTTCATTGTAGGTCAAACAACCATGATCAATTGGTCCAAGTCCTCAACAAACACATCATCTTTCTATTTCAGCATCTTCTTTCTCTACAGTATTCTCCTCCTCCTTAGGTTCCTCATTAGTACTCTCTACCTTTAGCTTTAGGATGTCTCCCTTAATGACCATAGTCCTCCTGTTTCAGTACTGAGCAGCTATATATCCAATCCCTTGGTACTTGATCTGACTCATCTTCCTACTAGATCCTTACCCTTTCTCATAAGTTCGGGTCGACATGTCACTATTAGGTTGTTTTCTCTGCTTAGCTTAAACATCTACCTTTTGGATTAGCTCGGTGACTTCCATTTTTGGGTCAGCTAGTCGGCATTCTGGTCAGTATTCGGCTAGTTCTCTATCTCTCTACTTATTCGGCTATTCTAATGGCTTCATCCATTACAGTAAATCATTAGAGTTCCATAATGTCTCGAATGTCACCTCGCAACCCAATAAGGAACTTAGATATTGTTCGTGCTGGTGGTTCCTGCACTTCACATCAGATCATGAGTGTTTGAAATTCATAAACATACTTGTCAACTATTCGGCCTCCTTATCTCAGCTTCTAAAGCTGAGTAAAGGTATCTTGTAGCTAAGTAACCGATACAAACCTGTTTTTGAGTATTATTTTCATTTCAGGCCAAGTATTAATCTCTCGGTAGTCTTCTTGCCTCCTCATAGCCTGGAAGTTCTTCCATTACATGATGGCATATATAAAGAACTCAACAACAGCAATTCTCACTTTCTCATAATCGTTGTACTGATAATAGTAAAAAACACACTCCACTTTCTCCTCCCATTCTAGATATTTGTCAGTATTCCCAGATCCATTGAAGCTCGAAATCCAAAGCTTTACATGGTCAAATGCTTTGGGGACTCGAGGTCGTTCCTCTTCAAAATACTATTCCTCATCTTCCTCATCCAGTTCTCTTAAGTCTATCGTTCGTCTTACTCATCCACCTACTCTTTTACCTCGAACTTGTCAAACTGGGTTCTAACCTCTAACAGGTTAAGTAGTTTGTGGGGTGTTTTGCACGACCTTAGTCAATTGGCAAGCTAACTATGAACAGCTCGAGTTAGATCTCTAGCCACCTCATCAAGTCTCTTATTAATGCTCATAAGGGTTCCTTAAGACTATCGACCATGGTAGACAACTCGACTATTGTCATCTCCAACACTAACGTTTACACTTGGATCTATCATTTCTCCACACCAGAAACTAAACAGCCAGCAAACATAGCAGCTAAGATGAATATAGTAACTTGCTTTGTTTCACACATGGAAAATAGGGTGTAAATAGAACTTCGAAAATAAACTACAACTCATACAAAACCTCTGCTCTGATACCAAGATAGTGAAAACCATGACCAAGAATAGACAAGACCAGTCACTAAATGAGTCCAAGCTTACTGAAAGCTTAGAAAGGAAATGATGGGGGAATGTACGAAAGAACAAAAGTGAATGAAAAGTAAGTAAAACCCATGAACAGTTCCAATTGATATGACATACTAATGGAACTTCTAAGAACTCACAATACAACTTAATATGATGCACGAGAAGATTCGGTGAGGTTCTTCACCACCTAACCTTACTTAAGGGTTAGGATAAGAGAAAAAATGACAGTAAACAAATAATGTTTACGAAAAGGAAGAATATTCAATTGTATTGATGATGATCTCATCCTGGCTACAAATACAAAGGGTATTTATACCTAATAAGTTAAGGCAATTTGCCTAAAAGGAAAAAGGTAAAAAGGGTATTACCCTAAAGAAGTAATATATAAGAATATAAAAGGGTAAAAATGAATATTCAAGAAAAGTAATTATTAATGTGGTAAATTCTACATGTGGTCCTATACAAGTGGCAGTGATACATTTGCGAGGTTATTAGAGGATGCAGGCAAAAGAGTATGATCAGATGGCTGGTCCGAGAAAGGGTGACTAAGGATTAGTCTAAGGTCGCTCTCTCGATACCTTGATAAGGGTAAGGCTGAGTAGTTGGTCGGCTCGGATGTGAGTGAGTACTTGAGAATGGTCTGGTTGCTAACTTAGCAATCTACAATTTGGTATACTTTAGAAAGATGGAAAATCATTCGACTCAACATATAGAGTAACTCAGCAAAGAGATACTCGGCTTCAGTAGGAGTCGGTTGGAGCAGGAGGATCTGCTTTGCTAGCCCTTTTAGTCTTTGGGCTTAACTGCAAGTCAAAGGCCTAGTAGTCTGAATCCTATCACTTATAATCTCTCATATATACAATTTGGCAATCTTCTTTGTTACATCTCTTATTCGGTAGGGTAATAATGTGCATATTTAGTTAATCTATCTACAATTACCAAATTGAGTCATATCCCGTTTTGGTTTTTGGAACTAACACTATAAAATCCATCATAATGCGATCCTTTCTACCTTAATATCTCCAAAAGTTGTAATTACCTGCTTGGCCATTGATGCTATGCCTTAAATTATTAACCTGTTGCACACTTTGTTGCATACTAGGCAACATCTCTTTTCATACCACTCCACTAGATTATAGATCTAAAATCTTGATACATCTTGTTTCCTCCTAGGTGTAATGTATAACTTGTGGTATGTGCCTCATCTAAAATTTCTTTCCTAAAGTCAAATTTTTGGGGTACACAAATTCTTCCCTTGAACCTTAATAATATCCTCATGTGTTAAGTTTCCTTTTATCTCCTTTAAGTTCTTGTCCCTATCTTACTGTTGCTTAATTCTTTATCTTACCGTTGCTTAATTCTTTCTAATAAAGTAGATTAAACTACCAAATCCATCCATTGACTATTAAATTAATACCACTTAGATGCTATTTTCATTTTCTCCAATTCTTATCTTAACTTACGTTACATAGCTATAAGCAATGTAACTTACTCAAAATTCTCAAGGCTTAATGCATTTGCTATAAGGTTGGCCTTTTTAGGATCATAATTTGCATTCAGATCATGATTTTTGATCAATTTTAATCATCTCCTTCGTTGTAAAATTAATTTTTTACAAAATACTTTAGACTTTTATGATATGTAAATATCTTACATCCGTGCTCATAAAGCTAATGTCTCCAAATCTTTAGGGCAAGAAACTATAGCTGTTAATTCTAAATCATGAGTCGAATAATTCTTCAAATGCAGCATTAACTGTCTTGATGCTTGAGCTATAACCTTTCCATCTTGTATTCAAGGTTATCGAACTTCCAATTTCACCTAGAATCACTAGGAGTTCTATATAATTGTAACGTAGAATCGAAATGTCAAAACATAAGTCTCTATATCCTACGTAAATTAGCTTTTGAAAACTATAAATATACTTATAAAATCATTAAAAAAATTGAAGTACATGATATAAATAAACAAATTCGACATAAATTTTGGCTACAATATAAGTTATACTACAAATATTTAAGTGTAGATTATGCTAATATATAAAACTAAAATATAAATATTAGTATTAATATAAATTACATTACAACATAAATCATTGTGATAAAATACTAAACTAAAACAAAACATTAATAATCAACTCTCTTATCAACTAGCCTATCGTCGATAAAATTACTACAAACTCTCTTAACATAATCATTATCATTGTTATTGTTATCGTCATTGACAATCGTTGTTGGTACTACTACTAATAATATCCATATCTTCATATTGTAAGTTTCTTGAAGCATCGATTTGTACTTCATCTTTGATAGTATTAATGTTATGAATCTCTTAATCATCTTTAGTCCCACTTTGATAAGCCATGTTTCTATATATCTATAAGTACAACAACTTTCTATATAATATTACGTTCATCTTTTTTCTTATCTCTTATACCTAAAAGGATACTCAAGAAATCATTATTCCATAAATTAAATATATCTTCTTCCTCAATTATTTATTCATCCTTAATGAGAGATCCTAAATAATGAAGCTAGTAATGTAATCAATTTAAATTAAAAAAGCAGATATAATGTCATTTCATTTACAATTTTTATTTGCTTGCTCTAAATTGCAAAAGCATAATTCTTTATCTTATTTTTCATGGCTCATTACATTTAAATCAAGTAGAATCATATAAAATCGTGTAAAATTGCATAGAATCGTATAAAATCTCACAAAACTACTAGAATCATAAACTCGTAGAATCATACCTAAAATCATGTTTCTACCATAAGTTTATGGAAAAACGATTTTGTATATGATTCAATTCGAAAAGGATTTTTAGAATCATAAGCTCATAGAAACTTATGAGTAGACTTAGGATTTTAACAACCATGGTTGCATTAAAACACAATCTAATCCATTGCGAAAGACATCATTATACACACTATCAGGTTTGTTTAGATCTAGCGATGTAAGTATTGGTGCCATAACAAAGCGTTTCTTCTCTCATAAACCTCATTCACATTCATCACTCCATTTAAACTTAATGTCTTTTTTAGTCAATCAAGTTAGAGGTCATGTAATTTTTGAGAAATCCTTTATAAATTGCTTGTAGGATCCTACTACTCCTAAGAAACTTCGTACTTCGAAAACAGTCATTGGTTGCTTCCATTCAACTACCACTTTAACCTTTTTAGGTTCTATAGAAATTCCTTCTCCAAATATATTATATCTGAGGAAAGAAATCTTATCTAACCAAAAATCACATTTACTCATCTTAGCATATAAGTTGTTATCTCTTAACTTTTGCAATGCCATTCGTAAGTGTTTCATATGGCTTTTTTAAATCTTTGAGTAAATTAGGATATTATCAATAAAGATTAGAATAAATTTATCCAAATATAGCTGATATATGAAGTTCATCAAATCCATGAACACAACTAGTGCATTAGTTAAACCGAAAAGCCTTACCAAAAACTCGTAATGACTATATTTCATTCTGAAAGCAATTTTAGGTACATCTTTTAGCTTAACCTACAATTGATGATATTCCAAGCTTAAGTCTATCTAAGAAAATACTGTTGCACCATGCAATTGATCAAATAAGTTATCAATTCGGGGTAATGGATATTTATTCTTAATAGTTATCTTATTATCTCCTTATAATCTATACATGACTCATAGTACCATCTTTCTTATTCACAAACAATATAAGTGTTCTCCATGGCAAAACATTAGGCCGAATGAATCCTTTGTCAAGTAGTTCTTAAAGTTATTTCTTTAACTCCTAAAGATCTATAGGCAACATCTTGTATGGAGCTTTGGATATAGGAATAGTTCCTAAAACTAACTCAATGGTAATTCTCGGTGCAAGATAGACTAGGCAAATATATAGAAAATACATTCGTGAATTTGCATACTATAAGTATTTCTGACACCTTTGGGGTTTCCTTCTTCCTTGCAACTATAAATAGCCAACAACACTTCTAGTAATTCATTTCTTCCTTTGTTTCCCTAATCCCTTCACATGCTTTAATAACAGCTAGTTTCAACTCACCTTTACTAACTTTCCCTTGAAACACAACTTCTCCACTATCTAGAGTGATGCTTTTACTTTGACATTCCATGCGAGCCTTATGTTTGGACAACCATTCTATTCTATTATTAAATCATAACCTTGTAGCAATGGAACTATTAAACTAATTGGGAATTCCTTTCCTTGAATTATAATAAGTTATCACTTTTTCTCCTATAGGAGCTAGTATTGATTTCAATTACTCCAATTCCATGTCCATCTACAAACTTTTAGATCACAAAAGAATGTATTGCGCCAATAATGCATATGTAGGTTATCCCCTTACAATCACATCTCCTATATTATATATTACTACTATAATTACTAACTAATTTCACAAGCATATATTACATAATTCCCTAATTCTTTTTATTCATATAGCACATAGTCCAATTAACTACCTATAACACATACCTTAATTATTAATTAAGGTAATCAAGAAACATATCTATCACAAGTCCCTCATCAGTCTTGTTTCCTACTCCTACATTCTCATTAAAGTCATCATGATAGTATTCTTCCATCTAGTCAACAAATTACTCAATATCACCATCTATACTTTCTGTGGCAAAAATTCATGCAACGTCAGTAGTAGCACTAGATCCTCCATTATCCCTAACCTTGTCTAAACTGTAGATGAGTTCTAAAGAAATGTCTATTCCTCCCACATCGGGTACACTTAACTAACTTCATCCTCAAACAACTACAAAACTATGTGATTCTTATCACCACAAACAAAACACTTTTCCTTATGCTGCACACATTACCTTAGAAAAATGATTGGCTCTACACTTTTACCACCTTACACTCCCATCCTTATTATAGAAACTTATACCAAGTGTAGACTATGCAAGACTACTAGCTAAAGATACTAGTTTCTTTTTCTTTTGACTAGAATTACCAACACTTGGATATGACCTTTTAATTGATGAAGCTGATTAGAATTCCTTACTTAACTTCTTTTCCCATAGAGCTTGCACTATGATTAAGTGATTGTTTTCTAACCAATGTACCTTATAGACTACCTCATTATAAGTAGTAAAACCATAATCTTCCAACTTACAACACATAGGAGGATTAAATCTTGTAAGGAACAAATCTTTCTTCAACTATAGGTTGTCCCTATAAGAGGCTTATGCATATTGTACTAATCTAATGAATTCAATCTCATATTTAATCACATTCTTACTAACCTTCTTCAATGCAAACAAATCTCGAGCCATCTTTGTTTAAACACTTTTTGGAGAGTATTCTTTCCTAAAGTCATCCTTAAATATCTACTAAGTGAGGCATCCTCCTAACTACTTAGCTTTTAAGTCCAACTAAACCATGTTGTTAGTTTCAACATAAATGTACTATAAGCCAACTTTTGATGCTTTGGAATTCTAAAAGCTTTAAGACTTTACTCAATTTACGTTAACTAATCATCAACTATAGTAGGTTTACCTATCTCACCCTCGAAAGATCATATTTCCTTAATGAATTCAAATAGCTTATCAACATCTTGAGGCCTATCTCCTCCTTGTTCTATCTCCTAAGGCTTCCTATTCATTGCATTTCCTCCTGTAATGAGGAATTAGATTAAGTTATCTTACTGCTATATTAGAGTATGCATACTAGTGAGCATTTGTCCTATGGGAATTGCTTCATGTGAGGGTAGGGCTATATCTAATCTAAGTCGCTTTCGTGGTAGCGAAAGAGCACATGGTGGAGAGTCCTGGTTTCCTTTAAGCTTTCCATTACGATTTTCATTTCAATTATCAGCCATTTCTTAACTTAATATTAATAACTTATGATACCTACATTCATATACAATTATTTGTTCTTTTGATAACATGATATCGTTCTTGTATACAACTCAAGAGTTGATTCCCTATGACTTAACATATATACAATATAATGGTAACATTTCACTTGTCATAACATGATATAAACGTTTTCACTATTCGCCTTGTAATTGTTTTACATCACTTACATCTAATTGTAAACTTAAAAGGAAATAAAATTTATAGATTTGATAGCCACATGGTTACACACATAAAGATTTATCATTCGATTACATTACTTACTCACGTAAAACTTTATAGACTCAATAATTACAAATATACATACAAAAGATTTACCATATAGACTATTGAAATACATTTGTTCCTATTGCATTTCTTACTAAGTAAATAAGATATTTACAATATTTGTACATAGCTAAAGGCTACATATACATCAAAAGTCAATGAAAATTATCAAAAGTATATCTAGATAAGCCAATAGTAAAACAAGATTCAAATACATTAAAAAGCTAAAGGCCCTAGTAAGATAAAACAACTTATTGATTTTGACACTTGAAAATCATCATATTACAAGTAAACCTGTGATGTCTACTTTTAATTTTGACACTTGAAAATGAGTTTGCAAGAATCACGCATGATACTAACCAAGAACTATCACATCCTAAAGCAGTAGAGTTCATAATAATCTTGCCATGTAAACCATTCTAAGATAGAAACCAATCTCATTGCTACTATAGTAAACCCGGCCTATACAAGGCGATTATAACTATCCCGCTTTGGAGCAAATAACTCATCAGGTAGTAGACATAATTTTCAAAAAAGTCTTTAGCGCTTATATTTACAAATCACATATTCCAATGTTGATCCTACATAATGTATCAATATAGTTATGGGTATATTTATACATATATAAATATCATACCAAAAGAAACAAAAAGGAAAGACTCTAAAAGACTATAGGTCCAACTAAGTCTTCAATTTATTTCCTCATTCCCCATTCATAGCTACAACTAACCTCTAGATATGTATGATGAATCATCTACTTTATACCTGCAAAATGATTCTTAAGGATGTAAGCAACTAATCACTTGGTAGGTGGGACAAAGACATAGACATACATATCAAACACAAACAAGGTTATTAAACAATTAATTAGATGCAATGTAACTAGAACAAATTCCATTACACCACGTTGTCCAATCCATCATGAAATTAGAGAAATTTCATCTACTTTAAACTGGTTTTTCTATAAGCCATAATGCTCTTATGCCTAAACCTAAGCTTATGCTATAGAGACATCCCTCCTCTCACGACTACCATTGAACCAGTGTTTTCAACATTAACACAATTTCCTCTCCTATCACTTAGTTTAACTAAGGATAAATAAGTGAACATTTCAGCTATCCCTTTTAAAGGGGTTGGAATTTGATTAAAGAATCATAATCGTCCCTTAGTAAGTTGCAATGAATGTTCGATTAACTCTTAGGTCAATTACAAATTAGTTCTAATTAGGGGTGATTAAATAATTCAAACAATCCATCAACCCACACTCTAACAAAGCAAATCACAATATAATTCAACCAAGTATTGGACACACACATGTATGCACTTAATCAAGCTATCTACAAGCACAAATAAGTATACAATTACGCCTTCAAGTATTATAAAATAGTACTCCAAAACATAGTTATGAATTGATCCTAACTTATTTGGAATCCTTATCTCTCACTTAGGTATGGTTGTGAAGTTTCTTCTTACTGTAAATTCCTATATTATAAAATACACTTTCTAGTATTTATACAAGTTATAATATATACCATTATTCTCTCTACAGATTCATTAACTTAATTTTAGAGTTTTGTTATACATAGGTTTTCAAGTTTTTTAATCACTTATTATTAATTCTTCCTAAGCTATCCTTTCATTTGTCCTCTAAATTATCCATTAAAAGATCTACTGAATACAGTTTACTTTAAAGTTCATAAAACATTCTCTAGTTTATTCACTATGTCATGCCAAGTCATTAATCACATATAAGCAATTTATGATTTAACCTCTGAATAGGTTTCTAATATAACATTTACCTAAAGCCTCTAATTTATCCTCTGATTTTGAATATTCAATCGAATTTCCATAACTTCCTCTCAACTATAGTCATGATTAACAACCAAGTATAACTTACAACCTCAATCTCATTCTACATGAAGAACTATCAACTTCTACCCTACAAGTCTCTTGCATGAGAATGAACTGAAAATCTCCATCTTATGTGTGCACAACATGATAGCTTCAATAATAAAACTATTGATTATGTAGTTTCAACTTAATCATGTTACTCAATCATCACTCTACACTCCAATATATGAAATTTAATGAAAAATATGCAATTTGTGCCTCAAATTTCAATTAACCAGTTAAGAAATATTTTTTTGATTGATTATCATAAAAAACTTTCAAATATTCATATTATAGTAAAAATTATATTGAGCCCTTAAGGAAGTTCAACATAAAACACTTACTTACCCACTACCTTCATTGAAATCAAAATTTCTTTCATATCCAACTTCATGATCATGAAAAACTCTTTACAGAGCTTGAAAATATAGTTTTTAAGGAACTTATAAATGAAAATTGAACCCGAAATTGGATGGTTTGATATTTTGAAAATGCGATAGAAAATTAATGTATACATGTAATTTCTTAAGGAACATATATCTATACTGAAAATTTGGAAAAACTATTTTGACTTTGGAATTCTACATACAAAATTACTTAAGAAAACCAAGTAGCATAATGTTTGAACTTTGTTTAGTACTTTTAGAAATTGAAGTAAGATCAAAGCAAAAATAAAAACTTATCGGGACTACCTTACAACCACTAGTGGCGGCCCTCTCTTTGTTGGCAACTCTTGGACGGTAGCTTTTGTCGGTTGATAGTAGTAGTCTTCACTTAATTCTTACCTAGCCTCAACCATACTTACCCTTAATTTTGAACTATTTTTCTTATAATTTTCTCTAAATTACTCTTCACCTCTCTTCACTCTTCACCAATTTTTCCAGGATCTAATCCATCTAAAATGGCTAAAAGAAGTTGATTTTGGATTTTATAGTAGTGGTTATGGTTGATTGGAGAAATTTCAAGCCTATAAGTGTCCTATAATACCCGTTTGCCTATGTATTATGTATTTTAATCCCTCTTTTCATACTCTAAACCATATTGCTAAGTTGCCATGACTCTTTGCAATTGTTTCCAAATATCACATAATGTTCTTTTGTTATCTTCCTATTTTTTTTTTTTTACTTATTTAGTGTAATTTAGTAGATAATTTAGGTTTCTAATTACTTACAAGTATATATTTATACACGTGTAATGCATTTAATATAACTACATACTCTTAAATAATATTTCATGTTATTTTATAGTTTTTAGCATACATATAGTTTATTTGTAAAAGCTCGTTAACTACTGGAACTCATTTCTTGTGCTTTTGATAAATAATAAATAATAATTTATTTATATTAAAAAATTATATTACTATTTTCTTTTCCTAAATCCAATCTAGTAGGCTACTTTTACTAACTTTTCTAACATCATTATTACCCTAAATTTTATGTACTAATTCCAAATTGTCTAACAATGGAGCTTCTAACTACAAAGGCTCACCAAAATCATTTTTAAGACTTGGAGTATTACTAAGAAGTCAAAATCATGACCTAGTCCACACTTTTAGCCTATACTCAAAACTATGGAGATATAATCAAACTAATAGGTTCAATGCTATAGAGATATCCTTAATAAATGTGCAAAAATAAAGGTCAAAATGGACTTTTAGCCCAAAAGCCTTTATCCCCCCAATCCCATTTGTCCGCCCCTCCCCCCCCCCCCCCTCCGCACAGGGCCACCCCTTTCCTCTTTTTTCTTTCCACATCTCTCTCTGTCTCTTTCTCTCTCTAGTTTGATAGGAATTGGCTACTTATCTAAGATAAAATGTCACTTATCGTTTTCTACAATTACCGCTTACTTATCAATTGAGGAAAAACTACTAAGATAAATAATTGATTCCTATTTGTATATCACAAGGGAAGGAAATTAAATGAAAACTTAAAGAGGGGACAATTGACTTTAAAAGTGTAGATTTTAGAATTCCTATAGTAAATTCCTCAAATAACTAGACTAATGATGGATTGACTATTAATTATATTGTTTGTTGTTTATCTTTGTCAAATCTTTTCTTTCTTTAATGAAAAGTTAGATTAATTAAGACTCACATTATAAAACTGACTCATAAGAAGTACTCCACAATTTTAAAACTGACTTTAGAATTTGCTCTACTTATAAAGCAAAGAAAATAATTATAAAAAAAATAGATGAAAACATACACATTATTAATATGTAAATAAATAATAAATGAATTGCTCACTGGAATTAAAAAAAAAATTACATAGACTCATGAAATCTAATATATTCCATAGAATTATAAGAACCTAAAGGATTCTATAGGCTAATGAAGCATATAAGGGTCTATATTTTTAAAATGACTCTTAAAGTCCAATTCTTTAACTATTTTGTGTTGAGTATATGTCATGTAACCATTTAATTTAACTAGATGTGATAAATATGTTGCATTGTTACTTTTCAAATACTTAAGTCATATGTTATGTCACATAGTTTATATCATGCTTTTGTACTGAATTTTTCCTCTCATCCATTCAATTTTTTTATTTCAAGGTCTGATCATGAGGATACCATTTTTATGATTAATCTTTATTTTAGTGGTAGGGACAATGCAAGTGATGGCTTGTATTCTTAAGAGAAGTGATGTATGGAGTCACAAATCAAGTTAGAGGTCCAAAGCCAGATTGAGAAGAGGATAAAAGAAGAGGAAGCAAGTGGAATCAGCATCTAAACACCATGAACCCTACCATTCGAACTCCAAGAGGGTAAAAAGTAATTAGAAGCATAATACTATCTGGCATCCAGACCCCAAATGTGCTAGCATCCGGATATGAAGTATCGTTAGCATCTGGATGTTAGCCAAGAATCCTTATGCAACTTTTTATTTAATTATAAACCTTCATTACCATTTAGCAAATTATTGATTTTCAAACACTTATTGGAGTGTGTTCTTATAATCAAACAAATTCTAAAATATTATTAGTTATTCTAATTATAATTTTTATTAATTTCTATTAGTGTAAGTAACTCTTATCTTGTTAAGCTACGTTAAACTGGGTCTATATTCAACCCTTGCATCTAGGATACATCATAGTGGTATTAAAGTTGTGATTTGCAAGCTTTATGGTGAGTCTTAAGAATCTTAACTTATTTAGAAATTTTTTTGTAGATTAAAGAATTACAGATTTGTTGAGGTTTAAAAATTATTTGAAATTATGGAGGTATTTGGCATATGGTTGTAATTTACTTTGTTTAGTGATAATAATTAACTAATTCATCGTAATGCCAATTGTTAAAAATAGGTTTGCCTACCTAAGTTTAGATCTTGCAATCAAAATACAATATAGTAAGTAATATTAAAAGATATTATAATTGTATTTAATTTTTGTGTTGATTATTAATGAAGAATTGTACTCTACTTAAAAAAAATAAAACTAACATTGTTATTATGGGACGTAACAACAACATGTGAGAACTAACGAACCTAATTCCCAAGAAGTTAGAAAAAATTTTGTCATTAGATCTGGTTAGGGAAAAAAGTTGTGGGAACATTAAGTGACTAGAGGATATTGTTCGATGTGTTATTAGAGAGTCCTTAAGGGAGACGGTAGAAAAGGTGCATGCTCTTTTGGATCAATAGAATCGTCATATAGATGCATGTATGGAGGCATTGTTAACTCAACAAAGCACTCAAATAGATAATTTGATTCTTTAGCAAGATGCAATGTGAAGACCTCAATAATCCTAACAATCAATATAGGCAATGCTAATAATGTTTATAGAGTTGATGTTAAGTATGGTGGAGTCAAGTAAAATATAGCACCAAGAGAGGTTATGAACAATCCTATGTTTGATGATGTAGGTGGCAATGTAAACAAACCTCATGCAAGGCAAAAGAGGTGGACTCAAGTCTTAGATATTATCAAGCTTTGAATCCCTAAATTTGATGGCAAGGATACTATAGACAACTATATTGATTGGGAAAATAAGGTTGAATAATTATTTAAGTGTTATAAGTATGTTAAGGAGATGAAGATGATATTGGTAGCACTTGATTTTATAGGTTACTCTATAGTGTATGTTAGAGAAATTTAATAGCTTAGTGGAGGAGAATAGAGATGGTTATCTTACTTCTTGGAAGGAGATGAAACAATAATGTATTGAAGACTTATGCTAATATACAAGCAAGATTTGCATCTGAAATTGTAGAGCATTAGATAGGGGAATTTGAGCATTGAGAATTACATGAAGGAGTTTGAGATACTGTTGATTAGATGTGATGTGATTGAGTTTATCACGAATATTATAACTAGAATTTTGTATGAATTATGACTTGAGAGATTGATAATATTATTGAACTCAAAATTTGATGCCCAGAAAGATGCAATCCAAATGGTAACCAAAGTTAAGAGACAAAAAGTGTAAAGGAGTTTACAAGAATCAAGTAACATCTAAATATACTCTTTTAAAATATGCTTCTTCTAAAGACAATTAGGTAAATAGAAGTGCAATGGGTAAGAAAGTGGTTGAACAGTATAATTCTAAGTGTATAGATAGAATTGAGCACAAGCAAATATATGTTGGTGTTATTAACAAGAAGGCCCAAAGTTAAATAAGTTCCCATGAAAACCTAAACAAGTTCAATGTTTTAAATGTCATATATATAGACATGTTGCAGCATGATGTACAAATCGTAGAGTTGTGATAATTAGGGGGGCATGAAATGGTACATGAAGATATTGGAGAAACCATAGGGGATGCTAAAGTAAGGCTAGTGCAATTAGATTGTGAGAGAGATGGGATAATCTAGAGAAGTATTGCCATTAACATTAATAAACCAACAAGGTATATAATTGATGAATCTAAAGGAACTAAGTAAAGGAAAAATTTATTTCACATTCAATGGATAGTGAAGGATAAATCATGTTTTTATTATAGTAGGTAGAGGAACTTGTGCAAATCTAAATTCAGTTGCTTTTGCTCGTGACCTTGGACTAAAGGTCGAACAACATCATAGATTGTATAATTTGCATTGTTTTCAAGCTAAGGGTATTGTATAGGTAAATAAGTTTATCATATAGGTAAATAAGCATGTCATGCTGCCAATTACTATAGGGGAGCATAAAGATAAAATAGCATATGACATGTTACTTATGGATGTAACAAATATCTTCTTTGAAAAACCATGGCAATCAAACAAGTGAGTAAAATTTTTAAACCATTCAGAAGAATTTGTTTGTAAAGAAGGGATTCAACATGTATAATGGGTGTAGACACCTAATTCTTACCCCTACCCTTTTATTTTTCAATTTAGGTTATAGGGTCCTAAATTAGAAAAGTTCCAAAAATGGAAAATTAAAGAAAAACCCCAAAAAATGAAGAAATTTAGAAAAATAGGAGTTATAGGAAAACTTAGAAAAAAATAGGAAAATAGGAAAAAGCACAAAAAATAAGAAATTTAGAAAAAGTACAAAAAAGTAAGAAATTTGAAAAGTCACAAAATAAAATAGGTAATTTAGAAAATAATAAATTTTTAGGTTGTTTAAATAGAATTAATTTTGAATAAAAGGCTGTTGGGTCTAAGCTTAAATTTGAATCTAGCTCAAGCTAACCTGGTCCATATACACAATTAATTATACATATGAATAAAGAAAAATCAATAAGTCAGTTGGATAAACACTTAGACTTGATATTGCATACAACTTGGAGATCTTAGGTTCAATCCATAAAAGGTGCAAAATATATCTTTTATTTTCTTTTCTCTCTTTATTGACATATCATTCCCACGTCAAGGGCCACGTCATTTGCCAACTCACTTCTAAGTGTGATAGACACACTCCGACACATTCATACATGCGCAACTATGTATTTGGCAGCATATATTGTTCAAGTTCGTCCAATCCAAAATTGGAAGAAAATCATATTGCATTTAATTTTTTCTATCCTTAACTCGACCATGACACCTATAAATAGGGATCTATTCTTCATCTTCAAAACACAACGAAACACTTTAGAAAAACAAAAATCGAAATTTTCTCTCTCTAGTATGGTTCCTCTCTCTTTAAGATAGCATCCCTTACAGTGTTTGTTAACAAAAACCACCACCATCGAATTTCATGAGTTGACTAAGTCGAAGTGAGCTGACTCTGAGCCGACTCCAAGCCAACTAAGCCAAAGTGAGCCGACTTCAAGTCGACTAAGTTGAAGTGAGCCGACTCCAAGCCGACCAAGCCGAAGTGAGTCAACCAAGTCGATCCAAGCTGACCTTCTTTTTTTTTAATTCATTTGTTTATTTGTAAATGTTATACATGAGAAAAAGAAAAAAGAAAGAGAATAAAAAAAAAAGAGGAAAAGAAAAAAAGAGAGAAAGGAAGTAGTCTATTTATTTATTTTAATAGAAATAGATAAAATAAGTATAGAAAAAATAAAAATAAATAAATAGGTTAGTAAAAACAAAATCATTTTGATACTTAGAAAAATTAAGTTTTCTATAAATAAATGAAAATAAATCAATCATTTTTCAAATTAAAATCATTTGGAATTTTCAAAAATAAAATCCAACTTAAGACCTCTTATAATCTTTTCTCAAAATGGGTAAAAATGTAAACCCGGCGATTTTTCCAAAGTTAAAATCAATCAACCCTCTATATTTTCATTAAATGAACTACAGAAGTCTGATCCCGAAGAACGGGTACGTAGGCACTTATACACAAGTACATGGCGACTTAAAATATGGAAAGTTTTATTTTTTCCATTTTTAGATATTTATGTAAATTAATCAATTTAGTCGCATATATCATAATTAGATGTTTTTAGAAATTAAAAAGGGTATATTTGAAAAGCGAAGCTAAATTCGGAAAGTCAAAAAGTGGTACCCGTTTAAGGTTTAATAAACTAACCCCCGAACCTAAATCTTTGGTTTTCAAAAAAGCGTTTTACAAATTATTTTTTTTTTAATCGATAGACTGGTAGGTAAGTTATAGCCAATCCACCCAATTGGTTATAACTTAAACGTTTTTCCAACTCCGATCGAATGACGACTCCAATCCCTTTTTAAATTGAAAAAATGGTTTTCTTTAAACCTTCATCGAGGATCAGTATTAAATGGGTAGGGTTTAGTACTAATCGGCTTAGAGAAGACCTAATTTTATAAAAAAACTGGGAGGATGATAAACCAGGCACGACAATGGGGATTTCCAAAATCGAGGGGAAATCCTTTTCAATGGAAGGGAATAATGCAATCCATGGTCACAAATTGAGTTAGAGGTCCAAGACGATAATTAGGAGAGGATAAAAGAAGAGGAAACAAGTTAAGATAACATCTAAATGCCATGAAATCTAACATTGGAATTCCAAGAGAGCAAGAAGTGACTAGAAGCATAAGACTACCTAACATCTGAATGCCAAAGGTGCTAGCATCCACGTAGTAGCCAATACTAGCGTAGCATTAGGACACTAAGTGTAATTAACATCCGAAAGCTAGCCAATAATCCTTATGAAACTTTTTAATTTAATTATATTTGACTTTCTATTGTCAATTTAATTTATTTAAAAAATTTTCATTCATCTAATGTTAGTATTTAAATGTTGTTTTTCTTCTTTATAAGATAGCTAAACTCTTTATGATATTACAAAATCTTATTTCAAGATTGTGAACCTTTGCTACCATTGAGAGATTTACTTGATCTTTGCAATTTATTGGAGTGTGTTATTTGTTGAGCCTGGTTTTTTTCCCTCCCGATGTTTATAAATTAGGTCTTCTCTAAACCAATAGTACTAAATCCTACCCGTTTAATTCTAACCCTCGACTAAGGTTTAAAAAAAAAAAAATTCTTTTATATTTTGAAAATACTTTAAAGTTGCCACCCAACCGAAGTTAGGAAAAAAGTTGGTTATAACTTAGCTACTAATCTTAACGAGAAAACCAATTTTTCAAAACGATTTTCTAAAATGAGAGATCTGGATCCAAAGATTATCATATTAAACTCTAAATAAGTACTACTTTTTAACTTTCCAATTTTAAATTTGCTTTTCAATAATATCCTTTTTCAGTTTCTAAACGAGTAATCATATTACATACGACTAATTTAATTAATTTATACAAATATTTATAAGGATGGAAAAAAAAAACCTTTCCATACCTGCTATTCGGGATTAGACTTTCATAGTTCATCTATGAAAACTTTAGCAGGTGAGTTGATTTTAATTTTTGAAAAGATCAAGTTTATATTTTTACCCATTTTAATTTATTTAAAGAAATTTTCTAAGGGTCCTAATTAGGGTCTTATTTTTGGAAACTCTACAGTACCTTAGTTTAGAAAGAATGGTTGATTTATTTTTATTTTATTTTCATTGGAAAATTTATTTTTCTAAGTGATAAGATAATTTTTTTCATTTTTATTTATTTATTTTATTTTTATTTTTATTTAATTTTTATTTCCCATTTTTTTATAAGTAAAACTAAACTAAACCTTTTCTTTTTTTTTTTCCTTTTTTTTTGTTCTTTTCTTCTTATTTTTGTTTAAGCTACAAAATACAATAACAAACAAAAATAAACTAAAATAATAAATAAACAACAAAACAGAAAAAAAGAAATGAGCTAAAACAAATAAGGCCAGACTAAAATAGCTCAAGGAGACACTGGTAGGTTTAGAGCTGTGGATTGGGTTGTTCGGGTTAGATAGTCGAGTCGGAGTAGGTTGGATGGTAGATTGGGTCAAATCGCATGCAACAACTTGGAAGGGGTGCTTCAATTTGATCTAGCTACTAAATTGAGTGGGAAAAGCCACTTTTTTTCTATTCTATTGAAGATTGAAGGTTTGCCTAAGTGCCACGGCCTAAGGTAGTAGTTTTGTAGTGGTCGGCACTTAGGTGGTGTTGATTGTATGCAGTATGCTACATGGAAGAGAGTGGGTTCGTGCGAGAGGGGAGTAGGTTACATGCATAGGTGTTGCAATGTGTGTCCTTAGTGGTTAGTCGTATATGAGCATCGATGTGCTCCATTGGTATGGCTGATTGGTGTTTGGCGTGTGTGTATGCCGTAGTGGTCACGTGCGTGTCACAATGGAGTTTCAGCCCGGTGATGTTAAGGATTGGGGGTGAAGATCGAGAGAAAGGGATTGACAATGAAGGGGGTAGTAGGCATACAATGTGGGGGGCTTGGCTTAGGTGGTGGCGTACTGGAGATCACGACGGTGGTGATCGGTATTAGTCGCCGCGTTAGAATGGACCTATGTGTGCTGTAGTATGCAAAAGTGTGGGTGAAGGATGGGTGAGGGAAAGAGGATGTGGTGGTTGTACTCGTGCTGTTCGAAAGAGTGAAGGTGACGGTAGAGGGATAAAGCCATCAGGAGAGAGAAGTCAAATAGTAAGTGAGAGAGAAAGTGGGTTCGTGTGAGTTTTGTGTTTGGCTTGTAAGTGAGGGAGAGAGGATGCGGTGGCCAAGAAAGAAGGGGTGAGTCATGTGTGTTGTGTTCAAAGATTAAGAGAAAGAGAAGGGAATCAATAGAGAGAGAGAGAGAGAGGTCCCCCCATTCTATGTGTGTGTTGTGTTTTAGTGATTGTACGTTTTTTCACAATGGAACCCCCTCCTCTACTGTGCATATTCGGCTTCGAGAGAGAGATAATAAAGAGAGAGAGATTCTAAGCTGGGAGAGAGATAGGTTGAAAGATGGAGAGGCAGAGAGAGATAGGTTGAGAGAGAGAGAGAGAGATCGTTCATCCAAAAAGAGAGAACGAGTGTCTATTAAAGGAGAATGGAGGAGAAAAATAAATGGGGGGTCCAATTTCAGTAATTAAGTACAAAATCATTTATGAACTTTGACTGAGAATTAAAAAATTTTCAACTTTCCAAACCCATTTCAAATGTGTATAATCATTAATGTGGATAGGATATTAGATGAAATCAAAACTAGGTTATGCCTAGTTTTCAATTTCACCATCAATTTAGTGAAATTGTATGATAAGAAGGATCGTAAATGCTGTTGAAGTCGACTGACCAAAAGGGAAAGTGCGGGATTTCTAGAGAAAATCAAATAAGAAGAAAAAAAGAGAAAGAAAGGGTACTGACGTAGTGCCACGTTAGTAGTATCAACCAACGAGGAACTACCACGTATCCAATAGTGACATATGGCAGTTGACGTGGCATGCTATGTAGCTTACCACGTAACACCACATTAATACTACCTAATCTTAGGCTACTACGTGTCAAGACATGTAGCATAATAAACCCCTGATACATAGCAGCTCCTAATGTGACAGTACGTTATCTATAAAAGAAAAAGGTTTTACTTGCCTTTACTAGGATTCGAACTCAAGACCTTCAACCAAATCCAATACAAATGTCTATATGCTTATTCATTAAGTTGTTAACCTGTACCTTATTCATATGTACAATTAAATTACATATATAAACAAGGTCAACTTAAGTTAGGTTCAAATCTAAGCCTAAGCCTAAGCCTAACGGTTCTCTTTCTACTTTTATTATTATAAAAAAAAAACCTATTCTAAATAAGAAAATTATTATTTTCTACATTTCATAAATCATTTATTTTCTTTTCTTTTTTTTTTTACTTTTTGTGACTTTTCCATTTTTATGTTTTCTTTTTTAAATTTCTCATTTTTGTGCTTTTTCCTATTTTTGTATTTTTCTAAAATTTATTATTATTATTCTTTAGTTTTTTTTTTTGTATTTTTCCTAATTTAAGACCCTTTAACTTATCCTAAAAAAAATTGAAAAAATAAAAAGGGGGAGCAGAAATAGGGTATCTATAATCGCCCCTCTTTGTAGCAAAGTTTGAGCAAAACTTTACTACAAAGACAAAAAAAAAAAAAAAAAACAATATTTTTTCCTTAAGGGTAGATTTCATCCTACGAGATGAAGAGAGAGGTAGCACTCTAAGAGATGGCCAAAAGACTGAAAGAAGAATTGAAGCCTAGTCGTGCTCTTATGAGCTGATGAACCGAGGTAAAACAAGCGAAGTGCTCCTTGAGTTGGCTAAGACCCTAAAAAGAATGAGAAAACTTAGTCGTACCTTAATGAGCTGACTAACCAAGGTAAGTGAAATGTTCCTTGAGTTAACTAAACCCTAAAAGAAAGAGAAAACTTGGTCATACCTCAATAGGTTGACTAACTAAGGCGGGTGAAGCACTCTTTGAGTTAGATAAGACCGTAACAGATATGAGAGAACTTAGTTGTGCCCCTGATGGGCTGATTAACCAAGGTAGGCAAAGCACTCCTTGAGCTAGCTAAGACCGTAAAAGATATGAGAGAACTTGGTCTTACCCCAGTGAGCTAACTAACCAAGGCGAGCGAAGTACTTCTTGAGCTGGCTAAAACCTTAGAAGAATAAGAAAACTTAGTCATACCCTAATAAGCTGACTAACTAAGGTAGGTAATGTGCTCCTTGAGTTGACTAAGACCTTAAAAGGTATAAGAGAATTTGGTTGTGCCCTAATGAGCTGATTAACCAAGGTAGACAAAGTGCTCCTAAGCTAACTAAGACCCTAAAAGGTATGAGAGAATTTGGTTATGCCCTAATAAGATGACTAACCAAGGCGGGCAAAGTGCTCCTTGAGCTGGCTAAAACCCTAAAAGAATGAGAAAACTCAATCGTACCCCAATGAGTTCGATTTGAGATAAACCTGATAGTGCTCCTTTGAGTTAACTATCTTAGGCAAGATGGGTAAAGCGCTCATAAAGTTGGCTAAAACCTCTAAATTGAAACTTGGTAATGCTCTTTTGAGCTAACTAACCTAAGCGGGAACATCTCTCAAGAACTAGCAACCCTAAATTTCGGAATCGATTCAAGACAAACCTAAATGTGCTCCTCTAAGCTGACTATCCTAGGTGAAATGGGTGAAGTGCTCCTTGAGCTGGCTAAGACCATAAATTGAATGAGATGGGTAAGTGCTCCTTGAGTTGGCTAAGACCCTAAATTGAATGAAAAAACTTGGTTATGCCCCAATAAGCTAACTAACCAAGGTGGGGCGAAACGCTCCTAAAGTTGGCTAAGACCCTAAAAGAGATGAGAAAACTTGGTTGTGTCCTAATGAGTAACCTAACCAAGGCAGGTGAAGTGCTCCTAAAGCTGGCTACGACCTTAAATTGAATGAGATGAGTAAGTGCTCCTTGAGCTAGCTAAGACCCTAAATTGAATGAAAAAACTTATTCGTACCCTAATGAGTTAACCAACCAAGGTAGGTGAAGTATTCCTAAAGTTAGCTATGACCTTAAATTGAATGAGATGGGTAAGCGCTCCTAGAGTTGGCTAAGACCTTAAATTGACATTTAGTAATGCTCCTTTGAGCTGACTAACCTAGGCAGGAGTGTATCTTAAGGACTAGAAACCTTAACTTTTGGAATCAATAATAAGAGAAACCTGGTATTGCTCTTTTGAGCTAACTAATCCAGGTGAAGCGTCTTTCAAGGCCTAGCAACCCTAACTTTTTGGAATCGATTCAAGATAAACCTGGTAGTGCACTTTTGAGTCGACTAACCTAAGTAGGAGTGTGTCTTAGGGACTAATAACCCTAACTTTTGGAATCGATGATAAGAGAAAATTGGTAGTGCTCCTTTGAGCTAATTGACCTAGGTGAGAATGTCTCTCAAGGACTAGCAACCCTAACTTTTTGGAATCGATTTGAGATAAACCTAGTAGTTCTCCTTTGAGCTGACTAACCTAAGCAGGAGAATCTCTCGAGGTCTAGCAACTCTAACTTTTTGGAATTGATTCGAGATAAACTTAGTAGTGTTCCTTTAAGCTAACTAACCTAGGCGGGAACGTCTCTCAAGGACTAGTAACCCTAACTTTTGGAATCTACTTGAGATAAACCTAATAGTGCTCATTTGAGTTAACTAACCTAAGTGAGGGCATCTCTCAGGGACTAGCAACCCTAACTTTTGGAATAAACTCAAGATAAACCCAATAATATTCCTCTAAGCTGACTATTGTAAGTGAAATGGGTGAAGTACTCCTAGAGCTGACTAAAACCCTAAATTGAAACCTAGTAATGCTCTATTAAGCTGACTAACATAGGTAGGAGTATCTCTTGAGGACTAGCAACCCTAAATTTTGGAATTGATTTAGAAAGGAAGTACCCTATGGGCTTGCCTAAGAGGAATTGGTAAAAGAAAGCGCCCAACAAGCTCACTAAGAGAACTTGGTAAACAGAAGCACCCTATGGGCTCACTTCAGAGATTCAATGAAGAGAAGCACCCTATGAGCTTACTTGGGAGAAGTTGGTAAAAGAAAGCTCCCAACGGGCTTGTTAAGAGAACAGGAGTGCCCTATGGGCTCACTTGAGAGATTGGATGAAGAGAAGCATCCTATGGGCTCACCAAAAAGGACTTAATGAAGAGAAGCACCTTACAAGCTTGCTAAAAAGAAATTAATGAAGAAAAGCGACCTATAGGCTTGTTATAAGGAATTGGTAAGGTGAACGCCCTATGGGCTTGCTAAAACCCTAAAGAAAATTTAGCAAAAGAGGGGTAGCACTTTGAAAGTTGGCTAAAACCCTAGAAAGACAGAAAAATGCCCTAAAGGGTGGCTAGAACCCTAAAAAAAATAAAAGATGGGATAGCATTCTAAGAGATGGCTTGAACCCTAAAAATGAAAGATGGGATAGCACCCTAAAGGCTGGCTAGAAACCTAAAAAGAATAAAAGATGGGACAGCGCTTTAAGAGCTAGCTTAAACCCCAAAAGAATGAAAGACGGGACAACACCCTAAAGGCTAGCTGGAATCTCAAAAATGAAAGACCAGACAATGCCTTAAAGGCTGGTTAGATCCTTAAAAAAGAATAAAAGAGTGGATAGTACTCTAAGAGCTGGCTTGAGCCTTAAAAAGAATTTGATGAAAACGAGGGTAGCCCTTTTGAAAGCCGGCTAACACCCCACAAGAAAAGATGGGATAACGCCTTAGAGGCTAGTGGAATCCCTAAAAATAAAAGATGGGATAGTGCCTTAAAGGCTAGCTAGAACCATAAAAAGAATCAAAGATGGGACAAAGCTCTAAGAGCTAGCTTGAATGCAAAAAGACAAGATAGTACCCTAATGGCTAGCTGGAATCTCAAAAATGAAAGACGAGACAATGCCTTAAAGGTTGGCTAGATCCTTAAAAAGAATAGAAAAAGGGATGGCGCTCTAAGAGCTCACTTGAACCCTAAGGGAAGTTGATGAAGGATTGAAGAAGTAAAGTGAGGAAAGTAAGGAAAGCAACTAATTTTAAAAGACTTCATGACTTAGAAAAGTGTTTATAGGGGAATTGTTGAAAAACACCTATTTAGGAAAAAGGAAATAGGGATAGGCACCTTAACTTGTAAAAGAGTTAATGGACATTTAAAAACTACAATTAGGGAAGAATAATCTAGACTACTAAGGACAATTTAAAAAAGTGTGACCAATTTGAAAAGGAAATGGAATGATGTGAGTTGAAATCTTGGCTACTCGAGTCGATATAGATTGGACAAAAATCTTGTGACAAGCCTTTACTTTATTTCTCTTCTTCTATTTTTTTCTTCTCTTTTTTGTATTGAAAGTTTGCCAACAAGTATAAATTCTTATTTAAGGAACAAGTTTATAACCACCCCAATCCTTGGTAATCATGTGGGATTTCTTAATGCCCTTGACCCTAGGGCTTTCTCATGGGGCTTTTGTGATCTCAAGACATTCCTTTTTAAGGAAACGGTAACTCAAGATTGGTTTAATCAAAGAGAGCTTCCTTACTAACTCTCAGTCTAGATTTTGCTCTCGACTATAGTTCCAAAAATTACAGTCTACTTTGCAAGTGATATGCCTTGATCAATCCATTAGGTCTTTTTTGGTTTAACATTATGAATTTAGGTTTTTGGTCTAAGGGTTTCAAAAGGACTAATGAGAAGCTAATGGGGAATCAGGCTACCAAACCTCTAACCCGCAACCGAGCCTGAGGACTAGAGGAACTAGCATGACAAATCCTTTTGTTCCAATGAACTGAGGCCAAGTACTTTCTTGCTAAGTCACCTTTCATGCCAAGTCATATGACTGTCTATCTTTCTATAGTGCATCAAATTGAAGATTATTCACTCGTGCCCGAGCCAATCAATTACTCAGCATCTTACTTGCCGAGAAGCCGAGAAAGAGAGACTCCAAGCTAACTAAGCCATCCCTACTCAGACAAGCTAGCTATCCATACTTTTTTTTTTCTACATCTTCTAACAACCCTGCTAATGTAGCATTGCCACGTGTATAGTATCATGTGTAGAATTCGTTGCACTAATGATTACTTTCCTTATATATTTATTTTTGTCCTTCTGTATCTTGTATATTACCTCCTAAGAAAATGCCCTTTTATCTTTTCCTTTTTGGGTAAGTTGCCCTAACTTATGGTAATTGTAGGTACATAGACAATCATTAATATACACTTTGAGTATTTTCTTCCTTATGTAAACACTGTTTGTTTACTTTTAGCATTACTCTTATCCTTTCCCTTAAGTAAGGTTAGGTGGCAAGTAACCTCACCGAACCAATTCGTATGTCATATCAAATTGTGTTATGACTCTGTGGAAGTTCCATTAGTGTGCCATATCTTCTAGAGCTATTCGTGGATTTTTCTTACTCTTTCATTCATTATTTTCTCCCTTTCTCACTTTCCCTATTAACCCTTTTCGAGCTTTTTGCAAGCTTGGACTTATCCAGCGACTGGCCTTGTCAATTCTTAGTCACTGTTCACAACATCTTAGTATCAAAGCAGAGGTCTCATGTGAACTGTAGTTGGTTCTTCTTGAAGCTCTATTATACTCTGTTTTGCATACATGAATTAGCGCAATTTACTGTATTCATTTGACTGTCATGTTGTTAACTGTTAATTTCCTGAAGTATTTGTTTGAGCTTTGAATCTGTGAGGAAAAATAACAAACCCAATTATAAATGTTGGTACTAGTGATGATAGTGGAGTTATCCACCATGGACGACAGTCTAAAGGAACTCCTAGAAGAACTGACGAGAGACTTAATAAGGTAGTTAACCTCTTAGTAGATCTGACCTGAAATGTTCATGTTGTAAACCCTTAAATTTTTTTATCTAGCTTTTAAAGTAGACTCAAGTATGTTAGATAATCTAAAAGTTGACAAGGCTAATGAAAATAAAAACCCTAAAATAACTAGTCAATTGTGTATAAAATTTTTCTACCCTAAATGTATATAAACACTAAAGATTTCATTCGAAAGTGATAAAAACCCTAAAACTATAACCTTAAAGACATACGAGCACTAATTCATTGTAATATACCCTAAAACCCTAATTGATAATATAACCTTCATATTTTGCCAAATCATTAGTGAAAGATTAGAGATAACTTTCAATCATGCATACATATTTAGAATCCTTAAGTAATCCTTTAGAAACTAAGATATTGTATCATAGATCACATTCATCTTTTAAGTATATAATTAGGATAATATTACATAAAGTTAGGGGTGTAGTTGATGCTTAAGTTAAATGTAGTAAACCTTAATACCCTAATTGATACTTTTCATACTAGTTATACTAAGTAGCCTACCAAATGATGTATATAGGATATAAATACTTAAAGTAAGATCTGATCATCTGTTTTTACTAATCAATTCACGTAATGTCTCATTTCCTTAATTTTTCTTAATTACTACATTATGTATACTAAATAGCATATGCTTTTGGACAATTGACCAAGTCAGCACATATTGACTAAGGTCAAAAGGTTGACTAAGTCAACACATGTTAATTAAAGTTAACATATAGAAAAGTCAACAAAAGACACTTACACTTTAGAAAATATCTAAGTCATCTAATGATTTCTTTTCTTTTCTTTTAGATTTTCTTTCCTTTCTTCCCCTTTAATTGCTGTCCACTTCTTTTCCTTCTAGACCCCACCATCTTCTTCTTTTCAACATAACACAAAATAAAAAAATCAAAACCTTACCCTACCCCATTGCCGTAACTTTCCCTTTCCCTTTCACTTTCCAAAATTTCCTCCATATTTCAAGAACAAACTAAGGTATGTTATTATGTTATTATGTATTACTTTATATTATTTACTAGTTAGTTGAAGAGATAGATTAGATGAGTAGTTATATGTTATGTATACATATGTTGAAGAAGGCATAAGGCCTCAATCTTTAGGTATAGAAGAATAGAAATCATGGTGAAGTAGAAGGAGATGCATGTGTATATGTCTTTAAGTATATATACATAAGAGTATACTAGAGAAATACAAGTATAAAAACCTTTGTACATAAGTATTCATTATGTATATAACCTAAATTAAAACATATACTAACTATACATACCTATACCATACTAAATACACCCTTAAAACACAAAAAGAATGAAATTAGAGAAGCCTTCTTAAGAGGAAATTTAGGCATACGAAATTTGTATAAAAATCCGTATGTGACCATATATATATATATATATATATGGGTATATGTACAAGTATAAATATGGTATAAGTATAAGTATAAGTATATGTATGAGTATACTAGTATACATACAAGTAGAGTAATGGTATAAATATATAGTTAGTATAAGTAAAGTGTACATAAGACACTTAAGTCTAACATAAGTATGAGGTAAGGCTTATGTAATCAAATGATGATGTAAGCAATGATGCAATTAAAAGATGACATAAGCCATGCTATAAGCGAATGATGACATAAGCGATTGATGATGCAAGCAATAACATAAGCATAAGTTTATAAAATAAAAAATAAGAAGAGTACATAAGAATTAGGTACATAAATTAGTAATCCCTAATACATTTCCTAAATTAGATTAAACTTAATTAAGTACATGAATTAGTAATAGCAAGGTAAAATTCTCTAAGTATAAGAATCTAAGGGCTAATCAAATCATTAAGTACAAACATAGGATATAAATATAAGTAATAACAATAATTAAGTTTCTATAGTTAAAATTTCCATAAATTTAGTCCATGTCATAAAACACGAGTCTTAATGTCCAAAACGGACATCACCGTGTAAATGTACATCCGAAAACGATAAAAAAACAACTATAAATTCGTAAATATCAGAAATAGAACGAAAAAGTTACACACGATTAGTGATAAAGTCTAACAAGATAAAAGTTGATAGTAATTTAAGTAGAATTAAGTAAATAGATATTTAGAATTACTAGTTAATTCAATTACTTACTAGGGTTATTATATCATAAAGCGAGTCGTCATGGCCGAATGAGTATTTAATGATTCCATGCTTGTATATGATTGTAAATAGTGGACCTAAATGTTATTATTAATTGACTGTTGTGTGGAGTTAGGATATGCTTGCGTATATTATTATGTGTTGAGTTATGAATTTACCTTAAGTACAAATAACACATTGTTTGCTGCATGGTAGTTTAGAAAATGATTGTATGTATTATTGGATGGTCACATCATAATTGGACGTAATTATACTCGGCTCATAAGAAGAAACTGGTACATGCATTGCATAGACACAATTCTGACCGTCACATCACATGGAGGTAAAGAGAGGCCATTTGAGAATTGATATTATTAATTTATTGGTTCTGTACGGTGCACTCCTACAAAATAACCTTATTCTAGCCCACGGGAATACTAAGCGTTGAAGGTGCTAACCGCCTGGCTAAGAGTCAAGTCTAGAGGCCTCCGTTTAAAGGTGAGTGTAGACTGTAGCTGTGAACCCCTAAAATTTTCGATTTAGCTTTTGAAATAAACTCGAGTATGTTAGACAATTTAGGATTCGATAAGGTTAATGAAAGAGAAAACCCTAAAAGAATTAATCAATTGCGTAAGAAACTTTTCTACCCTAAATGCATCTAAATGTTAAGGATTTCATTCAAAAGTGATAGAAACCCTAAAATAATCACTTTAAAGACATATGTGCACTAATTCAACATAATAAACCCTAAAACCCTAAATTGATAATATAACCCTCATATTTTGCCAAATCATTAGAAAAAGAGTAGAGATGACTGTTCATCATGCAGATACGTATTGAATCCTCAAGTAGTCCTTTAGAAACTAAGATAATGAATCATAGATTGCATTTATTTCTTAAGTCTATGATTAAGATAGTCTTACTTAGAGTTAGGGGTATAGTTGAAGATTAGGTTATATGTAGTGAACTTTAATACTCGAATTAGTACTTTTTGCACTTATTATCCAAAGTAGTTTATCAAATGAGATATATAGGCTATAAAGACCTAAAGTAAGACCCCATCAACTATGTTTACTAATCAATTCATCAAATATCTCATTTCCTTCATTTTTCCCTTAATTTCCCTTAATTAATACATTTTGTGCACAAAATTGCACATACTTAAGGAAAGTTGACTAATATAACACATGTTGACTAAAGTCAAAGGGTTGACCAAGTCAACACATGTTGACTAAAGTCAAAATTTTGAAAATTTAACAAAAGATTGATAGATAAAGAAAATATCTCTTCCTTAATGATGGCTTTTCTATTCTTTCTTTTTGATTTTTTTCTCTTCTCCTTTTTCTCCTCAATTGCCATCCACATCTTCCTCTTCTAGACCCCACCATTTTCTTCCTTCCATTATGAAAACAAGACAAAAGAAACAAACCAAAACTTCTCTTTCCATGCCGTGAGCTCCTTCTTCCTCTTTCACTTTCATTACTTCACTTTTGTCTCCATAACTCCAATACAATTAAAGGTATGTCTTTAAGTTGTTTTATGTTGCTTTATATTATTCATTAGTTAGTTAATTAGATAGATTAGATAAGTAGTTATGTGTTTAATGTTGTCTTGAAGAAGAGGGAACAAAGTTTCCATCTTTAAGTGTAGGAATTAGAAATTTTGAAGAAGAAGAAAGGAAGACATGAGTATATGCTTATAAGTATATGCACACAAGGGAATACTAAAAGAGTACAAGTATGTGAACCTTTATACATGAGTATTTATCATGTACATAACCTAACTTAAGACCATATTTAACTATACATACCTATACTACACTAAATACATACATAAAAACACAAAAGAATGGAATTAGGAAGCTTTTCTTAAAAAAAAAGATTAGGCATATGAATTTTAGTATAAAAATACGTATCCAACCGTATAGGTATATAAGTATGTATACACGTATAAATATGGTATAAGTCTAAGTATAGGTATAAGTATATGTATGTATAAGGTATATGTACATAAGTATAAGAGGAGAGGTAAAATGTACATAAGACATGTACATATGACATAAGCATGAGTAGAGGCTTATGTAATCACATAATGAAGTAAGTTATGAGGTAAGCACATGATGACATAAGCCATGACATAACCAAGTGATGATATAATCAATGACCTAAGCAAATGATGATGTAAGCGATGACATAAGCATAGATTATAAACTAAGAAAAGAAGAAAAGTGTATCATAATTAGGAACCTAAATTAGTAAACCCTCATACACTTTCTAAAAGGGATTACACTTAATTAAGTACATGAATTAGTAATAGCAAAGTAAACTCCTCTAAGTATAAAGATTTAAGGGTTAACTAACTCATTAAGTCTCATTAAGTATAAACAAAAGATATAAATATAAGTAATAAGAGCAATTAAGTGTTCATAGTTAAAAATTTCTCTAACTTTAGTTTATATCGTAAAACACGGGTCATAACGTCCAAAACGGACATCACCGTGTGAACGTGCGTCCGAAAACGATAAAAAACGATTATAAATTCGTAAATATTGAACATAGAATGAACAAGTTACGTACGATTAGCAATTAGGTTTAATCGAATAAAGGCTAATAGTAATCGAAGTAGAATTAGGTAGATAGATATCCACAACCATTAGTTGAGTCAACTACTTATTATCCTTGTTATCTCGTAATGATCAGGTGATCTCGACGAGGGTGAGGATCTCCTGATCGGTTATTATGACTAGAGCGAGTCGTCATAGTCAAGTGAGTACTCCCGATGACTCCATACTTATTTGTGCTTGTAGTTAGTGCACTTAAATTGAATATCAATAACTTAATGCATGGGGTTTCGGGATATGCGTGTGCTTGATATTGATTGATTGTTGTAAGAAATATTGTTAAATACGATAATTGATGATTTGATGGTATGATTGATTTTTATATGATTTGGATGGTTTGTTGATATTGATTGATCGCCTCATAATTTGACCTAATTATATTTAGCTTATCTTAAGTTAAAAGGGTCATGCATTATCCACGCATTACATTTACTTATTCCGGCCATCACTTCACGCGGAGATGAAGAGAGGCCTTGCGGGGGTTGTTTATATATATTAAAGTGTTTCCGTATGGTGCACTTGTACAACATGACCTTACCTGAACCTACGGACTTACTAGGCGATGGAGACGCCAACTGTATGGCTGAGGGTCGAGTTTAGAGATCTCCGCTGTAGGGTGTGAGTGTGGATTGCGGGGGCCACCTCACCGCTAGGCCTGGGACTTTGTGAACTACTGGATTTTTAAAAATGGAAATGTAGTTTTCTATGAAATACTGAATTCAAAGTTATGGGTAAAAACCCAGGTGCTAGAGCCCGGTCGTGATTGGTGCGGATGAATCTCTAACCCTTATCTCGGAGGGCGTTAAAATCCGATATTATATGCAATACCGGTCAACTGTATATATTGTTTGGCATACTGCGTATACATGCATTCATATGGTTGTAACAATTTGTTTGATAACTTGTTTGTCAGTATGGTACAAGGGATAGCTCACTAAGCTCTTGTAGCTTATTCCCCAATAGTCTTTCTTTTGTAGGTTTAAATACGATGGGATTGGGATAAGTCTCGAGTGCTGAGTGCAAGATGAAGATATGTACATTATTGTTAGAATTAGTTGAGATCTTTATAAGTGATACATAAACACTCTTTGTAGAAAATATTCACATGTTAGAATTTCATATAATTTAATTTTTCATACAATTTTATAATGTTGGTATATCTGTCTTATTATTTGGTAGAGGATACTGATTCTCTGCGGTTCTGAGGAACTGTGGGATATCGGACATCCATAGTTATTTATAATTATATATTATGTCAAGTTATAATAAATTAATTACTTGAAAATCATTAATCTTAGTGATTTATTATTTAGAGTCTTGCAATCTCTGACTTGCAAGATGGTTTTCATATCATGGGTATACACATGTTATGAAAATTTTAAGTAATCCTATTAGGCCCCCTGTAAAGTCCTAACAGTAGCGGCCTACTCACAATTATACTAAAACTTGGTTTTTATGAAAATAAAAGACCTATTTGATTTAAGTATAAAACGTAGAGTTCTATAATAAAATAAGTTCTAGTATAATACCCGAATCTGATTGGTGCCATGTATACTCCAACCTTAACTTTGGAGAGCGTTAAATCTGAGTTACATATACGGACTAGTTAACTATACATATTGTTTAGCATTCTATTTGATCATTCATTCATATGCATGAATATAATGTATTTATAACTTGCTTGTGATGTAGCTGAGGGTTTTACTCACTAACTTAAGCTTACACCCCCTTAGACTTTTTCTGTAAGATAAATTATTCTTAGAGGCCGACTGGGGGATGCCATAGGTTAGTTCGGGGACTTAAGCAAGAGTGAGCCATCCTGTATATTAAGAGAGAACAAATTATGTAGACTCTTACTTATGTACTTTTGTTTTAGTAGTAGTATAAACCTAAATGTAATAAATTACTATGCATTGTAAACGTTATAGTTTAAATTTTATATAAATATGTTTGTGTGATGATATCATATGGATTTTTATATTCTTGGGAAACTAGTGGTTTTTATAGTTTTGTATATTGTGTGAAGAGTTCATGATTGGAAGGGTAACCAATTAGGGGTTCTTCGTACAATATACAGCATCTACCACGACTAGGCCGTCTTCAGTTCGTGACACATGCGTTGTCTTGTCGACCCACTAAGGCTACGTAAAATACTCTACAAGTTGCTTAACCTATTAGAGGTCAAAACCTAACTCGACCGTTCAAGGTAGAGGATTTAGCGAATAAGTAAGGCAAAGGATAGAATTAAGAGAGCTTGATGAAGAGGAAGAAGAAGAGTATTTTGAAGAAGAACGTGTAGGAATCCCTAGAGCATCCAACCATGTGAAGCTTTAGATTCTAAGTTTCAATGGATCTGGGAATATTGATGAGTATCTGGAGTGGGAAGAGAAGGTGGAGCGTATGTTTGATTACTATCAGTATGAGAATTATGAGAAGGTGAGAACTGTTGCTATCAAGTTCTTCGAATATGCCGCCATGTAGTGGAAGAATTTTCCAAGTCATGAGAAGATGAGAGGGCTACCGAAAGATTAACACTTAGCTTGAGATGAATAAAGTGCTTAGAAATAGGTTCGTACTAGAAACTTATCTCTAAGATACTTTCACTCGACTTCAAGAGTTGAGACAAGGAGCCTAAACTATTGACAAGTATGTTTAAGAGTTTCAAATGCTCATGATCCATTGCAAAGTGGAGGAACCACCAGTTCGAACAGTCTCAAGATTCATTATTAGGTTAAGAGAAGACATTCAAGATGTTGTGGAGCTTTAACGATTTAACACAATAGATGAAGCTGTTATATAAAGAGGCAAAGAAGGAGCCAAGTATCGGTACAAGTGCTGACTAGTCGACCCAAATAGGCAAGTCATTAAACTCTATCGAGTACCAAGCCAAGTAGAAAGGTCGATGTAAGAACCGAGCAGAAAGGTCAAACTGATGGTGAAATGCCAACTCGAATGTATGAGAAGGGGTAAGGGTCTAGCAAGAAAACAAGCCAAATCAAGTGCTTGAAGTGCCAAAGGTTCGAACATATGGCTACTTAGTACCAAAATTGATGAACGATGGTCATCAAGGGAGACATCCTAAAGCTAGAAGTATACAGTATGGATGAGGAACCTGATAAGGAAGAGGTTCCTACCAAGAAAAAAAAAATGCCAAGAAAGAGTTGATTAGCGAAGACGTGTTTGCCAAGGACTTAGACTAGTTACTTATGGTTGTCCAAGGCACTATAAATGTGGAACCTTCATAAGAGGAGGAGTAGAGAGAGAATTTGTTTCAGACAACTTACAAGGTAAATGATCAGGTATGTACCCTCATCATCGATAGTAGAAGTTGCACCAATGCAGCATCAAACAATCTTATTTCAAAACTGAAGTTTCTGACTGTTGCGCACCCAAAGCCATACAAGTTACACTATTGAGTGTGAAAGGAGCTTACATGTCACTCAACAAACATTACTGTCAATCACTATTAGGAACTACTCTGACCAGATTCTCTACGACGTACTAACTATGTGTGCTTCCTACATATTGCTAAGTAGGCTGTGGTTGTTTGATAGGAGAGTTATCCATGACAGCTATAAGAACACATACATGTTTGAGAAGGATGACCGGGAGACCACATTGAACTTGAAGCTACTAAGAGAAGTTCATAAGTTGCAAACGAAACTTGCTTGTGAATAAAAAAAAGGCTGTAATAATGAGTAGAGCCGAGCTCCGAGAGGTCATCAAAGTAGACGAGCCGACCCTTATGTTGGTGAGGTGACTTTTGGAAATGAAAGAGCGGGGTGAACTACCCTAAGAAATCAAGGAGTTGCTAGATGAATACGCCAACCTATTCCTAGAATAATTACTTAAAGGGTTGCACCTAACTCGAGGCATAGAGCACTGTGTTGATCTAGTACTCGGCACTGTACTGCCAAATAAGCTAGCTTATCAAGTGAATCCCAAGCAGGCTTTTGAGCTTCAACGTCAAGTCAATAAGTTACTAAAGAAAGGCTATATAAGAGAGAGTCTCAGCCCTTGTGTTGTACCTGCGCTTCCAGTACCGAAGAAGGATGGAACCTGGTAGATGTGTATAGATAGCCAGGCGGATGTGTGTAAATAACCAAGCTGTGAACAAGATTACAATCAAATACAGGTATTCAATTCCGAAGCTAGAAGACACGTTGGATAAACTAAGTGGAGCCAAGATTTTCAACAAGATTGATCTTAAATCTGGTTACCATCAAATCCGCATAAGACACAACGACGAGTAGAAAACAACGTTCAAGACTCGACATGAACTTTACAAGCGGATGGTCATGCCTTTTGGCTTATCGAATACCCGAGCACCATTATGAGGCTAATGAACCATGTTTTGAGACATCTCATAAGGAAGTGTATCGTAATGTACTTTGACGACATCCTTGTCTACAATACCGATATGTCGAGTGACTATGAACATCTTAGAGCAGTCTTAGATATCTTTCATGTTAAGAGACTTTTCAGCAATCTAAAGAAATTTTGCTTTCGCTAGGAGAAAGTAGTATTCTTGGGCTATGTAGTCAGTAGAGGAGGCTTACGAGTCGATGATGAAAAGATTCGAGAAACTATTGAGTAGCCAACTCCTATGACTTGTGCCGACATGAGAAGTTTCTATGGACTGGCTTCGTTTTATAGAAGGTTCATCAAGAATTTCAGCACCATCACAACACTACTTACTGAGTTAAGAAAGAAGAACACTAACTTCCAATGGGGAGCAAGGAAGGAGAGAAGCTTTGTCGAGATAAAAAAAAAAAAAAAAAATTGACCTTCCACCCTAGTGATAGTGCTACCTGACTTTGACAAAATTTTTAAGCTGGAATACAATACGTCTGGCATTAGAATATGCATTGTCTTAATGCTAGAAGGCCGACCAGTTACCTTCCTCAATAAGAAGCTTGAAGGACCCTAGTTGAATTACTCCATGTATGACAAAGAAGTTTTGGCACTGATCTGAGCACTACAAGTATGGTAACACTATTTATTGCTGAGAGAATTTGTTATATATACTAACCATGAATTGCTAAGATACCTTCGAACTTAGACAAAGTTATCAAAACAGCAAGCAAGATGAATTGAGTTCCTTAAAGGATTCAATTTTGTAATAAAGTACAAGCAAGGAAAGAGTAATGTAGTTACAAATGCTCTTTCGAGGAGATATGTGCTTTTATCAAATCTACAAACCAAACTGTTTAGATTTATGAGTATCAAATAACAGTACTCTAAGGATCCATACTTCGGACCTATAATTTCTTGATGTATTGATGGGCAGACAATAGACAAGTATCATGTGGAGGATGGCTACTAATGGGAATCAAGCTACAGGACCTCTAACTGACAGCCAAGCCCAAGGACTAGAGGGGCCGGTACGACAAATCCTTATGTTCCAACCAAACCCTTGCTGAAGCCAAGTACTTACTTGTCGAGTCACCTTTAATGTCGTGCTGAATGAGCACCCTTCATTCTATGTTATGCTGAGTTGATGACTACTCTAATTTCCAAATGACCAATCACTTGGTATCACCGTTGCCGATAAGTTAAGAGATAGAGAATTTGGACCGATTAGGCCATTCCTAATCGAACAAGCCCATCAATCTGTACCTTTTGTCCGCATCCCCTAATAACCTTACCAATGCAGCATCGCCATGTATACAGCATCATATGGAGAACCTATAGCACTAGTGATTGATTTCCTTGTATATTTATTTTTACCCTCTTGTATCATGTACATTACTTCTTTAGGAAATGTCCTTATTGTCTTTTCCCTTCTAGGCAAGTTACCCTAACTCAAGCATATAAATACCCTTATACTTGTAGCTATAACATCAAATTACCTTCAATACACTTGAGTACTTTCTTCCTTACGTAAATACTACTTGTTTACTCTCGGTATCACTCTTATCATTTCCCTTAAGCAAGGTTAGGTAGCGAGTAACCTCACTAAACTAATTTGTGCATCATATCGAATTGTGCCGTAAGTTTTCAGAAGTTCCTTTGGTACATTATATCCTCTGGAACTGTTCATAGGTTTTTGCTTACTGTTCCATTCGTCTTTGTCACTCTTTTCGTACGTTTCCCCATTGACACTTTTTCAAGCTTTCTACAAGCTTGGACCCATCTAGTAACCAACCTTATCTGTTCTTGGTCACAGTTCACACCATCTTGGTATTAGAGAGAAGGTTTTGTGTAAGCTATAGTTAATTCTTCTAGAAGTTCTGTTGTGCTCTGTTTTACGCATGTGGAATAAAGTCAGTTACTATGTTCATTTGACTACTATGTTATTGGCTGTTCACTTTTTAAAGTGTTTGTTTGAATTTGATTCTAAGAGGAAAAATGACAGACCCAAGTATGAATGTTAGTATTGGTGATGACAGTAGAGTTGTCCACCATAGATGACAATCTTAGGGAACTCCCAAAAGCACTAACAAGAGACTTGATGAGGTCGCTAACCTCTTGGTAGGTTTGACCGGAGCTATTAATGCCCTGTTTTGCCAACCCACTAAGGGCACACAAAACACTTCACAAGCTGCTCAACCTATTAGAGATCAAAACCCAACTTAACCAGTTTGAGGTAAAGAAGTTGGCAGACAAGTACAGCGAAGGATAGACCTGAGAGAGCTTGATGAGGAGGAAGAAGAGTATTTTGAAGATAAGTATATATGAGTCCCCAGAGCATCCGAACATGTGAAGCTTCAAATTTTGAGTTTCAATAGATTTGGGAATGCTGACAAGTATCTAGACTAGAAAGAGAAGGTGGAGTGTATATTTAATTACTATCAATATGAAGATTATGAGAAAGTTAAGACTGTTGCTATTGAATTCTCCAGATATGCCGCCATGTAATGGAAGAGTTTTTAGGCAATGAGAAGAAGAGAGGGGTATCGAGACATTAACACCTGACCCAAGATGAAGAAACTGCTCAAAAACAAATTCATACCAGAAACGTATCTCTAAGATACTTTCTTACGGCTTCAGGAGCTGAGATAAAGAGGCCGAATTGTTGATAAGTATGTTCAAGAATTCCAAATACTTATGATAAGATGCAAAGTAGAGGAACCAGTAGCCCAAACAGTCTAAAGGTTTATTACTGGATTGAGAGGAGACATCTAAGACATTATGAAGCTCTAACATTTTGACACAATGGATGAAGCTGTTAAAATTGTCCAACGAGTAGAGAGACAAAGAAGGAGCCGAGTAACGAATAGAATGCTGACTAGCTACCAGGACAGGAAAGTCACTGAACTTAGTCTAGTATCAAACAGAGTAGAAGAGTAAATATTAGAGCCTAGCAAAAAGGCCAACCTAAAGATATAGTACCGACCCGAACGTATGAGAAGGGGCAAGGGTCTAGTAAAAAGACCAGCTGAATCAAGTGCTTCAAGTGTTAAAGGTTCGAACATATAGTTGTTCAGTACCCGAACTAAAGAATGATGGTCATTAAGGGAGACATCCCAAAAGTATAAGTAATGAGTATGGATGGGGAACCCGAGGGAGAGGAGGTTCCTGTCGAGAAAGAATTGATTGAAGAGGACGTGTTTCCTGAGAACTTAGACTAGTTACTTATGGTTGTCCGACGCATTATGAATATGGAACCCTCACAAGAGGAGGAGCAGTGAGAGAACTTGTTTCATACCACCTGCAAGGTGAATGGTAGAATGTGAGCTCTCATTGTGGATAGTAGAAGTTGCACCAATATAGCACCATCAAATCTTGTTTCAAAACTGAAACTACCGACCGCTACACATCTTAAGCCATACAAGTTAAACTGGTTGAGTGAGAAAGAAGCATTACATGTCACTTGGAAAATATTGCTGCCAATCATTATAGGGAATTACTCTAACCAGATCTTCTACGACATGCTGCCTATGTGTACTTCCCATATGTTGTTAGGTAGGTCGTACTTGTTTGATAGGACAATTATACATGACGGCTATAGAAACACGTATATGCTGGAAAAGAATAACCAAAAGATCATGCTAAATCTGATGCTGCCGAGAGAAGTTCATTAGTTATAGACGAAACTTGCTCGCGGATCGAAGAAAGCTCTAGTGATGAGTAAAGCCAAGCTCCGAGAAGCCATCAATGCTGATAAGTCGACCTTATTGTTAGTTAGGCAACTACTGGAAATGAAGAAGTAGGGTAAGCTTCCCTGGGAAATCAAGGGATTACTATATGGTTATGCCAACTTGTTCCCAGAACAGTTACCTAAGGGGTTACCCCCAACTCAAGGCAAGAGCACTGCATTGACTTAGTACTCAACGCTGCACTACCGAATAAGCCAGCTTATTAGATTAATCCCTAGTAAGCTTCTAAACTCCAACATCAAGTCAATAAGTTATTGGAGAGAGGTTATGTAAGAGAAAGTCTCAGCCCTTGTACCGTGCCTATACTTTTAGTACTGAAGAAGGATGGAACCTGATAGATGTGTGTTGATTGCCAAGCCGTAAACAAAATCACGATCAAATACAAGTATCCAATCTCGAGGCTACAAGACATTGGATGAACTGAGTGGAGTCAAGATTTTCAGCAAGATTAATCTCAAGTCTAGCTACCATCAAATCCACATGAGGTTAGGAGATGAGTGGAAGACTGCATTCAAGACTCGATATAGATTTTACGAGTGGATGGTCATGCCCTTCGGCTTATCCAATGCCTTAACCACTTTCATGAGACTTATGAACCATGTGCTAAGACATCTCATTAGGAAGTGTGTCCTAGTGTACTTTGACGACATCCTTATCTACAGTACTGACATGCCAAGTCACATTGAACATCTCAAAACAGTCTTGGATATCTGTCGTACCAATAGACTATTTGACAACTTAAAGAAATGTTGCTTTTGCTAGGAGGAGGAGGTATTCTTAGGGTATGTAGTCAGTAGAGGAAGCTTGCAAGTTGATGATAAGAATATCAAAGCAATTTTCTAGTTTTCGACTCCTACTACTGATGCTAACGTAAGAAGTTTCCACGAACTGGCTTCGTTTTATAGAAGGTTTGTCAGGAACTTCAGCACCATCACCACGCCATTTACCAAGCTAACAAAGAAGAGCACCGACTTTTGATAGGGAGAAAGGGAGGAGAGGAGCTTTACCAACATAAAAGGAAGATTGACTTCTACTCTGGTGTAAGTACTACCTGACTTCGACAAAATTTTTGAGCTGGAATGCGACGCATCGAGTGTTAAAATAGGCGCTGTCCTAATGTAGGAAGGTCGACTAATTGCCTTCCATAATGAGAACCTTTAAGGATCACAACTAAACTACTCCATGTTTGATAAGGAACTTTTGATACTAATCCGAGCAATGCAAGTATGGCAACATTACTTACTGCCAAGAGAATTGGTCATATATACTAACCATGAATCACTGAGATACCTCTAAAGTTAGACTAAGTTGTCTAAGCAACAAGTGAGATGGGTTAAATTCCTTAAGGGGTTCAATTTTGTGATAAGGTACAAGTAAGGAAAGAGCAACACAGTTGCAAATGCTCTTTCGAGGTGGTATGCGCTCTTATTAGAACTTTAGACCAAGCTGCTTGGTTTTGCGATTATCAAAGAATAGTACTCCGGGGATCCACACTTTGGATCGATAATTTCGTAATGTGTTGATGGGAGGACAGTGGGCGAGTATTTTGAGGAGGATGGCTATCTATTCCAAAGGGGGAGATTGTACGTGACAACTTGTTCCTTATAGGAATTATTAATCAGGGAAGCCCACAGCGGAAGGCTCTCCGGACACTTTGGAGAGAAGAGGACTTGTGAACTATTGAATAGATGATTCTTTTGGCTGAAAATGCAAAGAGATGTGCATCGAATTGTGGAAAGCTATATAGTGTGCAAAAAGGCCAAGTGCCATGCCGAACAAGGGAAAGCAATGCCCCTACCTATTCCGATGAGGTCGTGGACTGAACTGAGTATGGACTTTGTTCTCGAACTGCCGTGACTGCTTGAAGCAAAGATTCTGTAATGATCGTCGTAGATTGGTTCAGTAAGATGGCACACTTCATGCCCTGCTCCAAAACTAATGATGCTTCAGCTATGGCTTCTCTTTTCTTACAGGAAATTATGCTAATATATGATGTACTAAGAAGTGTAGTCTCCGATAGAGACCCGAAGTTCTTGAGCCATTTCTGAAGGACCCTGTGGCGTCTGCTAAGAACCAAATTACTCTTCGGTACCTCATGTTACCCCCAAATTGACGGCCAAACAGAGGTGATTGATTGTACTTTGGGGTCACTGCTCCGAGTTACAGTAGGTAAGAACTTGGCTGATTGGGACGTCTGCCTGTCAATGGTCAAATTCGCCTATAACCGAACCATACATAATACCACTAAGCAAACTCCATTTGAGGTAGCCTATGGATTCAATCCAGAGTTGCCTTCAACCACACCCTTATACCAGTACTCGTGCAGGAGGACCTGATGCCTTGGCCAAAGCATGATCTCTTCAGCACATCTATAACAAGGTCACTCGGCTTAACAACCAAGTTACCATAAGAATGCGAAAAAGGACCAAGGGTAAGTCGGCCAAATAATTTTAGTAAGGAGACTTGGTATAGATATAACTCAGCAAGGAACGGTTCTTAAACAATAGGAAGAACAAATTATCTATAAGAGTGGAAGGACCTTTTAGAATCCTCCAAAAAATCAGTAACAACACCTATAAGTTGAAACTGCCTGAAGACTATGGGGTTTCTAACACCTTCAGCATTGCCGACCTCAGTCCATATCACCCTAACGGAGAACTAAGCAAATACCATTTGGATTTGATCCTAAATCCAAAACAACCTGGAAGGAATGATGGGAATCAAACTATGGGACCTCCAACCTGCAGCCGAGCTTGAGAACTAGAGGGCTAACATAACGAATCCTTATGTTCCAACCAACCCTTGTCGAAGCCAAGTACTTACTTGCCTAGTTACCTTTAATACCGTACCAAATGACCACCCTTTATTCTATGTTATGCTGAGTTTATGACTATTCTAACGCTGAGTCGACTAATCACTCAACATTGTCCTTGCCAATAGGCCAAGAGACCAAGAATCTGGACTGACTAGGCCATTCCTACTCAAACAAGCCTACCCATCCGTACCTTTTATCTACATCCCCTAACAACCTTGCTAATGTAGCATCGCCATGTATACAATATCGTATGGAGAATCTGTAGCACCAATGATTAATTTCCTTGTATATTCATTTTTACCCTCTTGTATCATGTACATTACTTCTTTAGGAAATGTCCTTATTGTCTTTTCCCTTTTAGGCAAGTTACCCTAACTCAAGGGTATAAATACCCTTGTACTTGTAGCTATAACATTAGATTACCTTCAATACACTTGAGTACTGTCTTTCTTGTGTAAATACTACATGTTTACTCTCGGCATCACTCTTATCATTTCCCTTAAGTAAGGTTAGGTGGCAAGTAACCTTACTAGACCAATTCGTACGTCATATTGAATTGCACCATGAGTCCTCAAAAGTTCCTTTTGTGTGTCATATCCTCTAGAACTGTTCATAGGTTTTTGCTTACTATTCCATTCCTCTTTGTCACTCTTTCTGTACCTTTCCCAATTAACCCTTTTTTGAACTTTCTACAAGCTCGGACCCATCCAGTGACTGGCGTTGTCTGTTCTTAGTCACAATTTGCACTAGCTACTTGTTCTGAGGCAGAAAATTATGCGTATTGAATTGTTCACTAAGGGAGCTATTAATTAGGGAAGCTCATAATAGAGGACTCTCCGAAGATTTTGGAGAATGGAAGACCTGTGAACTATTGAATGGTTAATTCTTTTGGTCAAGGATGAGGAGAGTTGTGCATCGAGTGGTCGAAAGCTATATCGTATGCAAGATAGCCAAGTGCTAAGCCAAGCAAAGGAGAGTAATGCTCCTACTTGTTCTAACGAGGTTGTGGACCGAATTGAGCATGGACTTTGTTCTCAGACTGCTGTAAACTGCCCGAAGCAAAGATTCTGTAATGGTCATTGTAGATAGGTTTAGTAAGATGGCACATTTCGTGCACTGCACTAAGACTAACAATGCTTCGGCTATTGCTTCTCTTTTCTTACAGGAGATTGTGTGGAATTAATGTTACTTAGTTAAACATAGACCAATCTTACCCTTAACTTCTAATTAATGACCCTAACCTCTATTGCCCCATTGTAGGGTAGTTCTTAACAGGGTTTACATCTGAAAATTCTCCAAATTGTCCCAACAATGTTAACAAAAGGTAATCGTGTTTGGGATTTGAAAATGAATGCCTAACTTCATTTTAATCTATGTATCACATTCAAAGTGGACCTCCTTTAAGGAATAAGCCTAAAGTATCCTCAATCTTATGTCACTCAACTCTCAAAGTGTTTCAGGTTAGTGTATGGAATATAGTTTACCTCTTTTTATTCTAAACCTTTTAAAAGTTACCAATTTCTTAAGGAGGAATATATATTTATTTGCCTAGGGTAAAGATTAGCTTTGCCCCATAGTTTCTCTAATCATGCCCTAATATTTGACTTTGTGTTTTGGCTTGGTTTATGATTGGGCTTAACTTTCTAAATAGACTAGGGGTTTTGGCTTGGCTTAGATTGGCTTAGTTACCTTTATGAGCTGAGGATTATGTTTGGGTTAGCTATCTTAGTGGGCTATGATTTATGTTTGGATTGGCTACCTATCCAAGTGGCTTGTGTTTAGGTTAAATGGTTGAATGCGCCCAAGGTTGGTGTTCAGATTGAATGGATCTAAGGGGCTAATGTTTAGGTTGAAAGAGTTGAAATGCTTGTGTTTGTATAGAATAGGCCAAAGGACTTATGTTTATATTGAATGGGACAAGGGGCTCATGTTTTAGGTTAAATAGGCTAAGGGGTTCGTGTTTATGTTAAATGGGCTAAGGGTTTCTTGTTTGTATTGAATGGGCTAAGGGCTTATGTTGGCCTCCTTAATAGGTCGAAGGGCCTTGTGTGGGTTGGGAGCCAATTGTTTAGGCTAGCTACTTGAGTAAGCCAAAGGCTTAAGCTTGTGTTAGTTTCTTAAGCCCATAAGGATTTATAGTTATTAACAATCTTTCTTTTCATTTTTATTTTTTCAATTTTTGTTTCTTTTTCTTCTTCATTTTTTTTTTGAGAGAGAAAATAATTTACAAATAAGCATGGTGATTATTAGGGTTCTATTTACAAGTTTATGGATTTTATTTACATTTCCCTAAATGAGGAGGAATAGTGGATAGATAAATGTTTATTGAATGACTATTTACAAAGACGGGAATGTTAAAAAATGAAGAATAATGAACTAAAGAGAACTTTATTACTTTAAAAAAGATTAGAATACAAAAATAAAGGCAGAGAACCTAACATTTATTTTGAAACTTAATATTTATTCTAGGCTTTGTGAATTGGTAAAAAACCCTACATTACGTCTCGTATATAAGCCTTAAGGTCCTTTATCATCTCATATGTATCCCTAATGACCTATGCCATAAGGGACCTTAAGGCCCGGTTATGAGCCTCAAAACATTCGAACTTTTCTTTCAAATATGCAATCTCATCCCTCAGCAACTACTCATAAATCCTAGATTTGTCCTGTGGCCTATCATTCCCTTGATTGTTTGCTTAGTTGTCTGCTATTCTAGGTCTGCACATTTTATGGATAAGAATTAGTCATCAATGCAGCAAAAGAAAGTATACAGAAATATGCAGATGTTAGGTCGCTTAGGTTAATGTATTACTTCTTAAGTTGCAACCCTACTATTATTTTCAAAAACTTGATTGCATTAAAACTCTTAAACAGTCAATAGGGTTACAATTCTTAAGGGTAGTATATTAACTTAAGCTGGAAGGGGAGTATATACAATTAGGGTAGGTTCTCAAAGGTCCTTAAGCTCTCTGACCTCACTTGTTAGAGAATACTTTCACTAGTCACATCAAGCTTAAGTAGAGCAGCCTAATCAACCCCGAACGGTAGTTACCGTCACACCTCAAAACGGTAGAGTCGTAACAACCCCATAGTGTAAACCATCCTAAGATAGAAGTTGGTCTTACAACCGCTATCTTAGACCTGATCTATACAAGGCGTCCACGACTAACCTACTTTAAAGTAAACAGTTTGTAATTTAAATAAATCATTTACCTAAGAAAGTGAGGAAATATATATATACTAAGTTTACAATAATTCTCCGTAATATATTTCCTAGTTATTACATTATTTAGAAATAAAAAGTAATAAAATATGTGTTGATTCTTCAATGTTTTTCCTCACTCCCCAGGATCCAGCAGTTGCTAGCTTCAGAGTAGTTGTTTGCCGCTTCTTAGCCAGCACCTGCACGATGTCTATAGGAATGTGAGCAACCACAGCACCTGCACGACGTCTATATGAATGTGAGCAACCACAACTCAATAAGTTAGAATGGAGGACTTAAAATTATACCATAAACACAATAAGGTTTTCAATCAACTTATTAGGTGCAATGCATGTGCAAGCAAATGCTATCGCACGACGTTGTCCGGCCCGTCGTGAGATTAGAGAAATTACGCCTGCTCTAATCCGGGTTAAGGAGTTGCCATTAATGCAATAGCTCACGACCAAACCCAGGCTTATGCAGTGGAGACCTCGCTCCTCCCGCGACTACCTTTGAACCATTGGCTTCACCCTCGCCGTGACCTCCTCTCCTATCATTTAGTTCGATAAAGGATGAAGAAGGGACCATTATGCAATCCTGCGCTATCCCTTTCGAAGGGGTCGGTATTTGGCTGGAGAGTCCTAAGTTCCCCTAATGGGTTACCATGTAGATCCGATTATGATTATAGGTCGTATATTTGATCAAGTCCAATTTAGGGTGATCAATCATTTCATACAAACCATACAATACAAGCCAGGACAACAGACAAAATCATAGCATCATTCATAATCAAGTACATGCACACATCCAACTATCTAACAAGCACAACCAAGCATAATCTTAAGCCTCCAAAATATAGCAACGTATTAATCCCAACTTACCTGGAGTTCTCGCTCACTCACTCAAGGTCCAACTTGCTCAGGCCATCACCGATCATCCCTATAACACAAACGTGATTTCCGTTTTTCTTATAACTATTATAGGTTTGTTTTATCCTATAACGCTTATTGTGATCTTTTGTTTAGAGTTAATATATCTAATTATCTAGATCTTAAGTCTTTTACAATTATTCTAGGTTTGGGGTTAGGTTTGGGTTCGGTTTCCGCATCGATTTCTAAATTAGGTTCTACTTCGTTTTCTAAGTATTGTTTTATACTAGAATCCTAGAAATTCGTTTTAACCCATAATGTGAAATTAATCACATTACTTCCCGATCTCCTAAATATTATCATTACCTCAAATCAGTATTTTATTTCACCTGGTACACTTAAATCCATATTAGTGTATCGAATTCACTCCTGATGTGAGAAATTTTTACATTTTTTCATATAATTACATAAATTCAAGTCTTCCATCGGTTTTATTATATATCCCTATTATTTATATAATATCAATTTTTATCCTAATATTTTCTATTTATTATATTTTCAATACTTACATATTATGCATTATCACCTATTATATATATAATACACATCTAATATTTTTATTACTCTCATTACTATCTCCCAACATCAATTATCATTTCAAAATGTCTAAATTCATCCTAAATCAGATTTTACACCTAATTACCATAATTTACAAAATTAACTTAAAATGTACTATTTTTCCATATTACTTATTTACTACATAATTAACCTAATAATTACATCTAACACCCTAAATGCTACAAGTATCATACTCCATCAAATTTCAACATCCTAAAACACAAAATTATTTACTAAATCAGTAATTAACCATTTAATTACTTAATTAACCCTAAATTACCCATTTTATGCCTCATTTTAGAGCCTAAAAATTATCTAAAATTTTCAAAAATTAATTTTTAAAAATGGGCTTCATAGCACTGTTCTATATCACCTAAGTAATCTACAAAAAAATTTTGGGTTCAAAACTACACTCCTAAAGTTATTTATTTCTAAACCGAAACATGTTCGGTTTTGCACGATTTCTTAAGGATCCTATATCACGAGACATATTTTCATCAAAATAATATTTTTCTTAAAAACTAAATACAAAAATATTTCAAAATAACAAAATTCATAATTTTATAATAATATTTACTATTTTTACAAAATTACACAATATCGGGCTAGAAATCGAACTCAACAATTTGGGTGGCTTTAGCTACCGTTGGTGGCCATGGGTGTGTCAACCCACCTGGGCGTTGCCACCACCGTGTGGTGGTAGTAGTTGTCCACTCCCAACTACTCGTCGGGTCTAGGTTCTCCTTTGTGGCCCCAACTACACAATTTTCCTTTTCTTTTTTTTTTTCTTTGGTTTTTCTCTCAATTTTTGCCTCTCCCTAATTTTCTCTGATTTCTAACTATCCAAATAAGCTTTTGAATTTTTCTTGCTATTTATAGGACTTTTTGGTAATTAATATATATTAATTAGACATGACATTACCCCATTTTCTTGATTTTTGGCTTTTGTGTTGCTTAATTCTAATTGGTTAATTTTTATTTTTTCATATTCTGACCTACCATGACCATATTTGCATTAATCCACACCCTTATAATTTTTTTCTAATTTTTCTTAATTAATTTAATAATTTTCTTTAATTATTTCTTATTATTTTAGTACATTTCACGTATTTCTACATACATGTAAATTCATATATAGTACAAATAAATATTCCTAAATATTATTTAGGTCATTTTATGATTTTTAGTATACATATAATTTATCTTTAGCGATTCTTTAATTATCAGAATGCATTTTACGTATTTTCGATAAATAACGAGTTATATACTTAAAATTTAGAATTTTTATATTCTTTTGTTTTATTGCTTATTTTCTTAAATTCAAACTTATGGAATCATTTTACTAATATTTCTAGCTTTACTTTATAATTTAGACTCGATCGGGTCTTTCAACTAATTGAAACCTCAAATGGCTAGTTGTGGGGCTTACAGTTATCTCATTACACTCGAAGCCTACACAATGGCTCCCCTCCTTGGGCCCTAAGATTGCTTAGGTCTGACCACATCTACCCTGCATCTTTGAGGCAACAGATGGCCCCTCATATCCTAATGTAGGTTATATGCAAAATAAGCATGATAACCAAAACAAAATAAACAAATGAAGTCAATAAAAAATAAACAAATCAATATACAAATAAATAAACAAATAACTAAATAACATGGGTATTTTGAAAAGCAATTTGAATTTTGGAATGTTTTTAAGTGGCTAACCTTCTTGACTTCCCCAGTGAAGTTGCTAAGCTATCGAGCCTAGTTTTTCCTCCCGGTGTTTATAAATTAGGTCTTCGTTAAACCGATAAATACTAAACCCTACCCATTTAATACTAAACCTCGATTAGGGTGTAAAAAAAAACGGTTCTTTTACATTTTAAAAATACTTTAGAGTCACCATCCGACCAAAGTTAGGAAAAAAGTTAAGTTATAACTACTTGGGTAGATTGGTTATAACTTAACTACTAGTTTTAATGAGAAAACCAATTTTTCAAAATGATTTTATAAAATGAGCAATCTAAATTCGGGAGCTATCCTATTAAACCTTAAATAAGTACCACTTTTTAACTTTTCAATTTTAAATTTGCTTTTTAATAATACCCTTATTCAGTTTTTAAACGACTAATCATATTACATGTGATTAATTTAATTAATTTACATAAATATTTATAAATATGGAAAAAAAACTTTCTATATTTTAAGTTGTCCCGTACTTACATACGAATGCCTATGTATCCGCTATTCGAGATTAAACTTCCATAGTTCGTTCTACAAAAACTTTAGCAGATGAGTTGATTTTAATTTTTAAAAAGATCAGGCTTATGGTTTCACCCGTTTCAATTAATTTAAAAAAAATTTCTAAGGGTCCTCATTAAGATCTTATTTTTAGAAAGTCTAAAGTGTCCTAGTTTGGAAAGAATGGTCAATTTATTTTTATTTTATTTTCATTGGAAAATTTATTTTTCTAAGTGATAAGATAATTTGTTCATTTTTATTTATTTCATTTTTATTTATTTTTATTTTACTTTTTATTTCCCATTTTTTTTATATTTAGTATTTTACTAGCACAAATAAATAAGTAAAACTAAACTAAACCTTTTCTTTTTTTTTCTTTTTCCTCTTTTTTTTTCTCTTTTCTTCTTTTTTTTTTATTTACAAAATACAATAACAAACGAAAATAAACTAAAATAATAAATAAACAACAACAACAAAAAAAAAAAAACAAAAAATAAAAAAAGAAATGGGTCGAAACAAATAAGGTCAAACCAAAATTGCTCAAGGAGACGTAGGTAAGTCTAGAGCTACGAATCAGGTAGTTCGAGTCGAATGGCAAATCAGGTCAAGTCATGCACAACAACTTGGAGGGGGGTGCTTTAGTCCAATTTAGCCACCAAAGTGAGTAGGAAAAGCCACTTTTGTAGCTATTCTATTGAGGATTAGGGGTTTACCCAAGTGCTGCGACCTAAGGCGATGGTTTAGTAGTGGTCGGCACTTGGGCATTGTTGATTATATGTGGCGTACTGTGCCGAAGAGAGTGGGTTTGTATGAGAAGGGAGTGAGTCGTATGCATAGGTGCTATAGTGAGTGTCCTTGGTGGTTAGTCGTGTATGAGTGTCAACGTATTTGGTTGGTGTGGCTGATTGGTGTCCAGCATTTGTGTGTGCTGTTGCTATTGTGTATGTGTTGCAATTGGGGTTCGACTTGGTGATGTTAAGGATCAAAGGTGAGGATCGAGAGAGAGGGACTAACAATGAGAGGAGTAATAGGTGTACGATGTGGAGGCTTAACTTAAGTGGTGGCATACTAGAGATCACAACGATGGGGATCAGTATTAATCACCACATCAAAGTAGAACTGTATGTGCTGTGGTGTATGAGAGTGTAGGTAAAGTATGGGTAAGGGAGAGAGGATGCAGTAGCTGTGCTAGTGCTGTCCGAGAAAGAGAGATCGGACAGTAAGTAAGTTAATGTGTGTTTTGTGTTTAGCTTATGAGTGAAGGAGAGAAGATGTGGTGGCCGACAGAGAGTGAATGAGTCATGTATGTTGTGTTCAAGGATTGAAAGAGAGAGGGGAATCAATTGAGAGAGAGAGGTCCCCCCCCCCCCCCCCCCCCCAATCTATGAGAGTGCTCTATTTTAGTGTTTGTTTGTTTTTTCACAATGAAACCCCCTCTTCTGCTATATGTATTTGGCTTCAAGAGAGAGAGAGAGTCCATGTCCAAAGAAAGATAGGTTGAGAGAGATAGGTTTCGAGAAAGAGAGATCGTTCATCCAGATAGAGAGAACGAGTGTCTATTAAAGGAGAATGGAGGAGAAAAATAAATGGGGGTTCCAATTTTAGTAATTAAGTTTAAAATCATCGATGAACTTTAACTGAGAATTAAAAAATTTTTAACCTTCCAAGCCCATTTCAAATGTGTATAATCTTGAATGTAGATAGGATATTGGATGAAATCAAAACTAGGCTATGCCTAGTTTTCAATTTCTCCATCAATTTGGCGAAATTGTATCATTAGAAGGCTCATAAACGATGTTGAAGTCGATTGACCAGAAAGGAAAGTACGGGATTTCTAGAGAAAATTAAGGAAGAAGAAAGAAAGAGAAAGAAAGGATACTAACGTAGCGTTGATGTGGTACCACGTCAATAGTATCAACCAACGAGGAACTACTACATATCCAATAGTGACACATGGCATGCTACGTAGCTTGCCACATAACACCTCATCAATACTGCCCAATCTGAGACTGCCATGTATTAAGACATGTAGCACAATAAACCCCTAACACGTACCAACTCCTAATGTGGCAATGTGTCATCTATAAAAAGAAAAAGGTTTTACTTGCCTTTGTTAAGATTTGAACCCAAGACCTCCAACCAAATCCAATGCAAATATCTAAGTGCTTATCTGTTAGGTCGTTGGCCTGTATCTTATTCATTGCACATATGAACAACATCAGCCGAAACTAAGTTCAAATCTAAACCTAAGCCCGATAGTCCCCTTTCTACTTTATTATTACTAAAAAAAAACCTATTCTAAATAAGAAAATTATTGTTTTCTATATTTCCTAAATCCTTTATTTTCTTTTCTTTTTTTGTGACTTTTCAATTTTTCCATTTTTGTATTTTTTTTTTCTAAATTTCTTAATTTTTGTGCTTTTTCATATTTTTGTATTTGTCTAAAATTTCTTATTTTTATAAATTTATTATTGTTATTATTTAGGTTTTCTTTATTTTTCTTTATTTTTATTGTATTTCTCCTAATTTAGGACCCTTTAACCTATTCTAGAAAAAAAAATAAAAATGAGGGCAAAAATAAGGTATCTATATTCTTATAATTAGATTGACTTATGAGAATTATCAGTCATTCTAATTATATCTTCTATTGATTTCTAGTATTGTGAGTAGTATCAAAACTAGATTAAATACCTCACTTCAATTGTCGATGGAATTGTTAGTTGATAATTGTCCATGTCTATCTTTATTTTCCATTGCCCATTATAAATACTAAAATGATACAACTTTTATCGTAATGCATGTCACTAAATCATATCTAGATTCAACCATTAGATCTAAGGCATATCAAGAAGAGTAATGAAAATTCCAACTATAGGAGATTTCTAGGCATTATCTACTATCTCTCTCCATCTTTGGGCATATTTCTTAATAGTTTCTTTATCCCTCTTGGTTAATGTGTTCAAGTGATAAATGATGAAGCAACTTCAATGTTAAACTTATATTTGTTATAGAAAGCCTTAGGCAACTTGTCCTACTCATCAATTTCCATAAGGTCTAACTAGTATATAATATGAACATTGTACCAATAAGATTATCCAAGAAGGTTTAGACCATAAGGTGATTATACTTTGTAAATCTATCCACCTTACATATGCTATCTCAAGAGTGCATCATTGGGCAACATTTTTGAAATTTAGGAACTTTGAATTTTTCAGCAAAGTCCTCCTTTTAGTAATTAGGGTTTTTCACTAAACCCATTCAGATCCATACCAACATATTCTTTCTAGTGCTTGGATTTTCTATAGTAATTTCTTCTCCATATCCTTCTACTTTTGTTCAAATTCTTTTCTTAGGTTTTCACTTACGTTTTTAGATTCAATAACATCTAGCTTAAGTGATAGAGTAAGGACCTCATTATCTTGCTAGACATTTAATTATTTAAGTAGAATACCCTTATCAACATTAGTCCAGTTAAGGGAGCCAATTAAGGCTTTAAGTTGCTCCATAAGTTATTGTGCATAATGTTCAAGGAAGGTAATTCTCTCAATATTGCTAGCTTATAATATTTTGGACCTTGAGTATGTGATATTTAAGCATTTAGTGAGTCACGAGCATTTGGGAGCAATCTGTAAGATCTTATAAGTAACCTTACAATGGTTAACACCTCTGATTGCTTTTAATTTTTCAACCTCTCTCTCTCTCTCTCTCTCTCTCTTTAGAAAAGATTTAATGATATTAATACACCACATGTATCAATGAGTGGCATACAAGTAACAATAAAAATTTGACATGTAACAATAAAGAAACATGCTCTTTAAAAAAGTATCAACTATATTTTTACATGTCAAATTTTTATTAGTATTTATATGGCACTCATCGGTCAACGTAGCATACTAGTACCACCGAAGCCTTTCTCCCCCATTTTCCTTTCTTTTTTTTATTTTTCTTCTCTCACCTTTTATTATTATATATTTTTATTTATGTCCTAAATTTTAAAATAGGTTAGTATATGTAACAACAAAGTAAAGAGTAATAAAATGTATTAATAAAGAAAATTTACAAGCTAGCAATTGAATAATTAAGTAGAAATTTTTGAAAATATGTGTATGATTGCAATATTGTTAATAAATAACACCTTTTTAGTTTTGAACATTTATTGCTTTTTCCACAAAATTTTTTGTTAGAAAAATAAATGAATAAACACATAAGCCTGATGCAAGTAGGTGGGTTCTAAAGGTCTTTATAAAAAGCAAACACTGGAATGGCCCATCACTAATCCAATAGTATTAGTTACCACAATAACTTAAAAGCTACATAAAGACCTTCCATTTAAGGTCCTTATTGTCCAAGCCTAGCCAAATCTATAAATAATATCAATTATATTTTTTTATTTCCACCATACATATCCCTACTTGGTGTTGTTGCACATGTGACAAAAAGTTAGAAAACAAATATATAAAAAACAATATATGTATCTTCACAATATAAGGAAGCAATTATTATTTAGCTAGCCTGCTTTGGAAAATCTAATTCCTTGGCGAATTTGATGTTTTCCTTTATTTTAACTAGACTTTACCCATTTAGTATAAGCTACTCAATGAAAAAAATAAGGAAAACTTTATTTTTTGGAAATTCCTTTTTTATAACAAAAAGGACAAAGTTTTTAAAATTTTTGGAGACCAATTAGACTTGATAAAAAAGATAAGTTATAATTACATCGGTAAAGTAATCTTAACTTAGCCATTAGTATCTGTTTTATAAAAAGAAGGTTTTTTCAAAAGATAAAACCAAAAATTTTGAGTTTGGGTCAAATTATTTAAAACCAATTTAATTTCCAAAAAACAACTCCTAAAGAAATATCTACTATCTTATTTTGGAATTATTCAAATATTTACATAATAATTCAAAACATATCATTCAAGATATATGTATGTGTATGCGTATGTTTTAGAAAGCTTATTAGTTTTGGAACTATCCTATTTGCAAAATTTTTAATACTAGTTCATCACAACATAACAAAAGCATATGCACTTCATAGTGAAATCAATTCCTAGCATTTTCCACTTGAAAAGGTTATCTTAGGTTAGCTCATCAACTATAACTTTTGGCTACTCTTATATTTGACCCTTTTGCCAATTTTTCATTTAAAAAGGAGTTATTGGTGTCTACCAACACACCAATTTTTGACTTCATGCAATAACCAACTAGTCATATAGCATAACAGTAAAGCACTCTACCTTTCCACCCATAAAGCAAATATTGTCAACCTTAAGAACTCAATTTCTCAATCAAATTATTCCTCTCTTTTTTTTTTTTTCATTTTAGCTTCCTCTTCCAACTCTTCAGGGTTATAACTAATATATTAAGTTTGTTTTGCTTATAGTTAAATCTAGGTGAAAGGTCTCCACATACCAAAAACAAAGTTTCTTATTCCTTTTTTTCTTGTGCTAAAGTCAATTTACAAAAAAATTTAGTTAGTATAGCCTTACTGTGTAAGCTTAGTAGTGGTTTTTGGTTGTGGATTTGCTTATTAGGTGGTAGTTGTGATATTTATGGGGAGAAGAAGATGGAAGGAGGAGGAAGTGTAGCACGAACTAATTTTTTAGGAACCTAGAGATACGCATAACATGATCTTATAGACGAGAGACAAGATAGAGAACACAAAGATGAGATGTTCTCTTAGCCTATTAGAAGAGAAAGGCCTAAGCCCAAACTTAAGGAAGATTCTAGAAGCTAAGAAATCTTAAAAAGCTTATAGAGTTGTATAGATTCAATGTACACTAGTAGGTAAGGTAGGTAAGATAAGTATATATGATTCAATTGTAACTATTAAATCAAATAAATCTCAGCCATCCATTGTAAGGGGCCATCTATATATATAGGGGGTCTCCCCTCATTTGTATTCATTCAGATAGTGGAATTCAATTAGTAACCAAAGTCTCCCTTTCTACCTTCTCTGTTTAAACTTTGTGAGTATGCTCTAAGTTGACTTAACCTTCCTTAGTGTGGTTAGAAACACTAAAGGCCGCATAGGAACATTAATAGGAATCTACCCATAACAAGTGGTCTTAAAACCTAAGAATGAGACTATAAATGGAGAAGAGGAGATAACAATACTTCAATAGTCGAAGGGTTGATTGATCAGGAAAACTATTGCACGACCAAGCAAAGGGCTAGGTCTAGGGACTTGCTAAACTCTCTCCTTAATAGGATGGATAAAGAGAAGCTAAGCACTACTAAGGCTAGGGAATAATTCGATGCGTCATAAGGCAGCCTTTAGGAGATAGAGGAAGAACTTCGAGGCCAGTTGTAAAGGGCGTTAAATTAAGTAATTGAGGAGCTTAAGCAATGTAATGAAAATATTGAAGAGAAGGGTAAAGCGCTCCAAACTCGAGTTACAGCTGTAGAAGTTAAGAGAGAAGTGTATGAAGCCAAAACTAATGCTACCATCATGGCTATGCGGTGGGAGATTGAAGATCTTAAGAATTAATTGGCAACATGCCAAGCTACTATTGCTAATGGAGTAACTATCCAGCCAATCATAGGGGTAGAAGTACCAAAGCTAGAGTATTTTAAGCGAATACGATCCACAAGGAAAGTAGATAATTTTTAGTAAGAGTTAAGTAATACTTTAGGGCAATGGGGCTTGTCGATGATGAGAGTAAAATAAGGACAATAGCCTTATACCTAAGGGATACATCTATGATTTGGTGAAGAAGGGCGAATGAGATAACCTCGTAGCCATACTTTGTAACAGAGTTTCAAGATCAATTCTCTCCCCAAAATATAAAGAGAGAAGCCAAGATCAAACTCAGGCATCTAAAACAAAAGACCAATATAAAGCAATATGTTCAAGATTTCTCAATACTGATGTTAGAGATAATGGACCTCAACTTAGATGATGCTCTTGTTATGTTCTTGGATGGTTTGAAACCATGGGTAAAGTTAGAAATGAAGCATCAAGGGGTAGAGAACATCTCAAAAGCCATTATAATAGTTAAGGGCTTGGTGGAACTTTAGAAGAAGGAGGATTGAAATTCCATAAGTAATGAAGGTAAGGAAGAGGAAGATGTCAAAGGTAAGAGATCTCTACGTCCTCCAAGGGGAAGGAGAACAATGGTAGACAAGAGAAAGATATGACAACTTAGGTGTTATTTTTGTGATAAACCACGTTATGCCAGAGATTGTCTATAAAAGGGAATGGTTGGATGCTCTCCTTGCAAAGGACAAAATCAATGAAGACAATAAGGGTCAACTTGGTACAATCCATCTTCTTTACTGCATGGAATCTCAAGATATGAAGGACAGGAGGGGTTTAATATATGTAGAGGCCAAAGTGGCTAGAAAGAAGGTAAATGCTATGGTAGATATGAGGGCCTCAAACTTATTCATTTCAAAGGATGCTGCCTCTAAACTTGAGCTAAAGGTTGAACACAGTAAAGCCCAACTCAAGACAATTATCTCTAAGGAACTCCTAACTTATGGGTTTGCTAAGAATGTAGAATTTAGCATTAGAAACTAGCAAAGGAGGGAGAATAAGAATGTAGAATTTAGCATTAGAAACTAACAAAGTAGGGAGAATATTGGAGTAGTCCTTATGGATGATTTTAAGTTTATTATTAGCATGGATTTCTTGTATAGGAATGATACCATCATTGTTCTTGCATTAAATTGTATTTATCGACTCAATTAAGGTTCTTAGTGCATAGTCTTAGTGAGTAAGAAGACAAGATGCGCGACAATGCTTATTACATCAATGTAAATTACAAAGGGAGAGTCGACACTAATGAAAGGAGTTAGTTCAACCTTAGTGAGGGAGGTTGAGGAAAGAATAGTTGATGAGATCCCACAAAGTTTAAAACTAGTAGATGTGGAAAAGTAGGACAAAGCCTCAATAATTAAGGTTAAGACTGAAGAAGGCAAGGCGTTATATTAGGCTTCAAGAAGGAAGTTTGACAACCATTGTCAGGATAGGGGCACATATAGAGGACCAAGGTCAAAAAATCATGTAGATCAAGATTCAAGAAGGAAGCTTCCACAAGGACATCACTAGATTGAGTTAGGGATAATGTTACAAACTAATTTTTCAAGACCTTAGAGATATACACAGCATGATCCTGTAGACGAGAGAAAAGACAAAGGAGACAAAAATGAGAAGCCCTCCTAGCCCATTAAAAGAGAAAGGCCAAAGTTCAGACTCAAGGAAGATTTTAGAAGCTAAAAGGTCCTAAGAAGATTCTAAAGTTGTTCAGATTCAATGTACAATAATAGGTAAGGTAAGTAGAGTCAGTAAATATGATTCAATTGTAACCATTAAAATAAATAAATCTCATCTATCCATTGTAAGAGGTCATCTGTACATATAGGGGGTCTCCCCTCATTTGTATTCATTCAAATATTGAGGGGGAATTCAATTGGTAACCAAAGTCTCTATCTCTACTTTCTCTTTCTCAACTTTGTGATTACATTCCAGGCTGACCTAGCCTTCCTTAGTATGCTTAGAGCGCTAAGTACTACATAGGAGCATCGAGAGGAATCTAACCGTGATAGGTGCACATGCTATTAAATGTTTGTTTGCCATGGTCTATTGTAGGGTGAATTTCTTAATGTGGTGCTTAGTATAGGCCATTTGTTTTCATTGTGTATCTAAAGGAATTGATGCTAGCTTCTTGAAGCTAGGCTTGGACGTAAGCTTACCAATAAGTGTTAGGTTGGGGAACTAATCTTAGGTAATGTATCTTCAACTTGAGTCCAAAAGTGGAAAAAAAAAAAAGGCAATTGATTTGATAAGATTTAATTCTTTAAACTAGAGCAAAGTGGCATTTGAACTTCTCATATACTCCTAAGGTGAATCTAACCATTGAAAATATTTCAATTCAACTAAGTTAGCAATTTGGGAACTGGCTTGTATACTTGGACATAATACAACACGATTATAAATGGGTTTGTGATGACAAAAATCATCAAAATAATAACAAGTCAAACTCGAACACAGCATTTTTATACCCTGTTCAAGTTTGTGTTCAGTACCCAAACCTGTTTACTAACCAATTTGCTAAACATGTATAAGCTAGTCCTTAGATTGACCTAATTACTAGTTTAATGTTATTAATATTTACAATTTTGTTCTAACCATATACCATTACATTTTCTAATTAGTCTAGGGTTTCTTTATTTCAACTATCTTTTCCTCACTTGTGTTTTTTATTCTTTACAACTGCATAAGCACACATATTCCAACTTTCTCAAGTTTTCTTTGGTTCTCATTTTTTGTTGCAATAATCAAAATCAAAACATCTTTTTCTCAAGTCTTTCTCTTTATTCATAATCCTTGCTCAATGAAGGTACAATTTGTATCTAATTTCTCAAGTCTTCTTCTCTTTTTTTTTTTCTTTTGGAACAATTTGGTTTGCTAGAGTTTATTATTATTTGTATGTATGATTTATGGATCTGTTTTACCTGTCTTAAGCATTCTAAGTTGTCTAACAATAGAACAATCGATTTCGATATCCTCAAGTTGTAAAAAAGGCACAAGATATTTTAAGCATAAGGATATTGATGATAGCTTCAAAATCCATATTTAGTATTGTAAGTGAAATCCTCTATCAATATCGCAGCTTATTGAAATAAAAAACTATAAATTCTCCTTTATGTACAAAGGATTAACTTTATGGAGAAGGTAACAAACTAAATTACTTTTATAAAATTTTCAACCTCATATATACATTTATTGACGTGATTGTTGCTTATGTGTAGATTATTTGACTATTTCCTTTAAAGATATGAAGAAAGATGTGGTAAATTTGGAATCACCACGTACAACAATGCTTATTTAAGTCATAATTCAACTTAATTCAATGATATTATATAACTAATGAATTTTGATATTTGCTACATTATATGAGACTCTACTTCACTAAAACTTTTGTTTAAGTTGTACCTTATATCATTTGTATTTATAGAAGTTAATTTTGATTACTACCCTATTGCCTTTATATTTATAAGAATAATAAATTTATTTGTAACATTTTAATCATTAACTAAATCAACTTGAATATGGGAGATGCATATTAAATACATCAATTTAGTGGGTTTAAGTTTTTATACATAATTAATAAATGAGTCATATTATGAGTTAAAATTTTCTAGACTCAAATATTGACATGTATATGGGATAGGGAACATGAATTATTAACCCTAAATTTAGCCATGTGGTCATAATTGGCTACAAATGGCCACAAACGGTCATACAAACTTTAGTAGATCTAAAAAGAGCTTAGTAATGGCCATAAATGGTAACACCAACAAGGTTTTAGGATTCTACCCCTCATTAAAGCCATTCATATCATGTAAGATAACGAGAAGTCAAGATTCACAACCTTTTATACTCTTTTAACTTGAGCACTAAGTGGGGTGTCCTTTAGTTTAGTATTTCTTGCTATTTGTACAAAGTAATGACAATAGCTTCAATTCATCCATCTTATTTATATTACTACTCCTTCATGACTAATCTTAAGGCTTCTTCGATGCATTTAAATCTAACCATACTCTTTGACGTAATTGCCACTCTTTAAGATAGCTTTTATACCACTTAACGGCTAAAAAATTGTAAATGTAATCAACAAATGAAATGTAAGAAGGCAATATCCAGACATAAGGACATGGTGTAAAATGCTAAGCCAAGGATAATTCTTTTTGGTTTTTTTCAATTGCTTCTCTATTATGATAATAGTTATAACATGGTGGCTTTCCTAGGCCTACAAACTATACAAAAAATTTTAGAAATATTGTAGCTAAGCATGTGACCTTATGCATGCCAATAACTTAATATAGTGATATTATTAATTATTTTATCCATTCACTACTTCCCCTTTTGATTATCAAGCTAATTGTTTTCTTATGGGAGTTATTGATACTTATGGATATCTCCTAACCAAGCCATTGTAATTTACCTCTCAAGGCTCAAGAGGTCCAATCCACCAAGTAGTCAAACCTCTCAATATTGATTAACTAATGTTGGTTTCATCTTAATAGAATGATTGTTATCATCATATATTTAAATTCACTCATTTTAAACATAGAAAATAATATATACTATTTCGATTTGTAAACAATTATATTTCTTGGATTCCTTAAAAAATTCAAACATTATCATTTTGTAAGAAATTATCTTAATGGATACATTTAGGTTTATCTAAGCAATAGCTTCCCAATATAACACCTTTAGTAAGATAGCTAAATACGTATTTTTTCCTTACTTGAAATTTAAAGGGTTAAATTGATCATGTTCATTCACAAGAAACTACATATCTATCTCATACCAAGTACTCTCTACTTCCTAATAAGATAATACGTTATAAGAAATTATTAGATAGTCTATATTCCTTCTCTCCTTGAACGATAATAGTTATTTATGCATTTTTCCCTTTATGTTACCTATTTATCAATAAAGTTTCTAACGTTTGTCATGCCTTAAGTATAGTATGCAATTGCTCCATCACATATGTAACCACTGCAAGAAATATGTTAAGATTCATATACCTACTAAAATCTACAATATTCATATAATCCCTAAAAAGAAACTCTTAAGTATTATAATCAATTATATGAAAAAAAAAATCAATTGGTATTATACGTTATGTATTATGGACACTTGGTATATCAATGCTAATAATGTTGACACATATAATAATCAAAGGAATAGCTTCCAAATTGATTACCACGAATAATTTGCACACGTCATGCATGTCAATATCTTATTGATATTTACACACCACGTATACATAACACATGATATGTTACCTACTAAATAATTTCTCTAATTATAAAGTCTATAAGATTAACAAGAGATTTCAACTTGTCCTTTATATAGTAAAATGGTTGAATTAAAACATAGAAAGATACTTCAAACAAGTCTTAATAGCCTAATTATTGCTAGTCATAATCAAAGTTGTTTCCACTAACTATTCCACTTCCATCAAACAAATCATAACCTAAATCATCATAAGATGAAAAATAATCACTTGCATCTGAAATATAAAAAGCCAAATGGTTTGGTTGTAAAACCTATTGCATAAGTATTGTATACACATATAATCATATGTCACATCATTACAAGCATATAAAATACTAAATATAACAAACAAATTTGTTGGTATATATATTTAAGCTATTCACATAGCACAACCTTAACAACTAAGGTTTGGAATGACTTAGGTTTCACTTTTTAGAGATGGAAGAAATGTAGCTCAACACTTACTACACATAACGCACTAAGGCCAACAAACCCATTGTCTACGAAAAAAAAAATAAGGGATGATGATAAGGATCAAGGTCCAAATCAACATCATCCAGGTCCTAAAAGAGCCAGGTGATATGATTGGAAGCTTAGAAGCTAAGCAAAACATGTTTAAAAGAAGGAAACAAAGAGAATAGAGCAATAGAGAGATACATGATTGAATGCTATGTATCCTAGCATGAAGATCAATACGTGTACCTTTACGAGAAGCACAACTATGTAGCTTGAATAAACTAGAGGAGGAGAGATATGAGAGATACATGAGGCAATACATGCCCATATACCTCACTTATGTTCTTTTTAAATGGCTATATGTTTCAAGTACTTGTGGTATACTTCTTAATATTCATGTTAAACTAGATAAATAGAAAACCGGTTAATATTGATATTAAATAAATCCATAATTTTCTTATCAAATTTTTAATCGTTTTAGTTTTTTTTTTTAAAAAATGAAGCATTAGGTAAAGATTCCTTTTTTCAAAGTAAATAATTACCTAGGATTAACCAATTTATTCTTTTCATCTCTAAACAAAAAATAACTTTAATTAATCATTTTCAATCCTTAATCCCAAATTGAATTAAAGTGCACATCTTTATGTCCTATCTTTAGTCCAAAACAACCAAATCACAAGAATAAATTAGAAGAGGTTTTCTTCAACTTAATCCTAATATAACATATATTCTAACTAATCAAAATATATGCTCAATTATTATGGAATTAAAGACTCAATAAAAGATCAATTACTGCAAAAGAATGAAATTCATTAACTAGTAATCCAAATATCCAATTTACAATTTCAATTAAAGAACAAAACAAATAATAAGTTAAACAATATCTGAAGAAAAACATATAAAAAGAAATGAAGACAACCCTAAAAAGGTTTGCAAATCGTAATTCACACTCAAATATTATTTCCTAACATTTCTAATATTAAACTCTCCAAAGAAAGTAAACCACTCTAAAAGATGTTCTTCTTCTCTTTCAAACCCTAATTCTAATTGAATTAATGGATTAATAAACTCTCTCCTTCTTTGTTTACGTGGCTTGTGGCCTTTTTTATTTATATACAAAGGAATATTTACAACTTTTAATGACTACATGCCCTTAAACATGTCTTTACTTCTTCTCATGTAACTTTTTATAAAACTACAAAGTTATGCCCAACACAATCCCAACAAGATGTGTTAGAATGTTTGCAATATCGACATGGATAAATTTTGACTCAATACGATGCGGTCACGTTTGCAATGCACAATGCAGCCTTAACATAGTGGATTAACGTTTTTTCTTCAGCACAAGCTCTTTTCAAGATTGGCATGGTGCATTCTTCCCCATCTTTGAAATAAATTATAATTCGACAAACACAAGTGCATTCTTTAGCCATTTCATCTCATTTTCTTGCAAGCACCCTCATCAAAACAATAAATTAGGTACTGCAATTAACTAATTTCACCTAAATATAAAAGTAATATAAAATCAACCTATAAATAGGTATCAATATACTATATCATACACTTATTTATTCTATTCGTAATTAAGTTTATTAACTCAGGGTTTCATTTGAGATAGTATTTATATCCTTTTAGGATTGGATGTTTTTAGTTAATTGTGAAGTTTATACTTTGACAACTCTTTGAGAGTTATTTGAGAGATTCTTCTCTTGCAATGTTGTCTTATCAATCTTTTGGCAACAGTTTTTTTAAATTATTAAATACTGTAAGTTATATCAATGTTTTGATAATCTTTTATTAGTGGATTGTGTTTAACATCGATTCACATCTACCAATTATTATTCAATTACATCTTGACATGAGAACTCATCGATAATTTCATCAATTCACAAGATGATACTTATTATTGGACACTTAGTGTCTAAGGTGTGGATATGCAATCTGATTTATGGACCATTGGTTATATTAACTTAATATTAGAGCTATGATTGGCATACTTTGGAATCAATGAATCACAAATTCTTTATCTTTTGAATTTGCTAGTGTTGATAATTTAGGTTTATGAGTAGGTTGTTAGCACAATTAAGGAGGCTAATCTAAGCATAAAATTGATAGTTAGTAGATTTCTATTAAAGAACAATGAGAAAGATGCTAACAAGCAGTAGTAACAATCTTGGTTGAAGGGAATTTATGGATAATGGAGAAAGGCCCGAGAGGAGAAGTGTTAGAATAAGGAGATGGAATGCCATAGAAGAACATACACATACTTTGAATCAATATGTATAATATTTGATGGTAAGAGATTGAGATAAGGAGAGATGACCAAATGATCTTATGATAGAGGGTCAAGGATGAAAACTAGAGAAAGAGAATATAATTAAGGGAAAGCTCTACTGATAATTTTAAGGGTAGTCAACGATCTCCTCAATATGTTTATGATCATGAGAGGGAATTAAGAGAGAATCGCAATAACATTAATCTATACCTTGAAATCCCTACATCTATTGGTTGTGAATCACCAGATGAATAATTAGAGAAGGAATGTAAGGTAGAAAAGACATTTTCATGTCATAAGCTTGATAAATGCAAGGAGGTGAAGTTGGCTTCATTAGAGTTGTTTATGTATGTAGAAATTTGGTAAGAGAATGTAAAGACATAGAGGATGAGAGGTAGGGAAGAGAAAGTGAGGACATGCTACTGATGAAGAGGTTAAAGCAGAAGAGGTTCATTCCACATCATTATTAGGATGAGATACACCTTTAGTTATAGTCCCTAAAACAAGGAAACGTACATTTGAGATGCTAACCATCATAAGTGAAGCAACAAAGGCAAAGAGATAGACCATAGCTAAGTACATTGTAGGGTTAAGGCATGAGATTTTTATTTTATAGTCTTACAATAGTTTGGATGATGTAATTAAACTGGCTAGAAAAATTGAGAAGCAACTGAAGAGAGGTAAATCAAAGCATCTTATTCAACAAGACAAACCAGTTGAGGAAGTGCATCTCCTGTAGAAGTTTGAAAAGATTGATGGTAGTAATGGATTGAAGAGATTAGTTGCACAAAAACCTCAAGAAGCTTAGCTTAAGCAATCAAGAAGGTAAACAAGTAAAATAAAATGCTTTTAAGTGTTTAGGGTTTCGGCATTTCACTTCAAATTATCCTAACAAGTGTATCATGGTGGCAAAGAAGATTGACAGAGAAGAGGATGACGAAGAGATCGGTTGAGTGTGAAAAGAAAGTTGTTGTGGTTAAGTTAAGAGGAGAAAAAGCAATAGATGGCTCATTATTAAGTTTAGTACTATAGAAATTACTATAAATTAAGGCTAGAACAAGTAATGACTAGTGGTTGGATCTCTTATATTTTTGTAGATCAGTAAATCAAAAAACGTGCTCTATGATTATAGATGGTGGCAGGCATGTAAATGTAGCATCTAGTATATTAGTAAGAAAGATAGAATTACAAACTTCTCCACATGTTTCACCACACAACTGAAATAGTTGAACAAGAAGGATCAAGTTTAGGTTAATAAACACGTGTGTTCCTTTCTCTATCTATAATACACTAACGAGGTTGTTTGTGACATAGCACCTATAGAGGCCGTACGCATATTATTAGGTTGTTCTTAGCAATATAATGGAGACACCATCTATAATGGGAGAACCAACATGTATTCCTTCATTAAAGAAGTCCAACTGAGTACATTATTGCTTATGGCATGAGAGAAGATTTAGAAAGACCAATAAGTTATTTCAAAATCAAGAAAGGAAAAGTAGAGCTTATTCATGCTGCATGTTTAAGATAGGAAAAGGAAGAATTTTAGTGCAAATCCTAATTCAAGGGAAAAGCAAGATTCAATGGTGAATCTTTGCTACCCCCATAGTAATGATAGGGATCGATGCCAAGTCCTAGAAGAGCTAAGCGATGTGATTAGAGGCCTAAAAGTTGAGGAAAACATGGTTAGAAGCAAAACAATGAAGAGAATAGAGCAACGGAGAGATACACGGTTGTATATGCTCATTTACCTAAGTGTAAAGATCAACACATTCACCTTTATGAGAAACACAACCATGTAGCTCAAATGAATTGGAGAAGGAGAGATCTAAGAGATACATGGAGGCAATACATGCTCATATACCTAACCTATGTACTCTTTTATATGCCCACATTTTACAAGTGCATGCCCATATACTTCCTAATATTCATGCCATGCTTATTTTATTCTATTTGCAATTAAGTTTGACTTATTTATAGTTTTCCCATCAGCTTAGAGTTTTATTAGGAATAGTATTTAATTCTTTTAGGATTCAGTGTTTTCAATTAATTGTGAAGTTTATACTTTGAGAACTCTTTAAGAGTTATTTGAGATTCTTCTTCTCTTATAATTTTGTCTTATCAATCTATTTTCAATAAATTGCGACAACAAATTTTTCATATTATTAAATACTGTGAACTATATAAGTGTTTTAGAGTTTTGATAATCTTTTACTATTAGATTACGTGTAACTTCAATCCACATTTGCCTAACAATATTTATTGTTGGACATGAAGAGTCTAAGGTGTGGTTGTACGATCTCATTCAAGGACTATTAGTCATATCAAACGAATCTATTTCCCAGTGTCACTCTAGTCTCATTCTAAGTTTACTATCTATATTGTGTCACTGAGAACATGGTCCTTTTGCAACTTTCTAATTAGTGTCCTATTCCACCAATTAACCCCATTGTAACTTCATTCTTACTAACTAAACTATCTCAACAATAGTTCCTTCATATTAAAGATCCACCTAGTCAATGCAGTGAGATCTGTACTTAATTTAACCACATCATTTGAGGAGTTCCTTTCATCAGTGGCCATGACTTATATGTCTAAATGGCTACATACATATAGTCATAGTTATTAAAATCATGAGTTAAAAATACGATTCTATAAGTTTATAATTTTATAATATTTTTTTTAGTTAAAATAGATATGAAATCATTTATATGCAAACTTTTAGTAAAATTATGAACTTTGATTTACGGTTCTACAAGTTTACAATTTTACCAATTTTGTACGATTCTATACATTCAAATGAATAGTAAAATCGTGATTTTGACAACAATAGCAACACACTATAATTAGTTTTGATATCCATTTGTTAGGTTCCAACTATCTTATGACACACACGCATCATATAACAACAATTATGTACCTGAAATCCGTCCAAACCTCGATAATACTTTATATTATATTAACACATATTTCATTATAGTTAATTGATTGATGCTAAAATATATTCATGGATCATGAACCCTAATTCTAAAATTATTTTTCTCATTTGGTCAATTGATTATAAGCCTACTAAGTTTGCACAAGATCTCTTAAAGTTTGAGTCAATCGATCTTGTAGTCCTATGGGGTTAACCTTGCCTTCATCTAATATGATTTCTATGTTCAAAAAGGCTTTAATATCTAAGTATTCTTGTAATTTTTATTGACTTTTCCTTTAATCACAATCTTAAGGATTCTAAAATCATGATTTTGACAACAATAGCAACACACTATAATTAGTTTTGATATCCATTTGTTAGGTTTCAACTATCCTATGACACATATGCATCATACAACAACAGTTATGTACCTAAAATCCGTCCAAACCTCGATAATACTTTCTATTATATTAACACATATTTCATTATAGTTAATTGATTGATGCTAAAATATATTCATGGATCATGAACCCTAATTCTAAAATTATTTTTCTCATTTGGTCAATTGATTATAAGCCTACTAAGTTTGCACAAGATCTCTTAAAGTTTGAGTCAGTCGATCCTGTAGTCCTATGGGGTTAACCTTGCCTTCATCTAATATGATTTCTATGTCTAAAAGGGCTTTAATATCTAAGTATTCTTTTAATTTTTATTGACTTTTCCTTTAATTACAATCTTAAGGATTCTCACCTCCATTTTATCCACTCCTTTAATTATGGATACCAATTAACATCGCTTACACCTAACTTATCATTACTTGTTCATAATTCCTCACTATATAAGCCTAATTTTATCAATACAAACTTATTTATCAACATCAATCATAAGAGTCAGATGGTCTCTCATTTGATCAATATTCCTAAATGATTGGGTCTTTATAGAAAAAAGGAAGATATTACTTATGTTAATTGCAAAAACTTACATTACAAAGAATCTTGTGCAAAAACTCAAAAATTAAACACTTTGCAAACAATTCCTTTCTAGATAAGGAATCTTAAGCATCCCATTCAGTTCTTATATTCCCACTTCCATGTAGTATAAGGAATAAAGGATTAAAAGTTATTGATTTACTATTGATAATTTAAAATGAGAAAACTTTCTAAGTAAGAATGCTTAACATTCACATTGCTAGGAATCTCCACCACACAACGCAACTGATAAACAACTACAAAGAGATTGAGACAAATAATGGTAGCACGGGGGATAGCGGTGGCAAAGGATTAGTAAGAGGGGTTAAGGTTTTCTCCTTATTGTAAATGAGAATCTAGTAAAAAATAAAAGACGAAGTTTCAGCATTTATGGCCCATTCACTTCAACGTATGGAATAAAGGGAGATTCAAATTGAAATTCAATAAAAATGTAATAGCCATGTAAATAGCCTATAACATTGTTCAGTTGGCATAAATTTGACATAATTAATAAGGTAGGAACAAGAACAAATTGTCCATCATACTCTTACAAGCCTTACTATCGTCTTTTTTCTCATTTTCTTCTTCATCTTCCTATACTGAAGCTATCTAATAACCTCCACAAACCTATATAAATTTTCAAACACAAACACAATTTTCATTAAATCTTCAATTAGATTGTTTTTAAACAAAATTTTAACTAAAAGAAATATTTTAAAAACAATGAATAAAGATATATGAAAATCAATTGAAAAATATTTAACAAACAAAATTCCAAAAAACACCAAGTAAGATCAATAATAGACAAACGTTTCATCCTCTAAAATTGATTAAAAAGGTTTTTTTTGTTAAAATGGGTATGTTCATGGGTTTGTGGGTATCTATAACAGTATGTTGGTCTATTATTCACCATTGGCATTTACCATGGTTGAGGTTTTATGAGGATGGTTTATAGGTATCAGTGGGAGGTGTAGTAGGTCTACTTTGAGGGTGCATAAGTGTTAGTCATGGTTAAGATTTGTGGGTATGGTTCATAAATGCGTAGGTATGTACATGAGGAGTAGTAGGTCTACTATCCACCATAGTATGGTTGAGGTTTGTAGGTACAGTGGTAGGTTGCTCAATGGTGGTGCTTATGCTGTGGTGGTAGGTAATGCTAGTTTTCAACGGTATTGGTTGTATAGTGATAGTGATAGTGATAGTGATAGTGATAGTGGTGGTCGTTGAAGTTTAGTCCGGTGGTAGTATGCTATATTGAGAAGATGAAGATAAGGGTAGTAAGAATCTAATGCAGAAAAGTAAACATGATAATAATCATGAGCAATGAATAGGGGAGAATGGGATTGTTACTCTCCCTAAGTAAATGCACCCATTATTTAATGAAGGTACAATTACTCTTTTGCCCTTGTTTTCAAATTATTTAATTAGCATATGTCATCTTTAATTTTAAAGCATATTTCAATTACATTCGATAATTTGAAATATATGGATATACGTCCACATAATTATTAGCTTTGCTAAGATCGTTAATTGGATATATTCTTCCTTGTTCCAAAAAATAGAGTATGTTTTATCATTAAAATTATTAAGATCAAAGAAAAATTACGAAGGACAAATAAATAGGCAAAAATAAGGTAAGTACACAAACTAGATGAAAGACCAAAGGATGAGCTATTACATTGAAATGGGCTTTTAGCAATTTCACTAAGGAACTAGATAAAAGAATAAACAACTACCTATTGGTCTACTTTCTTATTTAACTCACCTGTGTGCACACAATGCATGGAGTTAACATAAAATAGAAGTTTGTTTTTTTTTTCTCTCTCTCTCTCTCTCTAAGAGCATTTAGAATGCCCAATAAAAATTGAATTTCAACTATTTATTTGTAGTATTTATGAAGAATCTCTTTTCTTATCATAACATCAAGTGATAAAAAGAGTCAATTACTAACCTATGTTGATCCTGTTTCTTCATATGCCCTAGCTTGTTAACCATATATGGATTCTCAAAGTACCACCATCTAATAGAGATAAAGACTTTTTTTATTCTCAACAGTACTATACTCTTTTTCTTTTCTTTTTTTTTATAAATTCTGCTGGAGGATCCTTCTCAAGATAGTTAATGAATAAAAATAATAAAATGGGGACTTCCTTGATTAAGTTACTAATATTTTCTTATGTTGAAGTTCAACATATAAATTACTACATCATGATATAATGATTTTTTTTCCCAACTTATTATGATTTGCCGAAAATTTTCAGAATAGGTAGATGTATAAGTAATGGATCTATGATGAATAAATTTTAATGCACTTACTAAGCTAAGAAGTTGGGATACATGCTAATCAAAAGAGATAATTTCAACAATAACATATTTCTAGCATGGAAAACTCGCTCTATATTTAAGCATCTAATGTTCAAGGATATTGTGGATGTAGGGACCAATTAATATTATCATAGGCCTATAACATAAGTCTCGCATTTTACATACTTCAAAGTAATGACATGAAAATAAATACGTGAAGGACTGATTTAAAGAAAGTGATTAGGAGGAAAATAGCAATCTTAAGATATTTGAATGTATAAGTGATTGGTGAAGTAGCTTATAGCATCAACATCATTGTTTTTTAGTCAAAGTGGCTTAACCTTCATATGATTTGTCATAACTAAGCTTCATTGCTCAAAATTGGTCATTCATGCATTTACATGGCATAATAACAAACTTTTTAGTAACTAATGACTTAATTTTGTTAAATCTTGCTAATGTTGCTTAGATACAAACTTCTTATACTCAATGAGACCTAAGGAACATGATTATATAGATTTCATGCATAAAACATAATATTTAATATATTTTAGGAAAACTTGAAATCATTCATGCTTATCTAAGTTCATATATGCATAAATTTATCATGCATTGGTTTTCATGCCCAAAATCAGGCTTCACATGTTTATTTTCATCCATAAATCATATCTGAGTAATCAATCTAGCTTAATCTTAATTTTGTGCAAATTTAACCTCTCTAGACCCTTATGAGGAACTAAGTACTATTTAAGACATCTCATGCCTATTTTTGCTCATATGGATGTTGCTTGATTTGATCATGCATCATTTATTTTTCTTAATATCTTTCAAACATGTTTAAAGAATGAACTAATCTTGAATTTGAGAAAGGATCTCTTATGCTCTAGCTACTTACATGATTAACTTTAATCTTAAGGAACCCAAGTAGTGTTTTTACAATTTAAAGCATCTCAAGGCTATATTGTATTCTTACTATGCTCAAACATGTATTTAAACTTTGATTGAAGTGTTGGTGTGCAAAATCTCATAGCAATACACATAATTTGCTCATACATGTACATTTTCACTTTATCATGAACTACATAGCTCTATGAATTTGATTTGGTTAAATCTTAGATATCTAGTTCACATTTAAGTTTTTAAGGCCTTAACATACTTAAATAAACTTGTTTTAAGTATTGGAACAGTCATTAAATCAATTCAAATTAACTTAAGTTTACAACTTAAACAAATGAAGTGAACTTAACCAAAATTCTATAGAATTGTAGAATACCAGCATGACAGTACCCATCACTACCGGCATACCAGTATGCCCCTGTAAATGAGAAGTTGTCATCGGTTCTATTCTCTTAACCATCATGCTGGTACACCAGATTCCAGGTACTATTTTTCAAAACCCTTGAATTTTCTCTTTCCTTACTTCCATTCCCAAATCATCTTTTTCTACCAAACCTTAGAATCTTTCTCTCTCTTCAATCCACCATCTCCAAACCCTTAAAATCATAATTTTCTCTCATTAATCATTCACAAACCCATACAATCTCTTATCAATCCCCTCACTTCTTCAAATCACACTCTCCTCTTCTCCCTCACACGACTTTCTCTCTCTACTATCCACCATCACGACGCTACCTAGTCACTTCCAAATAGACTATCACTACCCATCTTGCACCTTTCCTCCTCCAACTCAAGATTATGATCCACCTATTACTTAAGTAGTCGACTCTAATTTATTTCTTATGCTACTTCATGCAATGTTTTATAGACTTGCCCCTTGATGACCTTTGTTGCTCATGATTCAAATCCCTTACGTTTTTTGTGATTCACAGACCTCTTTGTACTAAGCATGAATGCCTCTTCCTTATTTAGTTAACTTGTTGCTTTTGGGAATTGTTGCTAGCTACTTTATTATTGGATTGCTTCTTTGTTTTTCTTTTCGCAAGGAGCATATCCTAAAGCTTAAGTTGAAACTATGCTAAATTTTTTACTTAAATCCTCTTTCCTCTTCACTGCCTAGATCCTCTTCTTTTTTATGAAGCTAAAGAGGGAGAAATATTCAAGTCGTTAAAGTGTCAAAACGTGTATCAAATCAAATTAATGATAAGGTGTATCAAATTGAATTGATAATAGTCACTCAAAAGAGAATATTGATCCTATGACTTTGGCACATCTTAATTCATTGAAAGGATGATACAACTAATATATGGAGTTATTGAAAAGTAAGACTTGGTTCTTTAGCACATTAATACTCCCATTTTACAAGCATTCCATTAAACTTTTTAATTGCTAAATATCTTGAAATCGAATGGATAATTTAAGAGGAGTACTGGATTGAGGAGGAGCATTTAAAGTATAAGGGTTTTGTCCTCATAAAAAAGGAGGAGATTATTGAACTTAGGGTTCATTATTTGATTTTGATGAGAACAAAAAGTATATAGTTATACATATTATTATTTGCTTATATTGAGTTAATTAAAAAACAATCGCCATCATAAACATCAATTAACTCCACAAGATATTTAGATTTGAAAGATGTACAATCATCATTGAAGTTGAATTGTATATTGTGGATGTTCTTTATTGTGTTTGAAAGATGGAAATAGGTGATTTTGTCCTACCAGCTTAACAACTCTAGAGCACTACCAACTTGACGATGAAGTGACCTAGATAAGAAGATAGAATGGCTTCTGATTAAGTTACTGGTATACCAGTACACTTGCTGGTGTCTAGTAAGAGTAAGGTACCATGCCAATAAGCCTGTTTCAACTAGCCATTAGAGCATTTAATGCATAATAATATGACAAATTGAATGAGATGATATAAATGCTCGATAACCCGACCAAAGACAAGAGAGAATGAATCTTTTGCTACAATATTCCAACATTCTTTTGTACTCATATTGTTTATTATTCCCATTGCCTCTTCTACCCTAATTTGTTAATATTTAGAGAGATTTGAAGCATAGTACTTGTGAGCTATTAGTTGCAAAGTATTGAGATTTAAAAACACTACACCAATAATCCTTGAGATTGAGTTTTGTATTGTGAGTTGAGATTATGATTTGTATCGAGAATTGTGAGTGTAAAACTTGTGTAATCTAGTTTATGTTTATTTTTGTATAACTCTTGAAGCTTAGATTGAGAAATTAATAAAGTGACATGAAGTCCTTGGTTGGAGACATTGTATGTCTATAGAGAGTAGGGGACGTGATAGGAATTAACTTGCAACTATCTCCAAGCCAAGGTCAACCTGTCTTAAGCTAACGCCGACTTGCTAAAAGCTAAAGCCAACCTATTCTAACCAGAAGTCGAATTGTTCAAAGCCGAAGCTGATTTGCTTTCTCTCAGGTTGAGCTAATACCAAAAGGTCAAGAGGAAGAACAAGAGCCACCAGCATCAAGTTTGTCATCTACCAAGAAGCCAAAAGACCATACAGCCAAGACCTCAAGGCTAAAGATCCACTTAATACGACATGGAGAGACTACATAGAACTTGGCAACTGTAGGTTGTCCTTCCAAGCATCTCGACTAAGCACTGTAAGACTTCAAGGACTCCTACCCGAACCCGAACATCCAATTGCCGACCCCGCATAGTTTGGATCCTACTCCTTCCAAGATAACCCGAATGACTGCATGCTGACTTCTTCTATTAAACGCATAGTTTTGTATTCTTATAAATATTTTATTTATTTTAATTATAGGTCCATTCTTTAGGGTTTAAGACCTTATACCTTATTTACAGTTTTGTCACTAAGGTTTTTAGGATTCATTATAAATAACAACATTTGTAATTAACCGAATTAGAAGAAGATACAGACAGTTATTACACTTGAACATTCCTTTTTTAGTAAGGATACTCCTAAGCTCTTTGAGCTTGCCTCTTATGGATTATTGAGTGTTTATTAACTCTTTAACATTTCTTGTGTTCTTATCAATCTTGACTTTAAGATTGTGGTAAACCCCTTATTTGAGTAAGTTAGTGAGTTGCATCTAACCCTCATTTAAAACCCGAGTAACATTTAGTGGTCGTGAGTCATATCGAACCCTATTTCGAGCTTAACCTCTAATTGTGTTTGTATCATAGTGTGTGATATCCATCCACATTTACTATCAGAACCCCCTTCACGTCCCTTTCCCATTTCCTCTGAATCCTCAAATATGCATTCATGGCTTGAGTCCCGCTGCATACACTCGTGAGCCATATCAGGGGGGTCTGAACTCCATGTTAAATCAAGGCTTGATTTTCTTTATTTTTATCTCTTTTAAATTTCGCACTTATTATTGTTTTATCATTATCTTGATTATACTCATTTTTGCTTTTAGTGCTTAATTTTGAAAAGAATTGCAATTTGTCTTTAAAACTCAATTCAACCTTCCTCTTGAGTTTAGCCCACAATAATCTGAAATGAGAAAACTTGCTAAGTAAGAAGGGTCAACATTCACATTGTCGAGAATCTCCACCACATAGAGCAATCGATAAACAACTATAAAGAGATTAAGATAAAAAATGGCGGGCCTTTAAGTTGCATAGGGGATAACAGTGGCAAAGGACTAGTGGGAGGGGTTAGGGTTTTCCCCTTATTGTAAATTAGAATCTATTAAAAAACAAAAGAGGGAGTTTCAATATTTATGGTCCGTTCACTTCACCGTATGGAATAAAGAGAAATTCAAATTAAAATTGAGCAGAAATGGAATAGCCATGTAATAGCCTATAACATTGTTCAATTGGCATAAATTTAACATAACTAAAAAGGTAGGAACAAGAAAAAATTGTCTATTATACTCTTACAAACCTTATTGTCATCTTTTTTCTCATTTTCTTCTTCATTTTCCTATACTGAAGCTATCTAATAACCTTCACAAACCTATATAAATTTTCAAAACATGAACACAATTTTCATAAAATCTTCAATCATATTTTTTAAAAACAAAATTTTAACTAAAAGCAATATTTTAAAAACAATGAATAAAGATATACGAAAATCAATTGAAAAATCTTTAATAAACGAAATTCCAAAAAACACCAAGTAAGATCAACAATGGACAACCGTTTCATCCTCTAAAATCGATTAAAAAGGCTTTTTTGTTAAAATGGGCATGTAGTTCATGAGTTTGTAGGTAATTACAAGAGTATGTTGGTCTATTATCCACCATCGATGTTTGTCATCGTTGAGGTTTTATGAAGATGGTTTTTAGGTATCGATAGGAGGTATAGTGGGTCTACTTTGTAGGTGCATAGGTGTTAGTTGTGGTTGAGATTTGTGGGTATAATTCATAGATGCGTAGGTATGTACGAGAGGAGTAATAGGTCTACTATCTACCATAGTATGGCTGAGGTTTGTAAGTATAGTGCTAGGTTGCTGGATGGTGGTGCTTATGCAGCGGTGGTAGGTAATAATGGTTTTCAACGTTGATGTTTGTATAGTAATGGTGATGGTGATGATGATAATACTGGTCACTAAAGTCTTGTCTAGTGGTAGTATGCTATATTGAGAAGATGAAGACAAGGGCAAATGAGGTCCTTTTTAATTCTTAACTTCCCCTAAGAATCTCGATTCCTAATTTTTAGAAAGAAAGATTCAGTAAGAATCCAATGTGGAAAAGTAAACATGATAATAATAATAATAATGAGTAGCAAATAAGGGGGAACGAAATTGTCATCCCCCTAAGCGAATGCACCCATTATTTAATAAAGGTGCAATTACTCTTTTGCCCTTGTTTTCAAATTATTTAATTAAGCTATTTCAACTTTAATTTTAAAGCATATTTCAATTACATTTGATAATTTGAAATATATTAATATACTTCCATATAATTATTAACTTTGCTAAGATCGCTAATTAGATATATTCTTACTTGTTCTAAAAATTATAGAGTATATTTTGTCATTCGAATTATTAAGATCAAAGAAAAATTATGAAGGGCAAATAAAAAGGTGAAAATAAAGTGGGTGTACAAACTGGATGAAAGACCAAAGGATAAGCTATCACATAGAAACGGGCTTCTAGTAATTTTACTAAGGAAGCAAATAAAAGAGCATTTGCCTACTTTCTTATTTAACTCACACACATATACAATTCACAAAGTTAACATAAAATATACGTTTTTTTTTTTGTTTTCTTTTTTCTCTAAGAGCATTTAGAGTACCCAATAAAATTTGAATTTCACCTATTTATTTGTAGTATTTATGAAGAATCTCTCTTTTTTTTTTTTAATCATAAAACCAAGTGAAAAAAAGAATCAATTACCAACCTATGTTGATCTTATATCTTCATATGCCCTAGCTTGTTGTCCATATATGGATTCTTAAAACGCCACCATCTAGTAGAGATAAAGACATTTTTTATTCTCAATAGTACTATACTCTTTTTCTTTTTCTTTTTCTTATTTTTATAAATTTTACTAGAGGATCCTTCTCAGGATAGTTAATGAATAAAAGTAATAAAATGGAGACTTCCTTAATTAAGTTACTAATATTTTCATACATTGAAGTTCAACATATAAATTACTGTATCATAATATAATGATTTTTTTTCCCCACTTATTATGATTTGCCAAAAGTTTTCGAAATAAGCAGATGTATAAGCCATGGATCTATGATGAATAAATTTTAATGGACTTACTAAACTAAGAAAGTGGGATACACACTAATCAAAATAGATAATTTCAATAATAACATATTTCTAGCATCAACATCTTGCTCTATATTTAAGCATCTAATGTTCAAGGATATTATGGACACGGGGACCCAATCGATATTACCATAGGCTTATAGCATAAGTCTTGCATTTTACATACTTTAAAGTAATGACATGAAGATAAACACATGAAGGAATGATTTAGAGAGAGTAACAGGAAGGAAAATAGCAATCTTAAGATATTTGAACATATAAGTGATTGGTGAAGCAAGTTATAGCATCAACATCATTGTTTTTTAGTAAAAGTGGCTTAATCTTCATATGAGCCTTATTTAATCTTCAAAAGTAGAAATTCTATTGCATTACACTGTTTCTTCAATCTCTAAATTGTGTGTAAATGCACTTAATAAAGTCTTACGCTTGATGATGTTCATCAAATTGTCGTGGTCATTGACGAATGAGATGAACCTTTGCATTTCTCTTATGGGCTTTTCATGAGCTCAGGTTTTTTAATCTTTTTGGATGGGAGTATAAACCTTCTAAGAACTATTGAAAATGAAAGGATTAGTTTCAAATTTTCCTATTCCAAGTTCACGAAGTCAAATTCTCGATATGGATGAACTTCTTTGGCCCCATCTCTAGGTTAAGGAGTCAAACCTTGTTTGCTATTAAGCTTAGGCCAAATTCTTTTGAAGCTAATTTAACCCTTTACATTTTAACTCCTAATAAAAGTCCTTTGATTGTTGATTTGAAAAATGTTTTTGTGTTTATTGAAGTCACTAGTTTGCATTATATAGCTACTTCGTTAATGCCTAGTGCGCCTATGTTCCTAAAAAAATGAAAGTAAATAGATGCTTGTTCGTTTAGCGTCTTGTGTTGTAATCTAAGCGTGCAATATTTTAATGTAACTCTTGAACGCACGTATCTCGAATTGCCACCAAGGTAGCCTGTGTCATTGTAGTTGAAGTTAGTATAGTTGTTTAGTATAGTTGTTTTGGATACTTTCAAAGGCACCTTGCCAGCAGAATTTTTCAAAAAAAAACAAAGTCATTTTTACTAAGGAAACCCGATTTTTAGACCCGTACACCGTGTTTGTCAAACTTTCTCCTTTGCCTTTCTTTAGTTCCCGAGATGTGTTAACACTTCTTTACAAAAAATAGAAAAAAAATTAATGATCCGAAGGAATGGTTTGTAAAAAAAAAAAAAAAAAAAAATTGAGACAAAATTTTGCTGCTATATAATTAAGCCAAACGCCGTTGAAAATAGTCATTTTATAATAAATATATGTGTGTTGATTGAGCAGAGTGATCGGTTAAGTAGCATTTTCCACTCATGTCTTGAGGCCACAAGTTCAAACTTCAAAGCATGTCAGCTCCTCTGTAGTCTTAATTTTTCTTCAACTTTAGGCATTGAAGTTATAACAAAGTCACTGCGCACAAGCAATGTGTTTAACAAGTAGCTCAGTTGGTGAAGTTACGGGCCTACCATTCTTAAGGTCATTGCTTCTTCCCTTCCATTTCCTCTTTCATTTTTTCAAGTCAGGCTTTATTTTATCACTATGGAATTCCTTAACAAACTAAACATTACAATAACCATAATCCTAATACACTTTTAGATAAGCAGTGTGTTTGGCGATTTTTTTTAAAAAAGAAAAAAAAAAAGTAGAAACCAGCAGAAAAGAAGGGAAAGGAAAGGAAAGTAATGGATTAATAGTTTCCATTTCTAGTTTGGCCTATCAAGGTATCAACAGAAGGAAACCAAATGAAATATTTGTTTTTCATGTTGTAAATACACTAAAATGCCCCTTATTATATATTTTTCAACCGTGCTTTTAAGAATATTTTTATAATTGTATTTGATTTTTACCAGTAAGTAAAGAGAAAAAAATTGGCTTTAAAACTAAAAATATTTCCTCTGTTTTCTATTTATTTTTCACTTTCACTTTGAATACTCAAACATAAATTTTTTTTTTTTCTGTTTCCTTCCATTTCCATGGTTGCCAAACATGGTATAGGACTTTTTGACCAATTACCAAGCCAAAAATGAGAACTATCATGAGGAAAATACATAGTCTCTAGCCTTGAACAAAAGATGGGAAGGTCTAACGTTTTACCTCTTGAAGTATTCTGAGAAGAGAGAAACTCTAAACGATACCTTCCAAATATTGTAACGCACGACCTTCAAAATATCTAAAAACAATAACATATCAAGCCCTCCTTCCTTATGCATGTTACATAACAAAATTTCAATAAATTGATCTTTTAACTTTTACATCACCCTTGAATGATTGCACAAAATTTCTCTCCAATTCCCGAACCACACAATTTTGGAGGACCCAATTGCTTGAAATAAGTGGGGAGGAATTGCTTCCGAAAGCCACTGCTTCACTCAAGCATCGAGCTTCCCAGGAACAATTTCAAGCATATCAGAAAAAAAAAAAAAAAAAAAAAAAAGAGAACGCAACAGCCTCTTTCCTTCCTAGAAACATTGACATCCCAAATAAGTCATAGGTAACTCACCTTAAGAAAATTTCAAGATCCTCTAGCCAGATATACATTCATAACAAATGTAATAAAAATCTCGTAACTGTTGCAAAGATGATATACCACCATTAGCAAAAATAATACAAGCTATGTAAAAATAAAAAAAATTATTAAATAACTATGATAAGTTTGTAAATAATTCTCTCGATTTAATTTTTCTTGATTTACTCTTTTGAGATGTTAGCATATGTAATTAATAATTAAAATTATAAAAAAATTATGACGATTTAATGATATCACTGAGTATTATAAATAATTTTAATAATTGATTTTTAAATTGAAAAAAAAAAAGACTAAGAGAATGCAAATTTAAAAGATTCAAATTGGATAAGTTGTCTTAAGTAGATCTAAAAATGGAAGCCGATGAACAAAAATTCATTAGCCCCAAAAAAGAAAATGAAAAAGGAGATTAATTCTCCTTGCTTGATTATCAATTCGTGACTTGCAGTCTCAAATCATGCATGATTTGTCTGAATTTCGATATCATTCATTTAATTAGAAGTTAAATGCATGTAGGTGGTCATAAAACCAGGTCAAATCAAGCAAATTTTTCTTGTGGTGAAGGAGTTTTGAGGGGGTGGTTGACTGTGATTGGTGGGACCTTGTAGGGCAAGCAAGATATAGAAAAACCACAAATTATTTATTAAAATTAGTTGAGGAACATATTTAATAATAATTAATAATGTGAGAAGCAACCTTATCCCATAATTAGATGGAACGCTCCCTACATCAAAGACAATGGGGCGTCCAAATCAATGCCCTTAAAAAAATGCCCCTCCCTTCTTCTTCTTCTTCTTCCTTTTCCGATGAAATCTTAAAAGACCAACATCCTCTCAAACGTCCCATTCTCCAAAAACCCACGAGCACCCGACTAATCAATATTAAATTTTTAAGATTTCTTGGTCCCCCCCACCCTTCAATCTAGAAATCTTGAAATTTGACATCCATGCAATAATTTATTAATTGAAATAAACCATAAAAGAAAAATGAAAAACAAAATATTCATACCTACCATATTATTCTAGCTAAAAGATAAATTTGGAAAAAAAAAATCGTTGCCAACAACCATGGAAATTCCACGGGACTAAATACGAACTTTTGTTTATCCATTATAAAAAATCTTAGAGACAATCCGCTAAGGCATATGTGGTATGATAATAGATGGTCTATACTTTGCAAAACAATATCCATTCACAAACAAAACAAGTTAGATCCACTTTGATTTTATTATAAATAGATTAGAATTTGGAACTATCTATATGCTTTTTTTCTAAAACTATGATTTTTTTTTTTTTTCATTTACTCTCTTCGTCCGAAGTCAAATTTTATGTGAACTTTAATTTGAGGAAGATTTCCTCGCTTCCTAACAGCTTGTGTAAACTTTGATTTAATTAAGATATTTGGTCATTTGAAATTTTCGTATAAACTTTATTTCTTTGTTATGAGTTTGTTTTCAATTATGATAATGGCCCTTATTAAGATTAATTATAAATAATTTTTGCTGGAATTAATACACATATATAGATCCATATAAAAGTAGGTTACGAACCTTAAACCAACCCGAAACCAACTTAGAGAATCGCTGAACCAGCCTAGGGGTGGATAGGCCTAAACCATCCTACGAACAGTCGAGTCTTAAAGGCCTAAGCAGTTCGGCCTGATAAACCTACTAACCCAACGGGCCTATGAATTCGCGGTTCAACCCATCCAAATTTTTCTTTATTAAAAAAAAAAAAAAAACAAACACCATCATATGCAATTAAGTTTGTCATTTTCCTTCACAAGTTATGACATCTCGCTTTTATAGTTATGTTGTAATTTATTTCTTTTCGTATTCACAAGATATTCTAATATTCGAATAAAAAATCTTCTTCCTTTGCAAATTTCTCTCGCTTTACTTAACAATACTCAACATATAAATATTAAAGTAATAGCACACTTATAATGTCCAAAACAATCAGAACGGAATAAAATTTAAGTCGAAAATAACAGTGAATCATTTACACATTAATATATATAAATTATAATATACACATAAAGTGTAACAATAATATGGGAAAAAATTAGAATACGAGAGAAGGCAAAAAATTATTTCCATTAAATTATGAAAATATGAGAAAAAAATTAAAGAAAAAACTACTAAAAAAACGGTTCAAGAATTAATGAACTAACTCTTAAATCATCAATTCAACTGAACCGGTCCGGGCTCATAGCCTTAAGGGTTGAGCCTAGTTCACCTTGCTATCAGCTCGTGAATTGGCGGTTCAAGATCGGTTTCAAGCTACACTAACTCGATGCACAGGTCTACAATACATACATAACATATATATATATATATATATTGTATAATCGGTTAAGTAAATAAAGCAAGATTCATTCAAGATGATTAATAAATTAACATAATACCGTTTAAAATCCGGCTACAAAATATGATTTTAGAACCTATAAGACCATACATGGGAAAAGAGATTAAGAAAATAAAGTGTATTTTCTTAAATTAAGGGCTCATTGGTCATAAAACCCACCAATCAAATGGAGTAGAATAAAGTATTTGGGATTGGGAATGACTACGTCGATTTGTCCCATTCTTAAATTAGGGAATGAATATCATCATCCAATCTGGTCTCCAAGGGGAGTAGAAACACTCACTAAAATAGGGCATAAAAAGACTGATCTTTGCATTGTAGATAGTTACATTACACAAATACAAAGAACCTCATCATTTCAATACCCTTTTGAAAAAATCAACATGGAAAAAAGGAAAAAATATCTAGGAAAAACAAAACCACAAATTTCAATAGCATAGATAGAAAGTAAAGGAACAAAGTCAGTTGCTCGAGGAAGGAAAAAAAGGGTGGGGTGTGAAGCTGGAAGAAGCCAAGGTGAGCACTAAATTCAAAGGAAGACCCATATCTAAATTGCAACCACTTTCTCAAGTTTTAGGGAAAAAAAAAAAAGGGAAGCACAATTCCGAGTCAATGCAGTCAAAATCCTCACTAACCAATCAACTCACTCTAACACCCTTTACAACTATGACAACAACATTAACAACAAGCCACTTGTTTTCCTTTTCTTTTTATTTTCCTATATTATGCATGATATTTATATTATTTTATCCCCATATAGTACATATGAGAGAAAACATTCTTTCGCTTGAAAATTTATTTTAAAATTATGCGGCAAAATAATTCGATAATCTAATTATTTACTATATATATATATATATCCTCAATAGCTAATAAATTTCAATGTATCTTGTTTTGATTAGTTCTTTTTAAAAGAATTATATCATCTCTATACCATTACTACACATATGACCTAAAAGCTAGGAAATTGGATGAGACTAGCATATGGATTTCTACTCTATTCATAAAAAAAATAAAAATAAAAAATAAAAAATTGAAAAGATAGAAATGAACAAATCTCTAGCTTCTCCTTTTAGTATATAAATACTTGGGTTTTATTAGAAATCGGTAAGGGATTGAGAATGATATAACATATACATATAAATATCAGTGTACTTTTATATATTTACATATTTCCCCCAAACTCTCTTTTATTTGTTCTTTTCCTTTTTTTCTTTTTTTGACTATATTTTATTTTATTCTCCCCCTTGTACACTTCCTTTCTGCCCATTAAACAATGAAAATGGCATATTACCAATCATCCTTTCCCCTCTGTAGGAAACAACCATCATTGCATCCAACAATCCTTTTCAACCTTAGAAACCCGAGCTTCTAAGATAATTCTTATGCTTCGTTTCCTTTTCCCTTTCCGCTTTCAGTTTAAATATCACACCTTCCTCAGCCCTTTTTCCTCCTCCCTCCTCTCCCTCTTAACTTGTTCACACCATCCAAATGGATTCTTCTACAAACTCAGTGAATGGTTTCTATACTTTCCTAACAAGAGGGATTGATGATCTTGAGAGGGTTTATCTTTCAAACAACTTCATGTCGATGCAGTTCCTTCAAAGGGTACTTTCACTTTTAAGATCTTTTCACTCCCAATTGACTCTTTTAGTCCAGAAACTCCACTTGCCTGTTGGTGATAAGTGGCTCGATGAGTACATGGATGAAAGCTCAAAACTATGGGAAGTTTGTCATGTCCTTAAATCAGGAATATCTGGCATGGAGAATTATTACTCTTCTGGTCTCAACATCGTTTCTCATCTTGATAATCATCCCCATCTCACTCCACAACTCTCTAGACAGGTATACAGGGTTCGAACTCAGGGCTTTCCAGACTGGGGTTCTCTCTACTTGGCAATTACTGATTTAGATATATTTATTCTTGTTGATCCAGGTCATAAGGGCAATCACTGGATGTGGAAGAGAAGCTCTGGGATTGGAGGAGGAAAACAGGGCACTCATTGAGAACAGAATCCAACCACTTTCCTTAAGGTTCGATGAGCGCGTTTCGATCGAATCAAAGCTAAATGGATTCAATGGCTTTAGAGGAGTACTGTATGCAATGAGGAATGTGAGCTCTTTGCTTCTGATGATCTTGCTATACGGACTAGTGTACTGCTGGCCCGAATCCAATTTCCTTAGAGGAAGATACGAAGGGTGTTTGTTCTTCGGATCGGGTTTCATGATTTCAACAGCAAGATTGCAGCAAAGGATAGCAGAAGAGATCAACCAGATCGGTGGCCGGCCCGGGATTCTGGTGTACGAGTTTAGGAGAATAAAGTTGGCAATGGAAGAGTTGAGGGGAGAAATGGAGGGACAGAGCGGGGGAGGGATGATGGAGTGGGAAATGGAAGTGGGGATAAGAGAGAGAGTGGAGAATATGAAAGGGTGTTTTGGGGTATTGAAATCTGGTGCTGAGAATATAGTTGGACAGTTGGATGATTTCTTTGATGAAATTGTTGAAGGGAGGAAGAAGCTCTTGGACTTTTGCAGCCACAGATAGATTAAAAAAAAAAAAAAAGGGGGGAAAAAAACAAGTCTAGTAGATATACAATGTTCAGTATGGTTCCAGGAAAACAAAATATAAGTAGGGAATCAGTTGTTTAGGATGGTTGTAACTCTTTTTCTTAAGTATTTTGACTCTTCTTTTTTGTTTTTTATCTTTTTTTTTTTTGGTTCTTTTATTTATTCATCCTCTTCTCTTTCTCTTTCTTTTTCTCGTTCTTTTGTTTTTTTTTTTTTCCCTATTTCTATCTGTAGTTCTATTTTTTTTTTTAATTAAATTAAGATTAATATGATAGGATATTCTGCTTTGAAAGACCAGGAAGATCTTTCACTCAAGTCAACATAAGTAATAGCAGCTAATGGTATGGGCTGTGTTATAAACTCAAGGAATGAGAATTATAAATTTATTATGTATGGCCAGAATTGTCGTCCCAACTCCAACCAACTCTTTTTATATCCCCCTTCTTCTGTCCAAACTCCCTTCTTCTGTCCAAACTAATCAGAGAATAAATACACAAACGATAAGAATCTGAAGATGAGAAAGGAACCTTATTTTTCTCTAATTTTATGTTGACATAAGACATGAAAGTTAAATTTTGTTTAACACAAAAAAAAAAAAGAGGAAAAGGAGATTCCATTGTTGTAGTGTAGTAGTAGTATTGGTATCATATAGTGGAGTGGTGTATAGTGCATATAGTTGTAGTAGTAAATGGATAATCATTTAAGGCAATAAAAGGATGATGAAAAGGGAGGGTTTTAGGGACTGTAGAGTAGAGGGGTACTGTAAGATTCCTGGGCTGCTTTAATATCAGCAGCAGTTTCTCTTTTGCACCTTGGAAGCTTTTGTCTGATTCGGTTCACTTTGAAAGCAATGGAGCTGATGATGAAAGTCTCATTCTCTCTCTGATATCTTAATTTTTAGCAACCGAATTTTCATCCCCCTTTTTTGGGGTTTGGGGTTTTGTAGGTGGGGGTACAATAATAAAATAAGGGGAAATGTTTTAAGGTCACTTTCTCCACCTTCCAACCGCATCTCATGCTTTTTGTCCCTTGCCGGAAATTCATGCCTTCCCGCTCTTGGAGGGTTCCCTAAAGAGACTGCTTCTCTTAACTACACCAATATTATATAATTGGTTAAAGTAAGTGCATATACACAAACAAACAAACAAGCCCTCCAAACCAAAGTTTTGAATATCAACCCATCGTCATCCTCTCCTGCCAAAACAAATATCTCTCTGCATTATTCTTATTCCTATTACCATGAAAATGAAAATGTACCTCCTGAGTTACTTTTTTCCCACTTTTCCTTAATTTATCTTCTTAAAATATCATCATGTATAATTAACAATCAAAATTAAGAGCAAAAAAATTGGCGTCATCTAAAATTTTAAAAAATCTTAACCATTTATTTACAAATTAAAACAAATTCAAAAGAAAATATTCAAGAGGATCCAAATCCATTTCCATGTCTAAGAGACCACCCATCATCTCCCTAGAGACTGCAGCCATTTAACCAAAGAAAATGCTATTTGGTCGACTATTAGAGGACAGTAGCTGATCAACAATATTTCTTTCCCAAAAGGACGTACAAACCTGAGAAACCAGGGCTGAATTAATCTCGTCAATATTTGGCTTTTGTCTGCTCCGAAAGGAAAGGCATGAATTTCTTTTATGATAGATTGCCAACATAATGTGCAGCAAGCCTTACACCACAACCGCTACAAAAGAGACAATTAGTGGCACACAGGCATCCAAGTTGTGTGACCATGGCGTGCTTTACAACAGAACAACAAAATCATTAGAAAAAGCAAAGTTTTCCTCTGTCCCCGTTATAATAGAAGTAAAAGGAAAACTATTAACATATGCCCCATGGCACCTTGTTAACGGAAGGGGGGGAAAGGTAAAAAAAAAAAAAAAGAAGAAGAAAGAAATTTTTCACATGTTTCCATACATGGAAGAAAAGCCCTTAAATTTTAAAGTCTTGTTAACCAATGTCTCTAATGCACCCATTAGAGATACCTTTATACAAACCCACTTCGACCATTGAACAAAAAAGCCTTTCTAAAAGAGAGACACGGATGATGGTACTCATCTTAAATATCACTACAACTCTCCAAAGGGGTATACATTAATATTTGCCACAACTATACTTTGAACATACTGTGTTATTTACAGGAGTCAAAACAAGAAAAAATGGCTAATGGATGAAGCAATCTATTTACACTACAAATGCAAGCATACTGCTATAAATCCGTTACTAACTGTCAAATCCTGGCATTGCAAACTGGGAAGCAAATGCATCAACCCGACTCTGAAGCTCTACAATATCCTTATTATTCTGCAGACCCTTCAGGAAGTCCCTCTGCAATTTCCCATGTTCCCTTTGCACAGAGGCTGTAATCTGTGCAGCCCTTATAAGAAAATCAGCAATCGTCTCAAAATCAGACTCCAAGCATCCCCTTGACGTCATTCCAGGGGTACCTGAATAAAAAGCCGACTTCTTTAATGCCGCCAATAACAGAGTAAATTCTGGAATCGAGTAAAAAGCATGAAAAAGAATCACGCCACATTTTGTTTTTATGTTAATGAAAGCAGAAAGAGTTGACTGGAGCTGCATTCTCGATACAGAGATAACAAACAAATCTACAAGGAGAGGTCTAGATTTTGAAATTAGACACTCCAAACTAGCAAGATCAAAAAGCTCTATTTACATGGAAAAAAATGGAAATATCATGGGAATGATAATAAGCAAAAATATTTTAAATTAATGCGATGGAATTGAAAAAATTCTTTTTTTTAAGAACTGATACAAGAGATTAGACAACCAGTTTTAGTCCAAAACAACATAATTACTCACCAATTCTCACCCCTCCTGGTGAAATAGCACCATTTTCACCAAATATAGCAGTTTTATTGAGAGTTATATGGCACAATTCACAGACCACCTCATAGTTTTTCCCTGAAAGAAACATCAAGTTTTAGTGAACAATTGAAGTATAAACGAATAAGAGGATTGATACATGAAAAAAGAAGAATACATTTGCCTGTATAACAAGCCTGTGATGCATGGACAGCAGAAGTCAAAAAGCTTAACATCATCTACACATTGGATTTCAACATTACAGGTGACATTTCATGCAAGGGTAGAGAACTTCAATTTGTTTAACAATACAAAGAAACAAACTGATATCATAATTCTGTCAAGCTTAATGCATCAATTTCAGCATTGCACTTTCTCATTGTATCAACTACCCAATATGAAAGACAAACATAGAACATTCATCACCATATTTCAAACTGAACCAAGTACTTACCACAGCAGTAGACTTTATATAAACACAACAAGGGATCAATGATGGAGGAATTATTGAGAAGAAAAAAATCATCTTGTTAAATGAGCATAAATGGGCATGGATCTCCAAAAATTGCAAATAATAATCAGTCTATTGATAATCTACCAGTGCACCATCCTGATTGAGCAGGTTTCACCTTAATCTACCATCAAAGCAACAAAAATAAAGAGAATAAAAGCACAATATTTATCAAAAAAATCATGAGGAAGTTCATGTAGATCAATGAACACATAATTTCCATACTCAAATTCCAACACATCTCGACTAGGGGCAATGTCAACCAAATACAAGTTTTCATCAAAGACCTAGAAATTTCAACACAAGATGTGGGCTAAAAAAAGAAACTAGCCGTAGAATCAAAGGAAAAATGTCAGTCCTAAACTAAAGGCAATAAAATGGCCCTTTTGAATTAATAACCCAGTAGCCACCACCCTCATGCATATAGACACATTGACACACTACAGTGGATATCAATGAGTTGGCTGAGAGGGGAAAAAGGGAATTCTACACAATGTGATAGAAGATATTTGGTGGATAGACAGACCTGTTATTGAATAACTTAGCAGGACGCGAAGGAGCAGAAGAGCTTTCTAGGTATGGATAAGACCTCAACCACTCATAGATAAGACAGCAGCTTTGTAGTTTAAGATAAATTTGGCAGCCATGAAAAGATATTTCTTAAACAAAAGGCTAAAGCTCAACATCACAACATGGATGTCATGCCTATGGTTTAGACCTATCCTACACATGTACCTATGCCTGTTTATAAACTAAATAATCCACAGTATTAAAAATTTCAATCAAATGTTCAATTGACTCTCAGCTTCACAAGCATATCAGAGTAAACAAATACCGCTAATTCAGGTAATATAAGTGAAAATCCTACTTTTAGGGTCAAATGGACGGCCAGATAATTGCAGTTCACAGATTAGTAGAATCATTTATTAGATTAACCTTACATATTGATCTTTTCTTGTCATTTCTAATAACTAAATCGAGAGTAAATTGAATCCATTAAGTCTTCAAAGGCACCAAAATCATTGAAAACATCAACTATAAATGCCACAGTGATCTTTTACCAATAAAAGTAAGGACAACTCAGTTATAATTTCAACATTTGTCTTTTGTTTATCAATAAGAATGGTCAGTGTTCAAACAGTAACTATGAGCTACCTGTTAATCCAAGAGAAGTCAAATCCCAAAGCAACATATGATTATCTGTCCCTCCAGTAACCAATCTACATCTTCTTCTCAACAAAGCAGATGCCAAAGCCTGAGCATTTTTCTTCACCTGTTGGATATATGCTCGGAATTCAGGTGTAGCTACTTGTTTCAAGGCTATAGCTAGAGCAGCGATGTGATTATTATGAGGTCCACCCTGTGTTGATGGAAATACAGCAAAGTTTATTCTGTCCTCAAAATCATAATGAGCAACACCATCACCGTGACTAGAAAGTGTGCTCGGTTTCCTTGACTTTATGCCTCTTCTGTAAAAGATGATGCCTCCTCTTGGACCCCTGAGACATTTGTGGGTAGTTGACGTAACAATGTCACAATAAGCAAAAGGACTTGCACATTCCTGTAAGCAGTAAGAAGAATAAGCAATTAGTAATTCATCACCATCCGATCAAATGCTGAATGCATCATACTCTTCATAATCACTATATTCCTTGAATTTAGAAATTTGAGAAAAAACAATCACTGTAAGAAAAAGATTAGCGGAGCTGTCTATTTAATTTGACAAAAAAAAAATTGAAGTTGCTGTGTGATCACTGCTCTTAACACTATATCAGATAACACCACTCAACTTCTTTGCAATTCCAGTAATGAACTAGAACTATCTTAATATAACATACAATGGAATCATAGAGTACGTCACTTATTTGTGCTGGTAAATTATGTCCATATCAATATCAATAGCAACTATCAAATCATATGCATCTAAAGTTGGGGATTCATTATAAAATCTATTGGACCACGACCATGGTGCTTCCTTAACAAGAGTTAGCAAATGACAAGAAGACTAGTTCATTGAATCACATACCCCCAGATGCGTAAACTTCACAAAATTTTACAAGTTCTCTAATATTATAGGTTGCAAGAGCTTTAATAGGACAGAGCACACTATTGATAAGATTTTTCATGGTAATAAATAAACAAGCTCCATAAACTACTTCATTGATCGACTAATAAATGCAGCAGACATCTAAATACAAGACAAGAATACTTGATAACCCTAAAAAAGAAACCATAATATCTTAAAAGACTATTATCATTTCATTCGAAATGCGAGAGGAAAGGGACTTAGACATCCGCATTAGATTTTGGCATATTCAATGAGTAGCAAAGTTTTAATGCTTAGGAACTTTTACTAAGATCTCTCATCTAAGTCTACAGAAAAGGTTAGGTTGGCAAATTTGATTTATGCAATTTATAAGTTTAAGCATGCTCTTGAACATCCAAAGTGCATTCCCAATATCTCATCAGTGCATATAAGTATTATCTTTATAATGGTGTTGCTTTGTCCTGGCGCTTAAATGCCAATGTACTATAGAACAATTAACACATAACATTTTTGTAACTCATATTTCAATTTTCAAATAAGCATGAAGGTTGTGCCTATTCCAAAATCTACCAGACATTGCACAAGTACAGAATGACCTCAATAGTGCCTCCTCTTTCCCATAAGCTATACCCAAATCTTCAAAGATGTCAAATTCAAACAACCTCATGTCATCAAAAAGCATTCAACAAAACACAGCACGTGCAATCATGTCAAAGTTACTTTATAGGGGACCAAACAAATTCTCTAAACAATGCAATCCTAAGTACTTATATCAGATGAATCGCAATCACTAAGTTATCAACAGAGTAGATGATGTGTCAAGAACAAAAAGAATCACAACACCACAGACCTCAGATGCCACAAGACCACTGACATGAGCCATATCACACATCAAAACTGCCCCGCACTTGTCTGCAATACTCCGAAACCTCGCATAATCCCATTCCCGAGGATACGAACTTCCACCACAAATCAAAATCTTAGGCCTATAATCAAGAGCCTTCTCTTCCAACTTATCATAATCAATCAACCCACTTTGAGGATTCACTTTATAAGCGAAAGTCTCAAAGAATATCGAAGCTGCAGAAACTTTCTTCCCACTAGGAGTATAGTACCCATGACTCAGATGTCCTCCAGAAGGAGTATCCAATCCCATGATCCTATCCCCAGGAAGCAAAAGCCCGGTATACACCGCGAGATTTGCAGAACTACACGAATAAGGCTGAACATTCACACCCCACTTATCACTGTCAAGTCCAAAAGCTTCCAAAGCTCTCTTAATACATAGAAGCTCAATCTGATCAATGTATTCGTTACCTGTGTAATTCCGAGAACCTGGCATCCCCTCAGAATACTTATTAGTCAAATGACTACCTAATGCTTCCATTACAGCTCTACAAACAAAATTTTCTGAAGCAATCAATTCGATGCCCTTAAACTGCCTATCCTTCTCTTTCTCCATGATATCGAAAATCTCCGGGTCAGCACTCGCTAGGGAAGCATTCCCCCAGACTCTAACTGCAGACCGACGCGACGCTATACCAGTATCAACAGTGATACGCTTGGGAGGCTGCGAATCAGGCAACAGCGGACTCTCCCTTTGTCTTTTTAGACACATTGAGTAACCCAATATGCTGAATTCTTCGTCTTCGATGGAGTTGTCGTCTCCACGAGACTCTGAATATTCGGGTTTTGGGTTGAGCAATTGGAATGGGATTTTGTTATGTGAATTGATATAATTTGACTCGATTTGAATTGGGATTGATGAGATATCTGGTTTTGAGCTGACAGAAGCTGATGATGAATGAGAATTGAAGGTAAGAGAGAGACACGATTGTGCATGAGAATAATCCATAAATAAAACCCTCGATCGAGGGTAAAGATCAGGGGTCTTTCAGGGAAAAGTGTAGCAACAACAGAAACAACGACAACACCTGGAAAAGTTGCAGCGAATTGATCGAATTCGTGACCTAATTGTTGTTGATTCCATATTAAAGAGAGAGAGAGAGAGAGAGAGAGAGAGAAACGAATTGAAACCCTAGGGCTACAATTGTGGATGTTTTTTAACTTGGATTTGTAAGTTGTTAGAGAGAGAAAGGAATAAAAGAAGGGAAGCTTGTATGATCGGCACGCTTTCGGGTGCGAAGATTTTGAATCAATGAATGGGGACAGAATTCTGGGGAAAGGGAGGTCGCCGGGGCGTGAAATGACCGGGAATAGCCGGTAGCGTCAGGGCAACCACGAGGTGAGGTTTCTCTGGGATTGTATGAACGTTGACAACAAAAGCGTCTAGGTTCATGGGTTTTCGGATACGGGCATGGACATTGGGTTGGCTCTCACTCCGCGCCATACCTATGTACTTTACTAACTTCTACTACTAACGTAAACTTTTTTCTACCTATATTTCTAATAGAGAAAAATACAGGTGGCGAAATCTAAATCAGTACCTCATGTCCATAAACTTTTTAATCATCCATCAAAACTTTAAAAAAGCATTTGGGAGTATAAAATGAAAGTGCGAAATTACTAACATATCCACAAAAGTAATTTTAAAATAATAGAACAAAAAGTAATAGAATACAAAATCACGTAACCTTTTCACCTCCTCCTCTTCATTTGAAGGGGAATAGAAAATTTTTTCCTGTAATTTTTCCTTGTAATTTCATTTCTTTGATTATCCTAACTATCGTAAGTTCTGCTCCTCTTGGAAAAGAAAGATTCATTTTGAGCCAAAAACAATGCTTTATTACATAGAAACCATTATAAAAAAGTTTGAATCAGCAAAGTAACATCAAAATGTTCTTTGGAGAAGGAAGATAGTCGTGATTTTGCAAATGGTAACAAGCATTAGCAGTTAATTATATTAAGATAGCATTTAATTGTAAAAACTAGATAAGATAAAGAGAATTGGATGGAACAAGAGTAGGAAGAACTCAACAGTAGAAATTTATTATATCATATTTGATTTGTATAATACTAAATGGAAAATTTGTATTAAAAAATTAATTATTTATATTATAAAATAAATAATTCTTTTGTAATATTAATAAAAATAATATCTATTAACTTAATATTATAATATAAAGAGATATTTTTAGAAAAACAAAATGTATTTTGTTTTTATCTAATGAATTTCATTTTTGTACCATAGTTCAAATAAAATAAAATCTAGGCATTTTGTTCGGTTACGAAGCAACTTTACAACCAAACATGAAACAATTTTTTTTATTTAATCCAATACTACGAAAATTACACAATCAAACACTAAGTGTAATCATATTATTATTTATTACAAAGGTATATTTCTCAAATGTTTTGTTAAATTTTTTTTTTTTAATTTGATGTTTGGTTTTCTATGGAAAAGGTTATTAAAAATACTATATGCTTAAAATTCGTTATCACAAGTTTTGCTCGTCTTAGAAAAGAAAGACTTTTTGTGGGGCTAAAAATCAATCGTTGCAAAAAAGTTTTACTCAACAAAGCAACATCTTGTGTCCACCTCTAATAATAGAACTAGAGAAGATGGTAGATTAGAAACCCAATAGTAAAAGTAGCAATTTAATCAATTACCTTATTTGTACTATGTCTAACCAGATTAAAATTCAAACTAACAATCCAATGATGAACAAGAATATCACTCAATACAAAAGATAGGAATCACAAGATATTAGAGTTTGGCTATAATGCTTTAAGAATCACTTTATAGTCCATTTCTACAGTTGTTTTCCATCAACTATAGCTATGTGCAAGTCTCACCAAATCCAAAACCTCTAAAGCTCCCACAACAACAGTATTTAGGCTAGTCACTTCCTTATAAGATATACCCATTATTTCACCATAATTATTTCATGCTACTAACCCTTATTGTAGGTGACTTAGATTTAGCTTTGTAAGCACCATCTTCATTAAACTTTATGACATCTTAGTTGAGTGGTTACTAGGTGTTAGTAGCAACCATCTCTTTCCATCTTAACTATCCCTTGTTGCCGCTCTATCTACTTCTTGAAAAGTGCTCACAATATGTTCTATAGTTGCATCAATGCTTAGGCTGAGTTACCAAATAAGCATTTTCATCTTATTTTCTAAATATGCCAATAGATTGATATCAATTTAAAACAAAGCTAATGCTTCTCTTTCTTTTATAAAGAGACTCCACCTAAATATTTATGTAGCCAGTTGTCAAAATGATGTAAGTCCATCCCTCATTAACTCTTAGCCTATTATAGCAAACCAAATAAAAAAGTCCACCTGACATCTAAGCATATGCTAAATAATTTCATCCTCTTAGCAAAACTCGCAACTTGCACTTATAATCACTTTCCTTCAACATAAGATAGTGTTAGTAACTATTGCATTATACACACATTTCCGAGCTAAGTATTTAACTTGGTGTACACATGGGCTATTCCATATCACCTTTTGAGTTGATTTTTCAATAATATAGTGTAAAGACGATGGGCCATTTCTTTTTGTATTCTTTTCACTTATCATAAAACCCTCAATTCTTTCTTAAGGCCATATTAACTTATCTTCATAACTTCTTGCTTAGAGGTTAATGGTTGTAATGGTAATCTTAGAATCTGCACAAAACCATCTACTTTGTTTTAAAGTAATCCATGTCCTTGTATCTTTATTCACTAATTTTGAAATCTTTGAACTTCATATCAAATTTGACAAAGCTAATGCTAATCGATAATCTTTTGTTCTTCAAAAGATCCTAGCTTTCATGCTTTAATGGGTCTTCGAGATCCTTTTAATGACCTATGTTATATTGAGGGGGTATTTATAAGATCCGATTGATTGCGTAAAGTTCGTGGTAGCGATGGTACTAGAGAAGAAGATAGTAAGATGTTAAAATGGATCAATCTAATAGATGAACCGGAGAGTAAGAAGAAAAGGTAGGGACCACTTACTCCAGTTATTGCTATTATTCATTTGGTTTTAGTCTTGTAGATGAGCTATTGTTATTGTCCTTCTTGGCCTTTTTAGCCTTAGCTTTTAGAGCCTTAACTATGATAGATATTGGTTATCATGATGTAATCTTTCTCACTAGTTGGTGAACCGAGCGCTTTATCTCTCCTCGTCATTGGCCCTTCGTTCACAATTAGCATGCATTTATTCCCCTAAAGGGCGACACTATTATGGAGCGCATTTTTCACGAGATTAAACGAATCATGTAAATATTTGTAGAACTTTGTGAATAAGTCATAGGAGAAGGACATAGTATTAGTGGCATTTGTCCTAATCAAATTCAAAATGGATTTGTCCATAGAAATGCATACCTATCTTTGGAAATATCAACTGACTCACCATAGCAAATCAATCATAAAGTACCTCTGATAAAGTTATCAAATCCTTGGAAAAGGCTAAAGCACCCCATGAATATTATGAATCATTCTTTGCTTCTATAAATGAGTAATTAGGAAAATAAATTCTTTCAATGAACAATACCTAAAAAGCATTAGGACTAAAATAAGTTGTTCAAGATAAGTTTATTAGAAGAGCTAAATTGAATGCACTAAATTCATGTTTAATACACATGAATAATTTAGAATGGAATGGAATTAATGGATCAGAGTAGAATGTAATAAAATGAGAACTAATTCCTTTCATGTATTTAGCAATACCCATGGAATCAAATAACATTAACTACATTTATAGTAATGTTTTTCAATATATCCTTAATTATTACAAATCATAATTTGGTTGAAGATTAAATAAATATTATTTAATTAATATAATTAATGAGAATGAAATAAAATTGTGATTCCACTTTCTCAAAAAGACATAATTAAATTCCCATTTATAGCAGAAATCACTAATTCAATCACAATTCCAACTTTTGAAAACACCTTTAAATATGGGAATTGATTAAAACTTGGAATTGTGATTCTATTATGAGTCTATTCCCTTATACCAAAATTGAGATATCAAGAGTTTATCTCTTTACACCATTTTAATGGAAATGTGAAGCACTTATCGTGCAAGTGAGCGTAGACATGTAATTATTTTGATAAGCATTTCCATTCTTACTATTGATAGCAAGTTTCACTTCCAATTCTTCAACTTGGATAAAATGCTCCCTTTAAGAAAATTGAGAACTTTAGATTTACCTTACAACAATAGCAATCCTTATACATAGATTCTTTGTCAAAGAATATTCTAAACCATCACACACTTATTCAATTCTTTGATAAGATGAATTTTTGCTAAAGTAAATAATTGATTGTTTTAGGTTAATCTCTTAACCCAAAGCTTCATAGCATTTAAACAAGATAAATTTCGGTATTTATACAATTTAGTGGCTTCCAACAAAAACCATTACTAGTGAACAATAATTAAGATAGAGTAGGAAAAGTTGTCTTAATCTTTATTCTTATAGAGTTCTATTTTTAGCAGCATATTTACTAATACAAGATAAAACTTCAACCATAATAATAAACAAGCAAGGCCATAAAGGGTAACCTTGACAAAGGTCTCTTTATGGTACTATAGTTCCTGCTTATTTCTCATTAATGACAATAATAAATTACATTGCTTACATTCTATAATTCAATCTTCTTACATTTAAATAAATCCAAATTTTAGTAATACTGCTTCTAAGAAATCCCATTCAATCTTATCATATGCTTTATTTTCATCCGATTTTATGGCATAACTCATCTTCAATACTGCTCGTTGTCTTTTTAATAAAATGGAATGCTTCATAGGCAACAATTACATTATTATGGATCAAATGTCCTAAGATGAACATACTTTGATGATCTAAGATCATCTAGGTAAAAAGAATTTGAGTCCATTAACAAGATACATAAAAATTAGTCTAAAAGGAAGAAAGTGGCATAATTCTTATGGATCTAGTGTTTTTAGAATTAATACAAGATCAGTAGACTTTATATTGAAAGAAAACTAACTTGACATAAAGGAGATTTGGATAGTACTACTAATACCATTACCACAATGTGCTGATAGTTCTGATAAAATACACCTTAAAGAACATCGGGTCTTGGACTTACAAAGTTCTTAGCTAGTATACAATATTTATCATCTTATCCTTTAAAATTAGATTGTAGAGTAGTTGATCAATTTCATCACTAACCATGTTGGGAATTGGATTTAGCTCAATTCTCTTATTCTATCTTCTTCTTTTTTTCTTAAATAGGTTTTTAGAAATCGAAAAACTCATACATAATGAATTCCTCATCTTTTAAACAAATTCTAATCATATTTTTCATCAAAAGAATGTTATTTCACTACATTTGTATGATAATAAATTAGTAAAAATATATTATATTGCTATCCTCATATTTTAGTCAACTCACTCATAATCTATAGCACCAAAAAAGCTTTTCTTTCTTCCATGAATTTGTAATTTTTCTACTAAAGTTGCAACTGTTTGTTCATCACCATTTTTTCTTTAGACTATTCGCAAGATAGTAAAGTTTAAAGTCTATCAATCTCACACTTATTATTCAAGAATGTAGATTACTCTAAGCTATGAAATCAAACCTACACATGTTTACTAGACCATTATAAGTGAATGCCTTCCTTCAAAATTTCTAAGCATCTTTAGTGATAACCTTATATTCCTTATCCTTAACCTGCATATTTTCAAACAAGTTTCTATACATCCCTTTTCGATCCAAAGAACAAGTGTTTGCAATAAACACAACATGATTAGTACTAATTATTTTACTATGAAAATTTCGTGCATTAGACAAAGATGCTAACCATTAAGTAAAGGTTATATGTTTATTTATCCTTTCATAAATAACTCTATAGTACACTTAAAACATAACTATAGAATTGAGTTTGAAATTGAGATGCATTCTAATTTCCTCCAAAGAGATTGTTGCAAATAAGGATCTAGATTCATGTAGGTCCATGAAATTCTTCTAAGAACTTCTCTACTTTAGTATGTTGCTACAGTATGAATACGGTTCTTGTTATGTTCATGAATTTATCCACATCATTCATCCACCATAACACTAATCTTACATAATCTTTCCACTTAAGGAACGAAGAATTCATTGTTGCAACAAAGTCTTCATCCTAATTCCATTAACTTTTGTGTTTTATTTTCCATTTCCATAAGAAAACACAAGTAATAAGTTATGCTTGCAAATGAGGCCTCTCATTATTAAATTGTCAAGTGTATCCTCATATCTTGATAACCCCAAGATAGGAAAATCACAACTTCATTATAACTAATTCAAACTAGCCAATAGATGAAAAAACACTAAATAATGCACTATGATAGAAATCAAATCGACCAAAGAGTCCTTCTTGTCAACTCTATTTTTCATCTCTATTTGCAAATGCTTTATTTTTTTTATCGCAAATAACTTCTTTTAACCTTTTGAGTTAGAAAAGCATTCTTCACTACTATTTTCAAACTTGAGCCTTTTAAATAGTCTAGGTGATATATCTAACTGTGATATTATAATAGTCTACTTCTTTAAAGCATCAACATTAATAAAAAGTGACTTTAATGGTAATACAGATTAGTTAATTAAATGGGTTGGTGAGTTGGGAAACTCAATATTATAACTTGCAAAACATTCCCTAATGGAGTGGTTATTATGGTTAAAGGCATAGGTTTAGGCATAACAACAATGGATTACTAATTTTACCACAACTACTAATCTTAAGTGAATATGAGTGGTAGATATGAACCTAAATGATTTTACACATATCAAGCTATTTTGGAAAAATGCCATAAGTAATGAATAGAAACTACTAAGGTATATTTTTATTAATACTTACCTATTGTTATTAGTGTCAAATAAAATATCAATCCCATTGAGTTGTTTCTAATCACTAAAGAACTGAAACATAAGAAAATTCATTTCTCTTGTGACATTGAATTTGTTTGCCATAAATCAAGAAGGTTTTATGCTGATAAATGTCGACGTAAAATAAAGTTAAAATACGATATATATATATATATATATGAAACATAGCAATTTTAGTGATAAAAGAAGGCATATATCTACATAAGATAAAGCATGATATATATATATATATATGAAATATAGTAATTTTAGAGGTGAGAGAAGGCACATATAGAGATAAATATTTATTCATATGTAAGTAAATTCAACAAGCACAAATGCATATGCATGATCAACTTTGTATGAAAATAATTAGAGATATTTTTTATTTGAATTGTCTTAACAATAAAACCTTTTGAAAAACTATATTAAAAGTACGATTGTTTTTTTTTCTTAAAGATACTTTTAAACTTCTTTTTCAATTTTTATTATACCCAAAATCATAGAATGATGAATTATTTTCAAACTAATTTCAAGAAATTGCGCTTAATAGTTTTTAGCAACAATTAATAACAAGAAGAAAAGGTTACATAAGATAGCTAATAATGATGGTTAACTATTATGTAGATTACACAAAAAAAAAAATGATCTCCAATTTTTTTTTTAAAAAAAAGAAAATTATTTCTACTATTTTCATTGTTATTTGTTAAGTTCTCTCTTAATAGGTTTTGATAATAGTAAAAGATAAATTGTTTGATAAAAAAAAAAAGTTATGAAGTATGCAAGTTTAATAAAATCTATTAAGTTAAGAAAAAGATAAGTTCCAAGTGACTCGGGAGTTAAATTAGAAACTCTTCAAATAAAAAGAAAGAAAGAAAAAAAGACACTCTTCAGAGGTTTTATAGTTTGAAGATAAGAAGGTTTAAGAAACTTAAACATTAACTTAAAGAAAATCACATAAAATATGAAAGTTAGACAAATCAAATTACTTGAAGACATAAGTTGGACATTTGATCAAAATTGGAGACTCTATTTTACTTATTAAATATATTAGAGAAATATATTCAATTATGTTCTATTAAAGTTGGTTATACATATCCATAGGAATTAATCTAAATGATGGAGGTTTAAACATTAAGATTGCAAGTCATTCTTTTGGTTAGAAGTTCATAATCATCAAATTAAGTTATATTTAAAGTCACAGATTTGCTTAAGATCATAATCAAGTTCAAGATAAGCTTCATTTACATTGAAAGATTTTCAAAGTAATTTGGAAGTAGGATTAATTAAGTAGAAGCCAATGTAGACGTTTACATTTGTTAAATGTTAGATCTTCTAATCAAGCTTATATCAGTATTCATAAGTTATTAAGTGAAAATAAGAAAGGAGATATTTTCAAGGTTAAAGGTGAATTGTTTCAAAGAAGATAAGGCCCAATATTTAGATGAAGATTTAGACAAGGATTTGTTCAAAAATATCTCCTAAACAATAGGGATTTTAGAACTTTTTCAAAATTTAGACCTTATTCATAATTATTCAAGCATATCTTGAGGAAGTTAAGGTAAAGAAAATTCAAAAATACATGAAAATTTATTAGTAATAAGTTTTTCAAAGGGTTACTAAGCAAGATCAAAATATCAAGCTAAATTACTATACATCAACAAAGCAACATTCCAAACTCAAAATTCATGTTCTTCTCCAATTTTGTGTTGAGCTTATCTTAAGTAGATGAAGGAGCCTTATTTGAATTATAAGCAAAAGCAACCAGACAACTTTAAGCCATCTGGACATCAAGGTTAGATGTTTCAAATTCAAAAATAGGAAAGATTTTTTCCATGAAACAAGGAGGATCATCATCAACAGCTACTTTAAAGAATCAATACAAAGTTATCTAGATGAATCATGATGATCAACTAACCATTATTAACAAGAGATATATAAAAGGATTAAGAATAGTTTAATGAGACACTTTGGCTAAATTGATAAGTTAAGTTACATCCATGAAAAGCTTATATTAAAAGCACTTAGTAACTTGCTTAAAGCATACATTATTCTATAACTTTTATTCTCTAACTGTTTAGATCTCGAGCTAAATCATTTTAGGGCTTTTGATTTATTTTCCTTAAGTGTTTCAATAACTTTTTCAAAATGAGGAAGCGTTGTTAGTGAAAGCAGATATAGGTTTTTCTCTATAGATCTATAGTTAGCCATCTAATAAGCTATACAAGCAGAGCAAAGAGTATTTGAATCCAAGGGTTAGCTAATTATTTGTAACTTTTCTCAATTTATTTTGGATATAATGAAACTGCACTTATGTGGAAGATCGTGTCAACATTAGTGGAGTTGGAAGAGTAGATGTAAGCATAAATTCGAACTACTATAATTCTCTTACCGATTTTTTCTCCCCCATCTCTTTACATTTCTACACATTTATATATTGCTCTTGCAATTAAATCTTAAACATTTAAACTATTTGTATGCCATTAGTAGGAATTAAGAGTGACTTTTATCTTTTCCAGAAAAAAATTCTATTTTTTGCTAAAGAAATCAATTCATCCCTCTCATAATATTTGTATTCGGGACCTACATTATTAATCACCATTACTAAGGGAAGGCTGTATTTTGCACAAGTTTTAATGTGTTGCTTCTTTATTTTTTGCTGAGATTTTTTAGCACAAATTTACTTATTCTTCTACACACATTATCTTATAGGAATCAAGTCTATAGACCGATCACTAAGAGCCCAGCTAAGGGATTGTAAAGCTTCACCCAACAAATCCTAGCTCAAGAACTAGTAAGGGATGAGGATTCATACCAAGGTCAAAGCTTACTGTACTTAAAACAAGCTAAATATAGAACATTGATCAAGGCAAGTATAGTTGCCAACTTGACCTTAGGTAGGTCAATGACTTATTATCTAGCCCTATTTTAGTTTTCTTTAATTTATTTTATATTAAGTTCAATTCACTTAATATAAAATATTCGATATTAAATCATGAAAAAACATTTTTCTTTAAAAAAATGCTTTAGAAAAATATTTTTGGAAATAGTTTAGGAGTTGCTAATTAATAAAACTAGAAAAAAATCAAATTAAAGTTTCTTAGGTAGAAAAAACCCCAATCAAGTCATAAGTCTACTAATTTTCTTAAAAAAAAAAATACATTAGAAAGTTTTAACTACAAAAATGGATTCAAAGGCTAACTTATTAAAAAATTTGTCACCATGTAAAAAATAAAAAATAATAACCAATGCGTTTTTATTTTTATAATTTTTCTAAAAATGTAAAAATATGCATAAATATAAAAAAAATGAAAAATGATTTTTTTATTCATTTTTTAGTACGAATTTTCCTAAAAAGACTAAAAGAAAACAAAAATCTTCCAAATTTTACAATTGCCCTAAAGATACTTATGTATCTATTGATTAAAATCAAACTAATGCAGTTCTTTTTTTTTTAGAAAACTTTCATGAGCTGACAAATTTTATATATGAAAATAGGTTGGATTGACATTGTTATTTTATTTTTTTTATTTAAAAAGACCTAAGCAAACCTTAATTTTTATTTCCAATTTTGAAAGATTCTAAAAAGATACTAATTTTAGAAAAGACTTTAGTTAAGATTTTTATTTTAGAAAAAACAACTACATGACAAAGCAATCTAAAAAACCTTAATTTGTAAAAAATACAATTTTTCAAAAAAAGGAAATTTTCATGCAAAGTCTCTAAAAGATGCAATTTTGGTGAAGGAAAATATGTAAATTTTGTAAAGATGCAATTTTTTTTTAAAAATGTAATTTCTCTAAAAAAAAAGCCATAAAAAATAGGCAAAAAAATGCAATTTTTATCAAAAGACATAATTTTTTTTACCAAAACATGCAAAAAGATGCAATTTTTTATCAAAAGATGCAAAGATGTGACTTTTGTGATAACTATGTAAAATATGCAAAGAACTATCAAATTGTAATAAAAAAAAAAGAAAAAAGAATACATAAAACTTATGTTAACAAAATTCTAATCATGCGATTAAGTGAAAACTAATATGCACATATTGAAAATTCTTAGAAGAACAAAATTAAGAAAGCTAAGAATAATGAAAGTAAGAACTTACACAAAAAATAAATAAAGTTAGTAAGAGATCCTTATTTAAACAAACTATTACATAACAAACTATGAAAACTTAAATTATTAACATAGAAAGTGAAAAGAAAAAATCAAATATCAAAAATTAAAATCAAAACCCATCCCACTTATTCTCTACACTGCGTGAGTAAGGTCCAAAGGATTTGTTGCATCGGTTGGGTTAAGCTCTTAGATTACTTAGTGGAGTTTTATATGAATACGGATCTTTTTCCGAAAAATAATACAAAAAAGGGCCCTATGTAAAAAATATTAAAAATAGCATGCACCTCTACTTTTTCTTGTTTTTTACAATGCATACGCCTTTAGTAATTAATAATTAAACTAAAGGCACATGCATTACATGCACCTTCAGATGCGCCTTCAGTGTAATTCTAAAACATTGATACCACTTATATAAACCCCATACGTACACGCCTGTCCTCATTTTCACTCCAACGAAATTCTAAAACATAGAGAAAACTAGAAAAAAAAAAAAAAAAAACCAAAGTTGAAGTTCTCGTCCAATTTTTCATGTTAGTGTACATTTGAAATAAGTAATAGTCCATAATTTACATTCACAAAATTTTTTTTAATCTTAATGGTAATCCATATTATGCGCTTTTTTTTAGAAAAATTTTTTTTCCTGCGTTACATGTATTAAGTAAACATAGATATACCATAAGTTATCTAATTTATTGATTTTCATAAAATTTTATTATATTTTGTCTATATTAAGGCATTTTTTTGTATTTCAGTTGATAAGTTGTACAAATGTGGATATAAAAAATTTTGACATGTAGATTGAAATTGTTATATAAATATATATTTGGCGTTCGCAAGGTGTTAGGTTGAATTAATGAGTTAAAGTTTGGTTGTACATGATGCAGTTCAACGAGATGACTTCGTGCATTTTGTTAAGTTGTCGCTTGGTATATAGATGAATTTTTTTATGTCATCTAAATATTCGATTCATCATGGCATTACTAAGATGAAAATGGTAAATTACGTTAAAGTTATTATATATGCAAACAGAAATATTGTGATAGATAACTTGAGGTTAGAGTATGAGAAGGATCCCATTAAGAAGCTAAAGATTAGGAAGCATTTGAACTTCTCTCATTTTATTCAGAAAATTTGTGAATGCGCTGAAGTTGACCTAAGTGGTGTTGAAATTGTACACAGGTATCCTTTTTTCCATTATGCCGAAGTTGTATACAAGTTGATGACCATTAGAGATAATAAGGATGTTGAGAATTTCATTGAGATGGCTGAGTCTTTTGGAAAACAGACTATTCAAGAAGTGTACATAAGGCACAACGTGGATTCGAGTAGCCAAGCTGAGCATGAAATACATGAACCAGATAATCTGACCCTTCCAACTCCCAATGTGCATTCTACAATGACCGATGTAGAGTAAACGAATGTGTATCCATCAAATGAACCATACATGGATTTCGCTTAGTACGGGCACGTAAATATCACAGAAGAGCAACTTAACAAAGCATTAGGTCCTATTATCGAACATGGAGAGTTTTATGATTCATTTGTGGAGAGGATACACATGGACATAAATGTCGATGATGATAGGCAGGATAAGGCAAATGGAGATGGTGATGAAGATCCAGTTGGGCTAAAAGTTGACGACGCTGAGGGTTACAAGGATTTAAGAGAATCCTAGGTGAGACCAAATGTTGTCGGCAGTAATGTGCCGATTTAGCCATTTCATGAAGACAACCCAAGCAAGCCCCATTGTCATACTCGTGAAATATTATCCATTGCTAGTTTTAGGACTTTCCACAAATAAATGAACCAGTAAATAAGCTTGTAAAAGATCCTATCTTATTTTACAACAACCAGTACTATGGCAACAGATACGTAACATTTGAGAGAGATGTTAATGAAATGTGCAGTAACATCAATAGTTCCAATGACTTGAGTTTCAGCATGCATTTCGATACCAAAAAAGATCTTATAGATGTAGTGAAGTCGTTCTATATAAGGAACCACTATGGTTTCCATGTCAAGATTTGAAACCAACTGTATATGTGATCTACTATAAGAAGAACGAAGAGGGTTGTTAGTAGAGGCTATGGGATTGTTTAAAGAAAGTGAAGGGTCTTTTCAAAATCACAATTCTAAAGGGCCTACATACTTGTGTGAACTCAATGATGAACCAAGACGATCCTCAAATCGATAGCAACATAATGGCTAGGCAATTCATCAATAGTGTACGAAATAGTCCCTATGTGAAGATACTTGATCTTGTAACTAATGTGCAAAATATGTATAGATATACAGTAAGCAATAGGAAAGCTTTTGAATCCAAGAGGAAGGTTGTTAACATAGTATATGGTAATTGGAAGAAGCCGTGTAATGAGCTACCGAGGCTATTAAATGCAATGAAGGTGAGCAATCTGGGGACATAAGTAGATTAGGGCTAAAATAGTTCGCCAAAGTAAGGCGAATCTCAGTTCAAGTGGGTTTTCTAGACATTCAGGCAGTGTGTAGAAGCCTTCAAATACTATCAGCCTATTGTATGCATCGATGGCACATTCTTATACGAAAAGTATGGGCATGAGTTGTTGATGGCTTATAGCATGAATGGAGAAAATTTAATAGTTCTATTGGCCTTTGCTCTTGTTGACACAAAATCAGCAAAAACCTGGGGGTAGTTCTTGTGGAAGCTTAAAGTGCATGTAGTCAATTAAAAGGGGGAAACCTTATGTATTATATCCGATAGAGCATCCAGCATTGATTTTGGGTACAAGGAACCATTAGTAAGGTGGCAAACTCCATTTGCAGTTTGGAGATATTACCTATGTTACATTACTAATAACTTCAATACGACCCACAAAAACCAATTGTGCAAGAAACTTGTTTAATTTACAGGTGTTTAGGCACAGGAAAGGAAATTTAAATGTTTCATGGAGTTGTAGGCACGAGCTAAGGAGGATGCTCCTACATGGTATGATAATGTGGATTTGGATAGGTAGATACTTGCATATGACGGATATTACTATTTTGAATACATGATATTAAGCATTGTCAAGAGTTATAACTCTATTTTGAAACCGATACATGGATAACTTGTCACTGCACTAGTAAAGAAAATATTTTACAACTACATTGCCAATTGGACGCTAGGAAGGTAATCGATTCTAGCAAGATCTACACTAACTACGCTCTAAGATGTATAAAATGTAGAGAGGGCGAGCAAGTGCACATAAAGTCATTTCATTCAACTTCTAAAATGACCTTTTTGAGAATCTGACTTGCAATTAAAAGATGAAGACAGGCTTAAAGGGAGGAAGAAGGACACATACGATTGACTTCAAGGACCACACATGCACGTGTTAAAAGTAGCAAATATATAGGATCCCCTACTCCCATGCATGTGCTATTACAGCGAATATGAGGGTGAATAGCAAATCGGCAATAGGGCTATGATATAAGTAGGCTAACTAGACAAATTGTTACCAAACTCATTTCTACCCGATTGGTGATGAACTAAACTATTCACAAGTTAGTTTCCCTTATCTCTACCTAAACATTGACTTACTACGAAAGAAAGGTAAACCTAGGCATAAACAATATCACATGGAGATAGACATTAGAGAGTGGTCAAATAGAACTAGGTGCAACACACGTGGGCAGTAACAACATAATAGGAGGAGGTATCCAGAGATTAATAAGGCTAGTATATATTGCTTTTCTATCTAGGCATTATGTGATACTACATGCATAGGCATAATAAGACGTACATTTTTTTTATTATCTGCTAACCATGTTCGTATGTCTTCATAAGATAGATGGAACCAGGACCTATCGATCTACATATACTTACAAGGCAAGCCAGTCACCATTCACAAGCTATCTAGGAGGGTAGGGTCAATAATAACATTCTCATGTACATTCAATTTTTTCATCAAAGTTGTATTACTCGCTAACTTCATTGATCGTTTGTGTAGGAAGCTGCCTATGCACTACGCATGTGGCACAGCGAGATGTCCTTATGTAAGGAAGAGTAGGATGTTCCCATACATCTTAAGCTGGAGCCTTACGTACAGAGGGCTGGTTTCTAAGAAGTTGCACTACTTCCATTTATCGTATTAGACTAGCATCTAATTATGGCTCTAGTTGAGAGATGGAGGCTCGAGACACATATGTTCCAGCTACCCATCGAAGAGGCGACCACCACATTGCATGATGTTAAAGTCTAGTTCGAACTTCCAATAGAAGGGTATAAAGTGGCAAGTCCGATTGAGATGGATGATGAGGAGAGCTGGACTGATGTAAGGGAGAGATTATTGGGTGTCAAGCCTACTCGATGAGGGGTGCTTGTTTATCTCTTACATGGCTGTAAGAGCACTTCCAGGTACTTCCTTATAAGGTAGACGACAAGATGGTTCGATAGTACACGCATACGTGCATACTCACCCTGATGGGGGATTCATGTTTACGGATAAATCCTTTAGTCTTATTCACCTCATGTTCTTTTCATTATTAGAGGACTTCTCTATAGTTGGACAGTTTAGCTGAGGCAGCGCTTCCTTAGCATGCTTGTACCGATAGTTGTGCTTTACCTTGTCATCCAACACTCATGAGCTTGGCAGGGCCGCGATTCTACTTCAGTTTTGGGCTTGGGATAGATTCTCTCATGTCGCCTCGCTTAATCGATAAGGTTTTATTATCGATGGGAATAGGCCATTGGTGACTAGATGGAGGGTAGTGTAAGATATTACTCAGCATCTTATGCATGTAATGGATGTGTACCGTACAAAATTTGACATGCAAATAACACAATAGGTACAATATGATAACTTTTCATATTACCTATCCTTCTGTCAAACCTAAGTGCTAACCCTGTTGTTTTTCTAATTTTTTTTTTCCTTCATTAGATTGTTTGGGAGCCTTATGTGAAGGAGTTGCCGCAATGCTACCTTACTTCTACATTACTGGATGACACATTTGGACTACCTAGGTACTACTCATATATTTCCACATCATTGAATGGTGTTTCCCAGACTATATCATCCAGCGATTTGGTGAATGCTAGTACCCTCCACAGGAGGTAGACACAAATGAATAACTTAACTAATTGGACCTCTAAGGTAGGACGGATGTTGACTAGATCAACATCTAAGCTTGGGGATAGAGACATGGATTCTTAGTACATATCTAGGATCCTCGAAGGGTCGACGAGAGTTACTAGCCGGGGTACAGATAAATCACCTGGCATTACCTTACATACTAGGAGCTGTCGTTGATCGGCTAGTAAGTACATATAATATCATCCATTAGTGGCTCAACTCGTACATGCTTACTGTAATATATTCTACTTATTTCAAGTGGAATCTCTTAAAAGTATACGGCTGGCACTTAACTATCTTACAATGATAGCTATTGTAGATAAGGTACTGTAATTCGTTGAGTAGCATAATAGCTTCACCCTTTACCCACAGCATAAGGGTACATAGTAACTACCCCATGTAGACCATGGCAAAGAGCAAGGACCACCTTTGGACGAGGACATACTGGCTCCTCATGCACCACCTAAGGGTAAAGCCCGAGCTTGAAGAGGTAGGGCTTGATTAGGACGTCGCCAAGCAAACCTCAATGATGATGTCCCACCATATGGCCATCATTCCATAGACCTTAAGCAGATTAGTGGGGGACATAGCACATAACCCAAGTCAGGAGTTACCTTCACTTCGAGAGCTAAATCTAGCTCTAAGGTCGAATCTAGCTCTTATAACTCCTAAGTTTCGACATCATCTTGAGCTTATGAGTCCACTAGCACCTCAAAAGCGACGTTCTACCCTCACACAGTCCTCCATAGGTAAGGGCATCACTTAACTGCAGCCGGTCCCTTCATTCAACCTAGTTCCTCCTAAGGATCTTGATCTTGACGATCTATTACCTCAGCTATGCGGTTACAGGATGGACGAAGGTGTTTGCTTCTATCCCGTGTTGTGAGGACCTTCACACGTCATAGGCAATAATAGATATGTTTTGTCTATTTTTTCTTTTTTTACCATTGTATTGACACTAACATTGAGTCATGACAAATTTTATATATATACTAATTATTTAAAATGAAATTTAGCTTTTATTAGAGATCGCAATTCGTAGCATTCTTTATTTACCCCAGCATTGCAAGTTTCAATTATTTTTTACTGTAACCAACTCCTATGATAAATGGATTATCATTTTATGTGCCTAGTTTTTTCCTACTTACTATCTTTGTTGAGGTGTTCCATTGACTATTATTTCATGCAATTAACTTCTGTAGAAAACTTATCATTCGGTTTCTAATGTATGGGTGAAAGTATATGTTTTATTTGTATGGGATTGAAGAAAATTACTTACATGTGCCATCAATTGCAGTACGCAACACTGAAGGCGCATAGGCACATGTAGTATATGCGCCTTCAGTTCAAATTAAAACACTAAAGGTGCATATACTAGATGCACCTTCACTGTACCAAAAAAAATTTGAAACTTCAAAGGCACATTTGATGCATGTGCCTTCGGTTCAAATTAAAACACTAAAGTCACATCTAATACATGTGCCTTCAATCTATCAAATAAAAAAAAAATTGAAGGCACACTGAAGGCAACAAGAAAAAGTGAAGGCGCATGTACCTTTACTATACCCCATTCATAATATTTTTTACATAAGGCTCTTTTCCATAATATTTTTTGGAAAAGAACCCATATTTATATAAAACTCCAATTAGCGAGGTTCTAATAGTCCGATCAAGTCGAGTCACTACTTCAACCACCTTCCAAGCTTCTTACAACGATTTTTTATTACCAAAATAAATGAGGAATTCGATTTTTACAAGGATTTTATCAATAAAACTTGGTTTAATGATGGTGTTTCAATAAAAAGTAGTGATTCAGGTGGTTTTTATGTTTAAGCAATGGTGGTGGTTTGTGTTTGGTTTAGTGTTGCGCTTAGGCTATACTGCTGTTATGGGACATCAGCTATAGCAGTTGTAGAGTTCACTATAGACTATGCGTAGATGGGTGTGGTCATATGAGGGGCTATTTTGGGCATGTGAATGTAGGTCGGCATTGTATTGTATGAGTAGTAGTCATAAGAGAGAGATCAGGGCTTAGTAGTCGTAGGTGTGGGTTAGTATTGGTTACTCAGGGTTTTGTTGTATGTTGTGCGCGACAAATGTTGGGTTATATGGCGTAAAGGTGTTATGTGTTTAGTGGGAGTAAGGGTGTCAACGATGTTGGGCTGCTGCATGGTGCGAAAGAGAAGGGTGGGTCGGTTGTGTGCGTAAATGGTGAAAGAACACAATCAGGATTGTTGATGAACTGTATATGTTGTTGCCTTGATTCTTGGTCAAATCTCCCCCTTTTGTTTAAAATATTGTCATATTCGAATAGCTTCATATCAAAACCAAGCAGTTGTAAAAGATAAACCCAAGCTTATTATTTCCTCTTAATCCAATTTTTATTACTTTTTAATGTAAATCGTTTAAAAAATGGTATCATTTGATAGTTTTTAACATAGATTTACATCAAAACTAATAAAAAAAATGATCGGTTCAACCTAGATTTAAAATTGCCACAGCTTTCTCTCTCCTTCTTGTTCGTTGTTGCACTATCTAAAGCTTGAGAAGAGAATCACATGAGCAGCATAAAAAAGAAGTGCACTTGGTTAAACTCCAACACACAACTTATTGGATGATAGACGTACCTAATAACCAATTGAGCTAGCTGTTTTTCTCTCATTTATTCATCCTTTTAAATTATTCTTATTATATCTCATCTAGGCCGACTTTACTAACTCAAGCCTAGTTTGTTCCAAATTAGTTTTAAAGTGACCCAAAATATACATAGCAAGTAATTTGGCAACCTAAGTTTAAGTTAATAAATTCTGAATCTCATTTCAATTAGTCCGATTTGAATAAAAGCCCACTTCATGAAATCAAATATTTTACTAGACTTTTCCTAAAATATTTTCTAATGAAGCCTAATTTCTTAAAGACTCAAAATTTATTAAATTACATGTATATTTTGAATATTGCTTGATCTAAACCTAAACAACTTGATTGACTTAGACTTCTTACGGCACTCTGTATTTTTTTCAATATTTTGTACTTTTCAATTTTTTATTTTTTATTTTTTTGTATTTTCCCCTATAAATCTAGCCTAAAAAGAAAATAATCTAAAGTAAAGAGTGGTAAAATGAGGTACCTATACCTATAGAAGTTGGATGACCCCACCTGTCACGTCCCGAAGCGATAGAGTCGTAATAACCCCGTCGTATAAACCATTTTAAGATAGAAGTTGACCTTACAACCGCTATCTTAGACCTAATCTACACAAGGCGTCTACGACTAACCCGCTTTGAAGTAAATAGTTTGTAATTTAAATAAATCATTTACCTAAGAAGGTGAGGAAATTTATATATATTCATGATAATTCGGTTATTACATTATTCAAAAATGAAAAGTAAAAACATATGTGTTGATTCTTTAATGTTTTTCCTCACTCCCCAGGATCCAGCAGTTGCTAGCTTCAAAGTAGTTGTTTGCAGCTTCTTAGTCAGCACCTGCACAACGTCTATAGGGATGTAACCAACCACAGCTCAGTAAGTTAGGATGGAAGACTTAAAACTATACCATAAACGCAACAAGGTTTTCAATCAACTTATTAGGTGCAATGCATGTACAAGCAAATGCCATCGCACGACGTTGTCCGGCCCGTCGTGAGATTATAGAAATTGCGCCCGCTTTAATTTAGGTTGAGGAGTTACCATTAATGCAACAGCTCACGACCAAACCCAGGCTTGTGCAATGGAGTCCTCGCTCCTCCTACGACTACCTTTGAACCACTGACTTCACCCTCGCCGTGACCTCCTCTCCTAGCACTTAGTTTGGCTAAGGATGAAGAAAGGACCAATTACAATCCTACACTATCCCTTTCGAAGGGGTCGGTATTTGGCCGGAGAGTCCTAAGTTCCCCTAACGGGTTGCCATGCATGTCCGATTATGATTACTGGTCGAATATTTGATTAAGTCTAGTTTAGGGTGATTAATCATTTCATACAAATCATACAATACATACCAAAGCAACAAATAGAATCATAGCATCACCCATAATCAAGCACATACATACATCCAACTATCTAACAAGCACAACTAAGCATAATCTCAAGCCTCCGAAAATACAGCATTGTATTAATCATAACTTACCTCGACTTCTCGCTCATTCACTCGAGGTCCGATATGCTCAGGCCATCGCCGATCATCCCTATAATACAAACGTGGTTTCAGTTTTTCATATAACTATTATAGATTCATTTTATCATATAACGCTTATTGTTATGTTTTGTTTAGGGTTTAATATGCCTAATTATCTAGGCCTTAAGTCTTTTACAATTATTCTAGGTTTCGGGTTAGGTTCGAGTTCGGTTTTCGTATCGATTTTTAAATTAGGTTTTAGTTCGATTTCTAAGTAGTATTTTATACTCCAACCTTAGAAATTTGTTTCAACTCATAATGTGAAATTAATCACATTATTTCCCGATCTCCTAAATACCATCATTACCCCTAGTCAGTATTTATTTTACCCGGTACACTTAAATCCGTATTAATGTACCAAATTCACTCATAATATGAAAAATTTTTACATTTTTCATATAATTACATAAATTCAAGTTTCGTATCAAATTTATTGTACATTTTTATTATTATCAAAATTTCAATTTTTATTATAATATTTTCTATTTATTATATTCTAATAATTACATATTATGTATTATTACCTTTTATGTATATAATACACTTCTAATATTTCTATCACTCTAATTATCGTCTCTAAACACCAATTATCATTTCAAAATGTCTAAATTCATCCTAAGTCAAATTTTACTCCTAATTACCCTAATTTCCAAAATTAACTTAAAATTTACTATTTTTCCGTATTACTCATTTACTACATAATTAACCTAATAATTACATTTAACACCCTAAATGCTACAAGTATCATACTCCATCAGATTAAAACATTCTAAAACATGTACTTATTCACTAAATCAGTAATTTATCATCTAGTTACTTTAATAACCCTAAATTACCCATTTTATGCCTTATTTTAAGGCCTAAAAATTATCTGAAAATTTCAAAAAATAATTTTTGAAAACAGGCTTCATAGCACTATTCTATATCATCTAATTGGTCTACACAAAAATTTTGGGCTCGAAAATACACTCCTAAGGTTATTTATTTCTAAATCGAAACATGCTCGGTTTTGCATGATTTCTTAAGGACCCTATATCACAAGACATATTTTCATCAAAATAATATTTTTCCTAAAAATTAAATACAAAAATATTTCAGAATAACAAGTTTTATAATTTTCTAAGAATATTTACTATTTTTTCAAAATTACACAAAATCGGGCTGGAAATCGAACTCACCGATTTGGGTGGCTCTAGCCACCGTAGGTGGCCATGGGTATGTCGGCCCACTTGGGTGTTGCCACCACCGTGTGGTGGTGGTAATCATCCATTCCCAACTGCCCGTTGGGTCTAGGTTCTCCTTTGTGGCCCTAACTGTACAATTTTCATTTTCTTTTTTTTTTTCTGAACTTTCTCTCAAATTTTCGAGTCTCTATTTTTCTCTAATGCTAAACTATCCAAATGAGCTTCTGAATTTTTTTCCCTGTTTAAAGAGCTTTAGGGAATTTATTGTGCATTAAATTGGACAAGACAATTGCTTTATCCCTTAATTTTTGGCTTTTGTGTTGTCTTAATTTAATTAGCTTATTTTTTTTCTTATTTTTCCTAGCTGCCACAACCTATATTTGGATCATTCCTTATTTTTCCTGATTTTTATTTATTTTTATTTAATTAATTATGAATTTTCTTTAATTATTTAGTATGATTTTAGCACATTACGCGTATTTTAAGTAATTACGCGTATTTCTACATACATGTAAATTCATATATAGTACAAATAAATATTCCTAAATATTATTTAGGTTATTTTATGATTTTTAGTATACATATAATTTATCTCGAGTGATTTGTTAAGTGCTAGAATGCATTTTACGCATTTTCGATAAATAACGATTATATACTTAAAATTTGAAAATTTTGTAGTCTCTTATTTTATTACTTATTTCCTTAAATTCAAACTTACGGGATCAGTTTACTAATATTCTAGCTTTACTTTATAATTTAGGCTCGATCGGGTCTTTCAACCGATCGAAACCTCAGATTGCTAATTTTGGGGCTTACACCACCTCATTGTAACACTTGAATGCTAAGCTAACTAAAGGCCAAGGTGAGCTATTTGTCATCCACCCCGCCTAACCTAGTTTAAGTGAATTGATTTGACGTCCTTAGAGCTCTCGTTAATAACAAATTGTCCATCCAGGCTATCAAGCTATTTGAAGTCCTAAGCATCAACTCCGCTAGGGACCATTTGGATGTTCTTCTCTTTCCAACTTTTGTCGAAGGAATCAATCCAAGTTTGACATGTATCACTGTAGTAGTGGATCCCATGATGAATCTTTTGACATTCTAGCGTTTTGTCTTTTTCAATTTATCACTTTGGGTTTGTATACAAGGAATCTCTTTTGTATTTTACCCTTTTGGTCGTTTCCATTTGTGATCCCTAGTAGCTATGTATAAAAGCCACCATTGTACATCAACAACATCAGCTTTTTTTTCCATTAATAGAATATACAAAATCCTTTACTTGAGAGCATTTCCTCTTAAGCTCCTTGCTCTTATCTAATCCCTTTAGTAAGAGTTAGAGGTGAGTGACCCTAGTAAGTGGGTCATAAGTCATATCAAAGGCTTATTAAACCATATAGGATTTATAGGTACGTAATATCCTTTAAGTAATTGGTAAGTTCTTGCTAGCTTTTCATTTTATTTCTTACTTGTTCAATGTTTCGCTTGTATTCTCACTACAAGGCATACCAACTTTGCTAGTATCAGAGCGTAATTCTGAAGAGGGTATATGAGGTATGGTTAAGTACTATTATTATTTCAAGTGTAGAGTTACTATCAGCAGCCGCTATGTTATGTCGTGGCTGCTATATGATTTGAAGTGTTGGTATGTGTGGCTATATCAAAGTTGTGTGTTACAGTGGGTATCAAGTAGTATTGAAGTTACTAAAGTGGGTTTCCTAGTTACTACTATGAAGTAGATGGTGTTGACGTAGCTATTGGGCTTGCATAAGGTAACGTATTAAAGTCACTCTCATAGGTAATGATGTTATAGGCTTCGAAGTTACTAGGTGTCATTAGTTGTCGAGTGCTAATTGTAGGCTATGGAATGATTGTGGGTTGCTATGGTATTAATTCTGTAGTTATTGAAGTTAGTGTGATGTTTCTATGAGTGTTAAGTTGTTATTAGTATTAACTAGAGTACTCTACTGTGGAATAATGACCAACTCTAATGTTCAAGTCATTATAGGAGACAATGACAGCGAAGTACCTAATCAAGGAAGGTAGGACAAGCTAACTCTTAGATCAATTAATGACAAGTTAGATAAACTTATCAGCCTGATGGAGGGTTTACTTATGGCTATGTGGAACAATGGAAGAATTGGAATAGCTACTTAAGATGATGGCTAAGCCATGCAAGATAGGCAAGACTTTTAGGGAAACTAACCTAATTACCCATCTTGGAATGTCCGGGTTGGAGGAGTATAGAGGCAAGCTCATAGAAGGATTATTCTTAATGAACTCAAAGAGGAAGATGAAATAGATGATGAGGAGTATTTTTATGTTGAGGAGGGTAGTGTCTAAGCTCCCTAAGGTCTTTACAATGTCAAAGTCCAAATGCTAACCTTCTCCAAAAGCGATGACATAGTTGTATGCTTAGAATAGGAAGAAAAAGTAGAGAAGGTGCTTAATTGTTATTAGTATGTTGAAGACATGGAAGTCCATCTTACCGCCTTGGAATTCTCCAGGTATACAATAATGTAGTGGAAAAACTTAGTGGCTACACGAAGAAGGGATGGCCAATGTAGAGTTAAGAACTCAGAAAAGATGAAGAGACTACTACAAAGAAGATTTGAGTCCTACCTATAAGAGACTTTTGAAAAGTTATAGGAGCTCAGACAAGGAACAGATCAATGGATGAGTAGATTAAGGGTTTCGGATGTTAATAATCCATCATGATGTAGATAAGCCCAAGCCTCGAACAATCTCAAGGTTCATTTCTGGGATAAGATATCAAATAAGGAATATAGTTGAAGTACAACGAATCTTTACCTTGGAGGAAGCTGTAAAGATTGCTTAAAAGGTCAAGAAACAAAAGAGGAACAATCTCTTTCCACCTAGTCCTACCCAGCCTATCCCAACTTATTGAAGGAAAGACTAAGCTGAAGAGCCAACCTATTGAGAGGCTTACTAAGAAAAAGTTTGAGTAAGGCTAGTTTTCTAAGAGGAAGACTAATATGGTTAAGTGTTTTAAGTAGCTTGGATATAGACACATGGCCACCTAATGTTTAAACAGACAAGTCGTGATTATAAAAGGGGACGAGGTACATAATGTCGATGAAGATGAGCTGGTTGAGCCAAAAGATGAGCAAGACACAAAAGACAAGACTAATGTCTATGTCATTTAGGTAGAAGCATGTATTTTAATTCTTAAGACTACAATGACAACCATATTGACATCTAAGGAAAAGCAACATAAGAACCAGTTTCACTCCAAGTGCACCAACTTGAAGGCGGAGTGTACTATTATCATGGGTAGTGGTATTTATACCAATGTGGCTGCATAATCCCTTATATAGAAGCTAGGTTTGCCAATCTCTAAGCATCCTAAGCCCTATAAGCTACATTAGCTCCATGATAAGGGCATACTCCATGTCAACAAACAGTTGAAGATGTTGTTCACTGTTGGGAACTTTTATAAAGATGAAATACTATGCAATGTTATTCCCATTAGTGTCCTACAGATGTTCCTAAGGTGACCTTAGTTGATCAATTAACGTGTTATGTACAATGATTGTAGGAATACCTATGACTTCACTTAGGATAGGAAGAAGATTATGCTGCAACTCATGGCTCCAAGCCAAGTTAGTGAATTACGTAATCAACTCACTCAAGCTACTTAGAAGAAGGCTCTAATCCTTTCCCATAATAAATTGGAAGAAGCAATGAAGGACGATAAACAAATGTTACTATTGATCTAAAGACTACTAAAACTACAAGAATTAAATCAGTGTTCAAAGAGGTAAGTTTGTTAATTGATGACTTGACTAACCTATTCCCTAAAGAGTTACCTCAAGGACTACCTCTAGTTTGGGGGATAGAACACTATATAGACTTGCAACCCGATGCTTCCCTATCAAACCGACCTAATTATAAAATGAACTTAGAGCAGGCTATTAAGCAACAGAGGCACGTCAATGAGTTTATAGAGCACAACTATGTTAAAGAGAGCATGAGTCCATATATTATGCCCACTCTACTCGTTCTAAAGAAAGATGGTTCTTAACATATGTACATCAATAGCTAAGTTATCGACCATATTACTATCAAGTATAGATATCCCATATCTAAGCTTGATTACATGTTAGCTAAGCTCCATAGTACTAAAGTATTCCAAAGATCAACCTCAGGAATGGCTACCACTAGATTCATGTGAGACCAGAAGAGCAATAATAGACTGCAAACTAAGCATAGCCTCTATAAGTCGTTAGTCATGACCTTTAGACTAACAAATACAGCAAGCACGTTCGCAAGACTCATGAACCATGTCATGCGACCTCTAATCAGGAAGTGCATGGCTGTGTACTTCAATGATATCTTAATTTATAATGCTAACCTGTTTGATCATGTAGAACATCTCCAGTCTATTGTCAAAATACTCTATGTTGAAAAAATGTTTAGAAGTTTGAAGAAGTATACATTTTACTAGCACAAAGTAATCTCTCTTAGATTTATAGTATCTTGAGATGGAATCCAAGCTAATGTAAAGAAGCTTAAAGCTGTCCTAAAGTAGCTAACCCTAAAGAATGTCACTAAGGTGAGGAGCTTCAATAGACCCACCTCATTTTACAGGCTGTTCATTAGAAACTTCAATACTATAGCGGCACCCTTGACATGTTAACTAAGAAAAGGGATAGATTCTAACAGAATGAGTAAGATGAAAGGAGTTTCCAAGAGATCAAGGAGAAGTTAACCTCGGTCGAGTGTTGGCTCTACCTAACTTCGAGAAACCCTTAGAGCTGGAGTGTAACACTCACATTGTTACTCCTCGAAAGCTATTAAGTTGTAACAGCCCATCGTGTATATCAATTTTATGCCAGAAATTATCTACTCGATCGTTAGCATAACCCTGATATACACAAGGATCATATGACAAACCGCTTTAAATTACTCATAGTCAGACAAATAAACTAAAAGTTTTATAAATAGCAAACATATATTCACAATAAACTAGGTACAGTATATCAATAAAAGTACACAGCATGTTCTCGACTCAAAAGTAGGAATCTTACTATATCACCTAAGAAACCTAACCGATTTCAAAAAAAAAAAAAAGGTTCTAAAATTATAGCTTAGCATCTGTTCTTCCTCACTCAAGCCCAGTTATACCCTTTGCACACCTAATGATGATCATCTCGTGGTATGGTTACTTAGAACCTATAAGCAAATCTATAGGGGAGTGAGCAAACCACAACTCAATAAGGGACAAGAGGCAAAAAGTATATATAGGCTGAGCAAAGCAACCAAGTTATCAAACAATTATTTCATGCAAAGCATGAACAAGCAATGTGCCTTCTGTACAATGTTATCCAATTAGTCATGAAGTCAGAGAAATTACACCCACTCTAACTCGGGTTGAGGAGTTATGATATAACCGCCACAATTCCAATCATAAAGGCTGTGATGCCCTCTTATGGCAAATTCCAAGTTTATTTAACGGAGATCCTTGCTCCTTATGAAACTATCTTCGAACTAACATCTCTAACGTTGCCATAACCTCCTCTTCTATTACTTAGTTCAATAAAGGGTGGGGAAAGGCTAGCTTACTATACCTCATCAAAGGCGTTGAAATTTAGCCGAAGAAATCCTAACCGTTCCCTAGTGGGATGTAATGCATGTCCTTTTATAGTTTTAAGTTGTATTTCAATTAGTTTGGTTAAGGATGATCAATCAATTTGCAACACACCAAACACGGTCAAGCAACATGGCAAAACATGTAGCACAGCCACCAATCAACACCTTAGTAACTAAGCACAGGTATAGCATGCGCACAAACAACTATTTACAACAACAAGAGAGCATAGACTCCAGTCTCCAAAAATGTTACTTACTTGTATTGATGTTCACTCTAACAAGTCCGTTGCATCAGCGTTCTTTTCACTTAGAAGTCCTATATATATATATATACACACACACACTAAAACTTAGATTTAGTTTTCGTAAGATCTACAAAAACATTAGGGTTTTATCAACTCTTTGTATTATCATATAACTTGATTGAAATACTATTTATATAGTTGTTTAATAGAATAATCTTGATATTTTTACTTTATTTTACTATATCTACTATAGATACACATACACAAACACATATATATCTAAAGTATCTTATTCATATATTATGAAATATAGATATATTTATAGATGTGCTTAATTATTATAGCTTTATTATATGAGTTCTATTAACTAATATTAATGGATATACATAATTATAGTATGGATTTCAATATATCGTTTCAATTGTGTAGAAAAATATATTTTATTAGTCAAATTACGTACCAATTATGGAAAAGTCATCATCGGACAATAATTTTTCATAACATTATAGAAAGTACCTAGTTTACTACCTATAGTTATCAAATTATCAAAAATTTTACTAACGTTGATATCATTAGATCGTATGAGCTCGAAGATATGTAATACGTATTCTATTTCAAATGATAATTTATAAATGATATTTTTAATTTTACTACACATATAAACCTATATAGCAATCATTGTCACATTATTTCTATATTATCTAAATAAAATGTATTTTATGTAATTTCCTAACAAAATGTTGTAAAACATGTATTATCTACCCCTAATACGTGTATATCTTAACTTGGGCCATATAATATTGCAAATTAAAACAAAAAGAAAACTTCTAATTAAATCTGAACAAAGTAAGAAAAATTATGATTTTATTAGATAATCAACATATTTTATCCTAATTTCACTAAAAACATGTCCCAATTAGTAAATTAACTCATGCAATTAGGAGAATTCATAATAAATAGCTAAGATCCTTAAATAAATCTCAAAAAATTCCTATAACCTTGTAAAAATATATGGAATTCAATCAGCAACTTGTTCCATGCAATTGAGGTTATTACCTAAATATTCAAAATTACGTTTTTTTCCCTTAAATAAAGATTAATTAATCAAATAATATCTTTTTCATGCAAATTAATTTCCACAATGTCTTGACATTATTATAAGTGTCCAGAAGTCCTCATATATCATTTTTATCAATTATTTTTATAAAAATCAATGTATTTGAAAAAAATTCTAATTTTAGCAATTTTTAGGGTCAAAATACAATAAATATTAGATATGTATGAAATCAAAATCGAGCTACACACATTAAATTAGATGTAATGGGGATCCTATAAAAAAAATTTAAGCCTAAAACAATATCGTTTAATATATTTATTTTTAAATTATAGATTTAAATGAACAATGCACTTTATTAAGGAAGTATATAAAATATTTAAAATTTTATCAAACTAGATTTACAATGTGAAAGTATATGTAAAATAACTTAGAAATAATTTTTTTTTTAAATTTTAATAATTAATTAAATATTTTTAGAATTTAGTTGAAAAACAAGGCAAAATTTAAAACCCCATGTTCGTTGAAGCTTCGGTAAGTGGCAACTAGTGAGGGTATGTCGACAGTGCTAGGCGGTAGGTGTCCCACTAGGGGCTAGTGGGGTTTCATAATAGGTGGTGGTTTGGGTTGGGAATAAGCTTACGTCAATCTCTACTCTGTTTTTCTTATTTTATTTTCTTTTTTTCAAATTTTCCTATAAGTGTCCTAAGTTATAAAATGTTCGAAATGGTGGCTTAAGTCCTATTTATAGTTGTTAAGATCGATTGAAATTTTCCTTAGTAATTAAGTAATTTTTTTTTCTTATTTTTAATGCATGAATTCAAGTAAGAGGTAGCAAATTTCTATCTAAATTTTCTTTTTATGCAACTACTTGATGCCTTTTAGGCCTATTTGGTTGATTCCCAAGTAGTTCTAGATTTTTCTCTTGGTTTTTAGTTGAATTTAGTCAGTATTTTGATAATTTGTGCATAATATATTATTATTTAATAGTTTTGTTAATATATGTATATATATTCTATATACTTGATACTTATTGTCACGTCCTAAACTAGAGAATCGTAACAACCATGCCGTGTAAATAACCCTATTATGTAAACTAACTTACGCTAAAAGCTAGTCACCTTAGTTGCTAATATAAGTATAGCCTACACAAGGGGCTTACCATTCCTCTACTTGGAAGCATCATCTTCAATACCTGGTAAGAAGCAACCTATGATATAATTTTTCAAAAGAGGTACTGAAAATAGTTTTATAACTTAAATATCTGAGGAAACATCAAGTTTTATAAATAGTATGAAAAATGAAACCTTGAATTTAATAAAAATCTTAAGAACTATATTGTTAGGAAAAGATAAAGTGTCTGAAGAACACTAGGCTAAACTCAGGGGTGGAGGAGGTTGTGAATTGTGTTCTTAGGACAAATTGCAATTCTTTTCAAAATTACCTATTAAATACAATAGAAAGGATGATCAAAACAACGATAAACTAATAATAAATACAGAAATTAAAAAAGATAGGGATAGAAAAGATCAAGCCTAGATATAATGTAGAGTTCGGATAGCCCTCTAGTCTCTACAGACCCACAAATGCCTCCAATCGAGGACTTTACACCACTTTATTCATCTTTCAATACAATACTCAAAGAGCTACATAAGTTTATAGAATCACTATCACACACAATAATCTTAAGTGTAATGCTTTTCTCTCTCAAGATTGCAAATACAAGAACTCTCAAGTACTATACACTAAGTCTTATTTGATTACAAGTAAAGAGTACAAGAGACAAATAATAAGTAATAAAGCCAAAGAATGTAAGAGAATGTCTTTTGTTTGTAGTAAAATATCAACTCTTTTTTTTTTCTTTAGTCGAGTTGTTGAGCATTTATATCAACTCATTCAATTCTTCTTTTTATTATACATTAAATGCTCCAATAGCTACTTTAAACAAGCTTACCAGTATGATAATATCATCCTCTTACCATCATGATGGTAAGTAAGACTACTGTCGATAAGAACACTAACATGTATACTAGCATGCCAGCTGGTGGAGATCAGAAAGCTTTTCTTCTTATTATCCAGGACTTTACACCGTCAGCCTAATTCTTTCTTACGCTGTCATGCCAATAGGCGAAAGTTCTCTTGAAATCAATTTTAACATACAAAGAACAACCACACTTTGCAATCTAACTTCAAGAACATTTGATCATCATTCAAAAACTAAATATCTTGTAGAGTTAATTGAAGTATTTAATCATTAAGCAAATTAATCGATCTTATTCAATTAACTCAATATAATCAAATAATAATAAGGTTAATTGTCCACTTTTATTTTGTTCTCATCAAAATCAATTAGTAACCTTTGGTTCAACAATCTCCCGCTTTTTTTATGAAGACAAAACTCTTATATACTGAATAATTCCCCTTCAATTTAGCATTTGGTTTCAAGATATTTGGCATCTAAATAAGATTAAGGGAATGATTGCAAAAAGAGAGTATTAATGTGTTAGGGCACTAAAATTCACTTCTTATTAACTTTACATATAAGATATATCAAACTTACAAAAACTCAAAATATGCCAAGGTTATAAGATAAGTTCAATATCATCTTTTGAGCAACTATTATCAATTCTACTTAATATACGTGTTATCAATTCAACTTGATACACTTTTTAACTTCCTAATAACTTGAATATGTCTCCTCCTTTGGCCTCATCAAAAAGAGGAGGATCCATGCGACAAAAAGAGAAGAGGATTCAAGTTAAAATTTTAGCATAGTCCTAGATGAAGGCTTAGGGTATGTCCCCTCCAAAAAAAGAATAGAGAACCTACAACGAAGCAATCCAATAATGAAGCAACCAGCAAGAATTCTTAAAAGCATCATAGGATAATAAAACTATGCAAGAGCCATTCATGCTTAGGATAAAGAAGTAAATGTATCACAAAACATATGAGATCGGAGTCATGAATAACAAGGGTCATCAAAGACCAAAATATAACAAAAACACAAAAAGGAAATGTAATATGGCCAAAGGCCAACTCCATAACATAACATGAAGTAAATATGAGAAATAAACTGAAATTGGCAAATTAAGCATCAAGTGGAGCATCATCTGGAGGAGGAAAAAGGCAAGATGGGCAATGATAATTCATCTCGAAATGATTGTAGAGACCATAAAAGCTACTGTGAATGTGATCATGAAGGTCCTCTCTAAGTTGATTGAATTGCATCTCTGAGTATTGATAGAAGGAGTGCTGAGATGCTAAGGGAGCAGCCAAATCAAAAGTAGGAAATCCAAAGTCAGGAAGAGGCTGGTGGGAAGAGCCTATAGGAGGAGAAGGAGAAGTAGCAACATGAGTAGTAGGTTGACCAAAGGGACCATGACTATTATGACTTCCTAGCTCATCAAAAGATTCAATAGGTTCTAGTGTTTCACGCTTAGAGCCAAGATCAAGTGGAGGAAAGGGTTTCTTTCTAACCCAATTGTTGCTGGTCTTCTTCTAAATTCCTTGATAGATGTCAACTAATTTAAGGTGCTTGACTTGATTTACCCATGGAGGTATAAGGAATTGAACTCCCTTGTGGATTAGCAATTGATTAACCAACCTCCCAAACCTTAGGAAACCTTAAGAGGGGTTATTTATGACATGCTTAAAACACCAAACCACAATGTTAAAGAAGTTAATTTGTTTGTTCATGAAGAGATAATAGAGGAACCATAAGTCTTGATAGGTAACATTTAACTATTGGCCTCAACAAAGATAGTAGTTATTGATTACAATTTGGTGAAGGATCTTGGTCCTAAGGTCAAGTTGAATAGCAGCTAATTCTTTTGCCTTCACCCAGTTTCCTTCAATACCATTATGTCTAAAGACCTGTCCGTAGAACATAATATTATAGAAATTGACACTAACATTAGTTCCCCCAACAAAAGCGCCAATAAAACTACAAATATCCTCAGGAGTGATGGTTACTAGTGTTCCATAAACATAAGTGTACAAGACGGTGCGGTGTAATTTGTTAATAGGATTCATTTTTAACATAGGCTGACTTTAGTCATCTAAAGAATTAGACATATTACAATAGAAATACTTGATAGCATCATCATGTACCTTGTTAAGAAGCAAAAGGATGTCAAGGACATAGTTGGAGATGACCCTAAGAACAACTAAAATGCGAAACTATTCGAGCACTTGTTAAGGATAGAATATGCTAATGTCTACTTCTAAGTTTGCAAACTTCTCAAATCTTTGAGTATGGTGAAGTGTAAGAAAGAGATAGTAGTCAAACTTGAGGAGTGCTAGACCACAAGCAGTTCTCGGTAGCATGGTGGACAGAAGTAGGTGAAGATGAAGGAGATGGAAGAGGAGAGGATGGGTAAGGAAGGCGAGACTGTATATGGTAGAAGTGGGACTGATGGTAGAGGCGTGAGAACGGAGGTCGCAACGTAACAGTGGATAGGAGTTTTGTAGAGAGAGAAAGTCACATGAGGGAGAAGATGAGAGTGAGATGGGGGGATGAGAGATTAAGTGAGTTTGGAGATGATTAATAAGAGAAAGATAGGATTTTGAGGGATAAAAGATGATAAATCAAAGAGAGAGAAAGAGTTTAGGGTTAGAAAATGAGAGAAAAAGGAGATGAAGGAGAGAGAAGCATCAAGCACCTTTTCAACTACACCTAGAAATGAAGGCACCGACATGATGACAATGGAGAATGCTAGCATAACGATAAGTAGAACAGAATTGATTCCAAGTCTCTATTTAAAATAGTATACCAACATGATGGTACCAAGGGATACCGTCATGCCAACTCATCAAACAGAATTGATTTTAACTTCTTATCTAAAGGAGTATACCTGCACGCTAGTACTGATGGGCGCCATCATGCCGGTATTCTACAATTCTGCAGAATCTTGGTGAAGTCCACTTCATTTTTCCAAGTTATTAACTCAAGTTTATTTTACGTGATTTAATGAGTGTTCTAACACTTCAAGCAAGTTTATTTGAGTCCATTAAGACTTGAAAAACTTAAGTTTGAACTAAATTCCTAAGAGTTAACCAAATCAAATCCTAAAAGCTATGAAGTTCACAACTAAGTGAAAGTTGCATATATGAGCAAGTTATGTGCATAGGCATTGAGTTTTTACACCCTAACACTTGAAGCAAGTTTCAAATACATATTTGAGCATGGTTAGAACACAACATAGCTTTAAGGTTCTATAAATTGTAAAATCTACTTAAATCTCATAAGATCAAAAGTTAAGCATGCAAGTAGCTAGAGAGTAAGCAAGGATCCTTCCTCAAATTCAAGACAAGTTTATGCTTCAAATATGTTTGAAAGATATCAAAAAGCATAAAGGATGCAAGATCAAACCAAGCAACATTCATATAGACACAAATTAGCATGAGATGTTCCAAATAGCACTTAGTTCTTAATAAGGGTCTACAGAGGTCAAATTTCCAGAAAATTGAGATTAAGTTAAATTAACCACTCAAACATAATTTATGGATGAAAATAGACATGTAGAGCCCAATTTTGGGCACGAAAACCAATGTATGATAAATTTGCACATATTTGAACTTAAATAAGCATGAATGACTTCAAGTGTGCCTAAATCATGTCAAACATCATGTTTTATATATGAAATCCATATGATCATGTTTCTTGGTCCTCATAATATGACTTTTGCTGGTTAACCTACTTAATATATTATTTTTTCTCAAAAACACTATCTTGGTTCTTATGTACCTAGCATTCATCTTGCATAATTATTCCCAATTATCTCCTTAATGTGAAAAATCTATCCTCACTCATGGATTTTGTGAAGATATTAGCTATTTGGTTGCTAGTGTCAACAAATTCTAAGCATATATCATTATTTCATGCATAATCATGGATAAAGTGATGCCTTATTTCTATATGCTTAATCCTTAAGTGTTGAATTGGATTTTTTGTTAGATTTATTGCACTTGTATTGTCACATCTTGTTAAGACATTGGTAAATGTTAGGAAATAATCATGCAAAGTTTGTTTCATCTATAAAGCTTAAGCACAATAACTACTGATAGCCACATATTCAGCTTTAGCAGTTGAGAATGCTACTGAGTTTTGCTTCTTTGAATTCCATGACACTAATGAGTTACCAAGAAAGTAACATGTGCTACTTATGCTTTTCCAATCAACTTTGCAACTGGTGAAGTCGGTATTAGAGTAGCTAACAAGATCAAATGAAGTGAACTTGCAATACTGCAAGCCAATTTCAATAGTATCTACAAGATACTTGAAGATGCATTTGATCGCATTCAAGTGAGATTCTTTAGGATAAGATTGAAATCGTGCACACAGACACACAGTAAACATAATGTTAGGCCTAGATGTAATTAAATATAAAAGACCTCTTATCATGCCCCTATACATCATTTCACAAATGTTCTTTCCACTTTCTTCTTTATCAAGTTTTAGAGTGGTGCTCATTAGAGTAAGCCTAGTCTTACAATTTTCCATTTTGAACCTTTTTAAGAGCTCCCTAATGTATTTGGCTTGGTTGATAAAGGTTCCATTTTTTATTTGTTTAACTTAAAAACCTAATAAATAGTTGAGTTATCTCATCATACTCGTTTCAAAATGATTTTTCATAGATTGGACAAACTCGTTAACTACATCCATATGAGTAGCACCAAAAACAATGTCATCTATGCATATTTGAACAATTAACATATGAGCATTGTGTCGCTTAATGAATAAAGTTGTGTCAAGTTTCCCTCTAATAAAGCCATTATTTATCAAGAAGTTACTCAATCTTTCATACTAAGCTCTAGGAGCTTGCTTAAGTCCATACAAGGCTTTATTGAGTTTATATACATGCTTTAGGAATTCATTATCTTCAAACCCTAGTAGTTGCTCTACATACACTTCCTCCTTGAGATAACCATTTAGGAAGACACTTTTAACATCCAGTTATATAGTTTAAAGTCTTTATATATAGCAAATGCTAAAAGCATCATAATGGCCTCTAATCTAGCAATCCGAGCAAAAGTCTCATTGAAATCAATTCCCTCTTCTTAATCGTAACCTTTAGCAACTAAGCATGCCTTATTTCTTGTTACTACCATCTAACTTGTTTCAAAACACCTATTTGGTTCCAATTACCGGTCTATCATTTAGTTTAGGTACTAAGTCCCATACCTCATTTCCAGTAAATTAATTTACCTATTCTTAAATCCAAAACTCATCCTTTAAAGCTTCATCTATGTTTTTTGGTTTAATTTGAGATAGGAACACTATATTACTTAGGTTCTTAAGAGAGGCTCTAGTCTGCACCCTATTAGATAGTTCTCCTATTATTAGATCCTTAAGGTGATGTTTTACAAGCTTTCATTTTCTAGGTAAGTCTATGTTAGAATTGCAATAATTCCATCTTGCCTAGAAGATTCCTTCTCATTTGAAATGGATTGATCCTTGTTAAGACCAAGACCTTTCAATTGAGCACCAATGTTTTCTATTTCATCATTAGACTCTCTATATGCATATTTATTGTCAAATGCAACATGAATTGACTATTCTACAACAAGAACTCTTTTATTATACATTCTATAAGCCTTATTAACAAGAGAATAACCAAGAAAGATGCCTTCATCCGATTTTGAATTTAATTTTCCAAGTTATTCGTTTCCATTATTAAGAATGTAACACTTTGTACAAAAAGGATGAAAATATGATATGTTAGGTTTTTTGTCTCTCTAAAGCTTATAAGGGGGTTTTCTTAAGAATAGGCCTTATGAAAACTCAATTTGATATATAACAAGCGGCATTAATGGTTTTGGCCTAAAAATACTAAAGTAGATTATTATCACAAAGTATAGTCTTAGCCATTTCTATAAGAGTCATATTTTTCCTTTTGACAACTCCATTTTTTTTGTAGAGTTCTAGGTGCTTAAAAGGTGTATTCTATTCCATTTTTATTGAAAAAAATCTTTCATATCATGATTTTCGAATTCTCCTATATGATCACTTCTTATAAAGACCTTTTTCATTTTGGACTTTCTTGCTATAATTCAAGAATATATGATACATTTCATCCTTGTTTACAAGAAAGAAGGTCAAAGTGTATTTAGTGAAATCATCAACTATGACTAAGGTACATCTTTTCTCTCCTAAACTTAAGGTTTGGGTTAGACCAAATAAATCCATATGTAATAGTTAGAGTAGCATAGACATTGAGATGGTATCTTCTAATTTGAATGATGACTTTGTTTATTTGGCATATTAATATGCTTGACATGTTCTATCTTTATTAAAATTAATCTCAAGTAATCCTTTAATAAGATTCCTTTTGGCTAGTTTTAATAAAATATCCATACTAGCATATTCTAACTTTTTATGCCATAACCAACTATTATTGTTTTGAGCGGAGGGATGAGTTTCTAGTAAACATGAAAACATATTGTAGTTAATTTTGTAAATATTTCCTTGTTTATACCCCTTAAAACAGATTTGATCATTGTTAATGTTTAATAAAACATTTTGATGCATAAAAGATTACTTTATATCCTATATCACACAATCAACTAATGCTAGGTAAATTATGCTTCAAATTATCAACAAGTAACACAGGCTTGATAGTAAGATCATTGTTAATGCAAATATTGCATTCTCCAATGACATAGGCCTTCCAATTATCTCTGAATGTCACATTTCCTCCATCCTTCAAGTTTATAGATGTGAATTTGGATGTATCTCCTGTCATGTATCTTGAGCAATTACTATCTAAAATCCATTTGTTGTTTTTCTTAAAGGATCCTACAAAACAATTGGTTATTTCTTTGGTACCCATTTTAGTTTGGGTCTTTTAAGGTTAATTATTGTAATGTAAGCTTGTCCTTTATGGACCAAAACCATTTTGTCTTTGTTATTTATGGAGAGATTGCGACGTATTATACAAGTATGTGCAATATGACCATATTTTCCACAATAATTGCAAGTTTTAATTGAAGCCCTAATAAAGTAACTTTTGTACGCCCCATACACATTTTCTTTAGTATATCATATTCCAATTTTCTCTCACCCTTACTTTCATGAGCCAAGGATTTTGTCTAAGTTTTGCTCTCCATCTATAAATTTTGCAATTGTCTTTCTTGAATCATCTAAGCTAGATTTTACGATTAAATTTTCAATTTCAAGTCAACTTAAGTCATCAAACATATATTTGTCATCTTTTGCCTTAAGTTTAAGTCATTTCACTTCCTTTTCAAAATTTTCACTAGCATCTACTTAGCTCTTCATTTTCCTTTGCCAATTTCCCAACCTCAATTCTTAGATACTCTATCTTCTTCTAACCTTTCTTCCGCATCAACTACTTCATTGTATTCGTTCTTAATAATATCAAATTCATTACCTTCTTCACTTATCATTTGTTTTGAGACTTTATTCTTCTTTTGTACTTTTATGAATTCTTTCAATAATTCATCATACATACTTCTAAGTTCATTAAAGGAAGAGTCATGTGAGATAGATCATACCTCATTATTGATAGCTATGAAACATGTTTCATTATCAAAGTCACTAGAATCCCCATCGCTTCAAGTAGTAATCATAACTTTCTTTCTTTACTCTTTATCGGCCTTTTTGAGTAAGGGGCAATATTGTTGAATATCTCAGTTTTTTACAATTATAGCATTTGATGACTTCCTTATTTTCCTTCTTGAACTTAGAAGGTAAACCATATCCATCCTTATCCTTCTTAATCCTTTGTTGAATTTCATGAACTTTCGAAATTTCTTTGCCAACGTTGCTACTTCATCATCATCTTCACTTTCTTCTTTACTTATGTTTTCCTCCATGACTTTTAAAGCAATTGTCTTCTTTCTAGAGTTCTCTCCTTATCTCTTCATCATTCCATGTGTCTTAAGTATTTCAAGGAGTTGCTCTTTTGACATTGCATTAAGATCATGAGCTTCCTCGATTATGGTTCTCTTGGCTTCTTAATCTTTTAGCAATGACCTTAGAATTTTAGAATTTATATCAAAATTAGTAAATGTCTTTCCAAGAACACTCAAATGATTAATGATATTGATAAATCTATTATGCATCTCATCATTCGTTTCATTTGGATCCATCCTAAAATTTTCAAATTGTCCACATAATAATCTTATCTTTATATCCCTTACTTGACTAGTTCCTTCATATGTACTTTGTAATTCATCATATATTTCTTTAGCACTTTTATATGTACATACCCTATTGAAGTTATTTTCATTTATGACATGATGCAAGATGTTCATAGCAATTTCATTTAGATCAAATAATTTCCAACCGTCATCTGAGTAATCTCTTTCTTTTTTTTTCTTTTATCTTAAATGGTCTTTGGTTAACTGTATGCCACAATAATCTATTTTGTGCTATCAAAAATACTGTTGAAATCAACTTTAACACACAAAGAACAACCACACTTTACTATCCAACTTCAAGAAAATTTGATCATCATTCAAAAACTAAATATCTTGTAGAGTTAATTGAAGTATTTAATCATTAAGCAAATTAATCGATTTTATTCAATTAACTTAATATAATCAAATAATAATAAGTTTAATCATTTAATTTTGTTTTGTTCTCATCAAAATCAATTAGCAAATTTTTGGTTCAACAATGTCTACTAAATTTTTTATAAAAACCACAAACTTATAGAGTATGGAACAAATCTCATTAACTGAAAACTAGTGGTCACTTAAAGAGACCCTATTAGCTTTCCTAAAAGTTTGTACAATCAATAAACCAAGTAAAAATCTAGTCAGGTAATGTTGAATCTCACCCCCTAACCCCGTTCTCTAATCTTCTGGAACTTGAAATAGTACTAGTGAATCTACTAGGGAAACCTACAAAATAACTATAGGGGAATAAGCGAAAACTGGCTTGATAAGTGAGACAAAGACAATAGCACATATCTAACACAAAACATAAAGCAACTTGGGTTTTCAAGCAAGTTTAATTAGATGCAATGCCTATTCAAGCCAATGTTATAGTACAATGTTAACCAGTCATCATAAGATCAAAGAAATTGCACCCTCTGTAATCCATAATTTGAGGAATTTAATATTGCGTACTCACCAATTTGGTCACCAAACTAGGGTTTGTGCAATGGAAAGCACTATTTGCTCGAAACTACCTTTGAACCACAGACCCTAACCTGCCGCAGCTTTCTCTCCTATCAATTAGTTCGATTTAGGGTAAGGAGAGGACCATTTCTACTATCCTCAACGAAGGATTCGAGTTTGGACCACACCTCCTAATCATTTTCCCTTAGTAGGTTTTAATGCAATTCTAGTAAGTAATATCATGAATTAATCAACACATCAATCTAGCACTTAAATATCACAACAATATTGAAGCACATACGTTGCATGTGTACAGGCAACTAACTTACAACAACAAATAAGGCAAATATTAAGGCCTTTAAGAATTCTTAAACAATACTTCAAAATGCGGTAAAACACTTATCCCAATTACCTTAATGCTAATGCTCATTCTCCTTGTATGTCATTCTCATATTCCTTTATTATTCCTAAAATTTAATATAGCCTCTTTAGTTTCCCACCAATATGTAACATATGAATTCATTTTAACATTTAAATACATTCCTCAATTGTATTAGGTAAGTTTCCTAAGGTATTTATTAGATACTAGTTAAGTAGGATACATTTTGACCAAGGTTCTGACTCGGTATAGATTATTGCCTAGTAGTTTATGATTCAGATTCTAACTTTCATAAATTTGTAGAAAGTACAATCAGGTAACTTTTTAATCTATTCTTTGACTCTCAATGATCCAATATTCAATACCAAGCATCTTCAAACTTCCATTTACTCTTATATTTTGTATCTTCTATTAAATTACTTTCTGATTGAGGTTCTGACTTAGGTTCTAACCTAGCGTTATGGTATGGACTATTGTCCAAGCAGCTTCTGACTCATGTTCTGACTCTAATAAAGGTATGAAATTCATTTACAAATTACTAGTTGATCTACCGTTGAACTCCTGGTGTGGTTAAGGATATCCAATACCAAACAATATTCTAACCTAACTTCTGACGAAATTTCTAACCTTCAGTCTAAAGTTAGATAAGGCTCACAACTTACAATTTTTCTCAAGAAACAGGGTAGAGTCCAAATATAAGCTACTTTCTGGTATGGATTCCATTTTCCTAATGTATTCAATATATTCACACCAAATCACATTCTGACTAACTTTCGAACACAACTTCTAATACTACTGCTACTAATACATCTAACTATTTCATATAAAATTCAACTTACCCTAAGTTCTAGAGTCTTAATAAACTTGCAAATGCAGAAAATAGTAATTTAATACTTCCATCATATATACGCTTTTCTCTTATGCCATTACTTAATACAACACATCAAAACTTTCACAATTGAACTTATAAACCACCAAATACCTACATAAAATTGAAAATCAACATCTTAAAGCTCCTATTCACTCACTTATAGTTGCTGCATGTTGGAAAATATAGATTGAAGTATGATTTTTCAAAAACCCAACTTAGCTCTTTTAGAAAAACCTACTTTCAGCACACTATTTTGTGAAAAACAATTTTTCCCCAAAATCTGACTACCAAACTTTGAAAACTAACCATGTATTATCAAATTTCAACATCTTAGGAGAATAACCACAAAATTTCAAGTCAAAACTATATGAATTGATCTTTTAAAAACCCGATTGAAAATTATTGCGCAGGATGTTTTTCTTATGGACCTCATATCTACACTCAAAATTTTGAAAATCTAATTGAACATTTGAATTCTTTTAGCAAAAATACATAGAGAGACTAAATTTCATAATTTTTTGTGATTTTTTATCGTTTTTCCCTAATTTTTGAGAAAATCAGAGATAATTCATGACTCTTCGAAATTCAATGCTCTGGCCACCGTTAGAAGGAGAGGGTGCATCAGCCAAGTCAAGTGTTGCATCCTCCTTTAGACCACCATTTGGTTTCGCTTCTAGTTGATTGTTTTCCTTAGGTACTTGAAAAACCCCAAATTTCCCCATTAATTTTCTTAGTTTTTGTTCTTCACTCTCTCTCTTTATATTTTCCATTTCCAATTTTTTCTTAGACTAGGAAATGACCAAACTTTGTTTCAGATAGCTATTCATGATATTTATACTTCATTTGAGTGACTTTTGGATTTTTTCCAACTTCATCAACATATGTAAATTGTAGGATTAGGTATCACCAAATGGATTTACTATCTCCATGTAGTCCAATTTCTTTGCCACACATTCTTCTAGCATTCCACATGTCTTTGGCAATTTTTTATTAATTTTTTTATATTTTCCTTTATTTATTTGGTGATATTTATACATTTTAGGTATTTATAATAATTACAAGTATATATATTTATATAATAATTATACCCAATATGTATATATGTCTTTTATACATTTTTTAATGTCTAATATTAATTATATTAATCCTATAATATATCTCTAAATATTTGTAAATTTTGAAATATACTTCGTACATAACCGATAATATAATAATGACATAATATATTTCTACTATTTTAACTATATTTTTAATATTTCAATATATTTTCAAATTTTGAGCCTACTAAAATTCATCAACTAATATCACAAAGTTCATCATAAGTTTCCAACCTATTTAAGTTACTCTCCCGAATGCCCCAAATCAACTACTAAGCTTAGTCATGCTAGTACGGTTCTCTTACATATAATGAGTAATCATATTCATTTAATTATGTTTTACCCATGTTACTAATTTTTAAGATATATTTTCTTTTTAATTCTTCAAATTTATCGCTTATTTTACACATTTTTAGTGTTTTCAGGTTATTTCACAAATACATGTACTATATATGTTGGGTATATTTGTAAGTGTACATATATATTTTATATATTATGTTATGAAATATTATTCACTTTTACAACTTAAATAATTTATCCTTAGTGCCTCGTTATTTTTCAAGGCTTGAATTTAGGGGCTTCGATCAAGTTTACACTATATTAAATAATTATATTTTTAAGGATAAAATTAGGGTTTTATTAAATTATTTTTAAAATCTAACTTTACTAATCACTTCTACTAACTTTTATAACCTTATCATAAAGTTTAGATTCAATCAGATAAGTTTTTCCTAAAAACCTTAAATTTAGGTACAATTGCCTTACATATGATCTTAGAGGCTCACACAAGTACTATCCTGATACAGGAAAGATGACCTATGGCTTGTCATAGTGAGAAGCTATGTAGTGCCACCATAAACTACTTTGTATGTGAGAAGGAGCTCTACTCCTTGTTTGAAGCTCGTACAATTAAGCAACATTACTTATTGCCAAAGGAGTTTGTGATTTATACAAACCACGAGTCCTTAAAGAACCTCAAAGACTAGAATAAACTTTCCCATAGGCAAGCGAAGTGGGTAGAGTTCATAAAGGAGTTCTCTTATGTTATCAAACACAAGAAAGGGAGTGCTAATGTAGTAGTCGACGCTCTCTCATAACATAATGTTCTACTCACCACCTTTTAAACAAAATTGTTGGGATTCTCCCTTATTATCAAGCAATATGCTTAGGAACCTCAATTTGGTCCAATTATTAATAAGAATAAGGATAAGATTGCTAGAAGAAGCTGTTATGTAAAGATGGATACTTGTCTAAAGAACAACAACTCTGCATCCTAAGTTGTTCAACTAGAGAGTTGCTAGTATGGAAAGCTTACAGCGAAGGCTTGTTTAGGCATTTTTGGCGAGATCAAAATTTTCAAGCTATTAAAGGAAAACTTCTATTGGTCAAGATGGCCAAGAATGTCCACAAGGTGGTTGCAAGTTATGAGACTTGCAATAAGGCCATAAGAAGAAGAGAGCCTCATGGAGAGTATATGCCCTTACCCATTTCAACCTATCATTGGAGGACCTCAACATGGACTTTGTCCTAGGGTTACCTAAGATGTCTCAAAGAAGGGATTCCATACTTATGGTCATAGACTACTTCAGTAAGATGGCACACTTCATATCGTGCCATTGAACTAATGATACTTTATATCTTACTAATCTATTGTTGTAGGAAGTAGTCTAGCCACATTGGGTTCCAAGGTCCACTGTATCAAATTAAAATACAAACTTTTAGAGTTTCTTTTGGAGGATGCCTGTAAAAGACTTGGCATGAAGCTTATATTTAGCTATAGTAACCACCCCCATATTGATGGACAAATCAAGGTGCTAAAGAGAATGCTTGGTGTACTACTCTAAGCTATTATAGTGAAAAAACTTAGTGGATTAAGACTTATGCTTGCCTACTATTGAGTTCATGTATAATCAAACTATCTAAAGTACTATTGGGAAAACCCCATTAAGGGTCATTTATAGCTTCAACCCAACCATCCTTCTCGACTTAGTCGAAACTCAGGTCACAACTCAAGAGAGCCTGCCTAGAGTTGACTAGGCTCAAAAACTGAAATAGCTATATGAAAGTGATAAAGCAGATTGCCAAGTTTAATTAGCGACAATAATATATTGGTAGCCAAGGCCAACAAGCTATAAATTTCAATCCAAATGACCTTGTTTGGATCCACCCCAACAAAGATAGGTTTCCATACTTTAAGAAGAACGGGTTAGCTTCAAGAGCTGATGGTCTATTCAAGGTCCTAAGGAAGGTCAATCGACACCTACTAGACTGAGTTGCCAGAAGAGTATGATGTCTCCTCCACATTTATTGTATCCAATTTGACAATCTACCAAGTCGAGGAAGAGGTAGAAGAGCATGAAGGATAGCCTGCAAATTTGAGGTTAAATCTTCCTAACCCTAGAGAAAATGATACGAATCAAGTCTCCAGACCGATCAATAGTAGTTGGGTTAACGGATTGCGAGGTCTTACCTGATGGATCCTAGCTCAACAACAGCAACAATAGTACGAGATGATGATGATTCTTAACTAATATGAGGCTTGATGCTTTTGAACCGAGCTAAATACAAAACATTAATCATAGTAAGATAATTTCCAACCTGACCTTAGGCAAGTTGAGTGACTTGTGGAGGTCGAATGACTTAATCTTATTATAGTCCTCCTAAATGCCAAACTAGCCAAAAGTAAAGCTAAGCTATCTACCATCTACCTAACTTACTTAGTTCAAGTTAGCTAATTCAACCTCCTTAGAACTGTTCATCTATAAGCTATTTAAAAACTTGAGCATCAACTCAACCAAGGACTATCTATATATTCTTCTATCTCTTACTTTTGTAAGAAGAATCGATCCAAATCCAACACGTGACACTATAGCACGAGATCCTATGATAAATATTCCGACATTCTTGAATATTCCCTTTCATCTTTCTCTGTTTTACTCCTACAGGTTTATATACTACGAATCTCTTTTGTACTACTTTTGTATTTACCCTTTTGGCCATTTCCATTCATGAACCCTAGGGGTTGGGTATAAAAACCACCATTATACATCAATCACAATAACTTTTTTCCATAAATAGTATATATAGAAGCCTATGCTTGATAGCATTTCCTCTTAAGTTCCTTTACCCTGATCTAACTCGATTAGTACGAGTTAGTGGCAAGTGGCCACAATGAGTGATTCATGGGTCATATTGAATGCTCATAAGGTCGTGTTAGACTTATAAGTGTGTAATATCCTTCAAGTGGCTCATGGTTTTTTGCTAGCCTTTCATTTGTTGCGTACTTATTCAATATCCCTCATGTATTCCTATCCCAAGGCGTATCACTCTCTCTACTAACAAACACAATACATCTTATCTTTATTTAAAAGCGTGGTTTGATACTTCAAATTTCCTATTCAAATAGTAAGACTTAGTTGTATTTTAAAGAATTTCATATTCAAACACTCGTAGAAACCTTATTGGGAAAAAAAAATTTTCTTTAAAAAATGATTTTATTTGTACGTTTAGGTCCTTTATTAATTTCCTTATCTTCACTAAGCCAAAATCATCTACAATTTCTAGATGTTTTCTACTGCTGCAAGTGTCATGCAACCGTTGATTCGCGGATCTATCTTTTTCCCTTGTTGCATTATTGAGTTTCAATTCGGGCAATCTGATGTTCTTTACTTGTTGTCTTAATTGTCCTCAAGCTCCTACCAAATGTCAATGTCCAATTGCAATCAATTAAGAAGATTGCAATTAGAAAAAATAAAAAATAAATAAACAAATAAAAAATTAGTGGTACATGAGCAAGAAAGAACGAACATAATAATAAAATGACGAGAAGAAGAAAAAACAAAAAAGTAAAAAAGTTTTTTAACAAAGACACTATTGGCAATCAAGACCTCGCTAAGCATTAGGTTCACCACCCCCAAAAAACTGCTCCCAGCGTTGTTTGCTTATATGTTGTTGCTTACTTGATGGATTGTCATTGACAAAGCTCATAGTAGCCGCTCGCTACTACCAAACTATTGATCGGACGATATATGTAGAGAACATGCCTTGGGGATGCTAATTTATAGACCAAGACCCTTTAATTGAATTTGGCCATTGAATGAAGGAAATTGGATAAGTTACGCTATATGTGTGCAAGAATATCTAGTTTGCAGTTTTCACACAAGAAATTCATATTTTGGGCAAATTTGAATTCTTAAATAATGAAGGTATATCAAGATTAATAGGTAAGTATGATTAACTTAAATATGTAAAGCCGTATTATTAAGTGAATTCGAAAGGGAAGATAAAGCAAATTATAAAAGTTATAAAAGAAAGAGAATTTGCAGTTTAGTGCGTTGAAAAGAAGATAAAAAAAAAAATTAAAAAGGAGAATGAGAAGAAAAGGAAAAGGAACATGTAGATACAAAAGGAAGAGAATAGGAAAAGAAGAAAAGTTTGGATTTTTGTGGTGAAGAATGTAAAATGCAACATGTAGATCCTAAAGTTGGATTTTTATGGTGATGATGATATTCTATGGAATAATTATATTACTTGGTGTCTTGCCATCTCCTCTGTCTCGAAAAGTTGCATAAAATTTATAAAAAAGAAATTAATAATTCACCTGAAAAAGAGTCTAGATCTGCAAAAGAGTCTAGATTTGCAAAAGATTGCCTTTTGAAGTTTTTACAATAACTATACTCATATTCACTATGATGGCAACATGTGGTGACTTAGAATATATTTCATAAAGGGTACTTAGCACGTGTTTTCATGCCAAGTGTCATGATCCGAGGCTTTCTCTAGTGTGTAAACGGACCGTACAGTACTTACTGTCCTGCCTCCATAATAGTAAGTAAGGTTAAGTCGCACGCTATGCTGGTTAATAAGGCCTAAATCTATGAGTAATACAAACAAGAAAAAAAGCCAATAGTAATATAAGAGACATAGGCACGAAAGAAAAAATGAATAGCACACTTTTATTAATTCCAACATATTATAAGGTTATGATGTATGTGTGTACGAGCTAATGTGTATATGACAAATGCCATTAGTTGTAATCAACCAACGTGGTGAGTAAGAGCTTCAATCCAAAAGACTAGTCATACCCCTATAAAGAGCTTTACGGACATTTTTGGGCTTAGTAGAAGGAGACATTAAAGTTGGTGAAATGGTATCACTTTCTAAAAGTGAAATTTTTTAATAATAGTAAGGCCTTAGCTAAAATGAAAAAAAGTCCCCCTCTATATTATAATACGTATAGAAGAATAGGCTCCTGCTAATACAAGTATGTTATAAAAATAGGACTTCGACATCCTCCCCCACGTAATTCTATTGACATCCTCGATAATATATACTAGAGCTTGAATCTAGTGGCAAAGGTCTTCTGGCTAGTAAGTTGACTTTCTCTCGAATAAGGGCTTAAGGTCTTCTTTAGTCTCCTAACTAGTATCATCTTCTCCTCGATCTCTCCACTTGACTAAATACTCTATATGTTCTTCTCTAGTGGTGGGATCTCTGATTTTCACTCTATAAGAAGGTCTTCCATAGCTTGACTTAAGTTGAACTTGATCTTGACGTGCAATTACTTAGACACATTGCAAGATGGGTCTTCCATGTCTAAATAATATAGCTTCAAGACGTTGACATGAAAAACTAGATGATCCGTTCTTGAATTGAAGTCAAGATTCTACTCGCTGACTGGTGCGTAATTTGCGCTAAGGAAGCTAAATCAGCTTGCCTGCTTAAAGTATCTACTACTTGATTAGTTCGCTCACTACGGTACCCAATCTCCATATTTAACTCTACAAGGAAATCTTGCCATCTAGCTTGCTTAGCCGAAAGTTTTGGTTAAGTTAATATATGGCTAATAGTAGAATTTTCTGTCTTCACTAAAAACTTTGATCCCAGCAAATAGTGTTTCCAGGTCCTTAGATAGTGAACGACTAGAAGTAACTCCTCTTGGTCTAAGTACTTATGCTCCATTTGATTCAACTTCCTACCCTCGTATGCTACTGGATGACCCTCTTGCATCAACACTCTACCTAATGCAATGTCTGAGGCATCCATATGGACTTCAAAAGGCTTAAAAACGTCAAGAAGTGCAAAGACTGGCTCCTCCATCACTACACACTTTAACTCTTCGAAGGCACTTTAACATCCCTCATCCAATGACCATGCTTGGTCCTTCTTTAGCAAATTTGTAAGGGGTGCTCAACTCGATGGGAATATCCTTCAACAAATCTTCTGTAGTAATTTGCAAGTCTAAGAAAGGACCGCAACTCTATTACACTCTTAGGTACTAACCATTAACTAATTGCTTTCACCTTAGCCATATCCATTTAGATCTGCCCTTCCTCAACAACATGACCCAATTGAGCTTTAGTAGGTGGCTTGTCAAGTATCATAGAATTATACTCCTTCAAGACACTCTCTATTACCTCCGGTATCTTTATCTTTCCTGCTTCCTCTTTCTCTATAAGGATAGCTAAGAAAGTTGGCTCTTAATGTTTAAGCCCTCTCTTCAATTAGAGCATTGATAGCATCATAGTCCCAATATTCTTCCCTTCCTTGCCATTGTTGCTTGCCCTACTCCTTTGAATAGTCACACAACATGGCTTTTCACCCATGAATAACAAGCAATTTGTTTCAGGCATGAGGAGAAACTCTAACCTGTCTTAAGAAATCTATTCTAAGGACTATGTTGAAGTTGTCCAATAGAACAACCGTGAAGTTGAGGTTTCCAGTCTAATCCCCAACCCTCGCTTTCACTCCTCTTGCAACTCCTCAGATAAGATGGACCTTAGAGTTAACAACTTTAATCTAGATAGTGTCTTCAGTAAACACTAGCCCCAACTTTTCTACCTTAAGCACATTAATGAAGTTATATATAGCATCGGAGTCTACCATTGCACTAACACTCTTGCTGTTGGCGCTCAACTGGACATACATCAACTCATTATCAATCTTAGGCTTAGGTCGCGCTGAGGAACTCTTTCCAATAACCTACAACTTGTGTAATGAACCCATTTGGGGTTAATCCTCCCCATCACTCCCCGACTTTTCATCTTGGCATATACTCTCTACCTTTTAGGCTATTACATTAAGTGTTGCTCTATGTGAACATTCAACTACTTTATGTGAGCCATTGCACAAAAAACATGAGAATGAGGGCTTCTTACGTCCATAGGTTGCCCCCACTCTTTCTAGATTAGTGAGAGTTGTAGGATTTCATCTAACCCCTTCCAGTATTACTACTACTACTACTTGAACTTGGGGCTCCCCTACTCTAAGGTATGCCCGACTTAACTGACTTTCCACTCTCGTGTCTTGTCGACACATTCTTCCCTTTACTATTATGAGTGTGGTCAATAAAGCACTCGATTGCTACCTATACTGTCACCAAATTGTAATCCATTACCTCTGCAACTCATTCCTAGCATAGGGCTTCAGTCCTTCTAGGAAATAGAATAATTTATCATCTTCGACCATGCTCTTGATGTCTAACATCAATGTCATGAACTCACAAATATGTTTTCTGATATAATTACCCTGTCGAAGTTCCCTTAACTTCTTTCAAGTATTGTTCTCAACATTCTCAAGGAAAAACCAATTCTACAACTCAGTCTTCAACTCAACCCACATATCTACATAAGCATTACCATTTTAGATCTCCTCACACTTGGTATGCCATCATAGCTTAGCATCACTAGTTAAGTACATTGCAGTCATGGTAACCTTTGTTCTCTCATCATTTGTTGCCACAGTAGCAAAATACTACTCCATATCAAATAGAAAGTTCTCCAACAATTTGGCGTCCCTCACACCAGTAAATGCCTTGAGCTCAGGCATCTTCAGATGTCCTACATGAGTAAGAACATGTAAAGGGAAAGGGAAAGTGTCACGCCCCGAAGTGGCAGAGTCGTAACAGCCCCGCCGTATGAACCGCCCTAAGATAGAAGTTGACCTCACAACCGCTATCTTAGACCTGATCCACACAAGGCGTCCACAACTAACCTGCTTTGAAGTAGACAGTTTGTAATTTAAATAAATCATTTACCTATAAATGTGAGGAATTATATATATCTGTTATGATTCAGTTATTACAGTTAAAGTTTACAACATTTCTCTATAATATATTCCTTAGTATTATATCATTCGGAAATGAAAAATAATTCTAAAATAAAAACTTAGACCTTAAAAGATGTGTTTATTCTTCAATGTTTTTCCTCATTCCCCAGGATCCAGCAGTTGCTAGCTTTAGAGTAATTGGTTGCCGCTTCTTAGCCAGCACCTGCACGACGTCTATAGGGATGTGAGCAACCACAGCTCAGTAAGTTAGGACGGAGGACTTAAAACTATACCATACACACAACAAGGTTTTCAATCACTTATTAGGTGCAATGCATGTGCAAGCAAATACCATCGCACGACGTTGTCCGGCCCATCGTGAAATTAGAGAAATTACGCCCGCTCTAATCCGGGTCAAGGAGTTGCCGTTAATGCAACAGCTCACGACCAAACCCAGGCTTGTGTAATGGAGACCTTACTCCTCCCGTGACTACCTTCGAACCACTGTCTTTACCCTCGCCGCGACCTCCTCTCCTGTCACTTAGTTCGACTGAGGATGAAGAAGGGACCATTTTGCAATCCTACGCTATCCCTTCCGAAGGGGTCGGTATTTGGCCGGAGAGTCCTAAGTTCCCCTAACGGGTTGCCATGCATATCCGATTATGATTACTGGTCGGATATTTAATTAAGTACAGTTTAGGGTGATCAATCCTTTCATACAAGTCATATAATATGTGCCAGAGCAACAAACAGAATCATAGCATCACGCATAATCAAGCACCACGCATAATCAAGCACATGCACATGCACACATTCTCTATCTAACAAGCACAACCAAGCATAATCTTAAGCCTCCAAAATATAGCATCGTATTAATCCCAACTTACCTCGACTCCTCGTTCGCTCACTCGAGGTCCGATTTGCTCAGGACATCGCCGATCATCCCTATAACACGAACGTGGTTTCAGTATTTCACATAATATTATAAGTTCGTTTTATCCGATAACGCTTATTGTTAGGTTTTGTTTAAGGTTAAATATACCTAATTATCTAGGTATTAAGTCTTTTATAATTATTTTAGGTTTGGGGTTAGGTTCAGGTTCGGTTTTCGCATCGATTTCTAAATTAGGTTTTTAGTTCGATTTCTAAGTAATGTTTTAGATTCCAACCCTAGAAATCCGTTTCAACCTATAATGTGAATTAATCACATTACTTTCCGATCTCCTAAATACGATTACTACCCCTAGTCAGCATTTTATTTCATCCGGTACACTTAAATCCGTATTAGTGTACCGAATTTACTCATGTTGTGAGAAATTTTTACATTTTTCATATAATTACCTAAAATTGAATTTTGTTTCAGATTTGTGATGTTCGGACTTTCATTATTTTATTATCTAATTAAACCTAATTTTTCCATATTTATTAATTTTTAATTCTACATATTCCTAATTTTCTACATTTACCACATAACACCTTCATTACTTATACTTAACACTCCATACACTAGGATCAGGTTTCCACATCAGAGATTAACATCCCTAAACATCTAATTACTATCTAAATCAGTAATCAATATCCTAATCACCTAATTAACTCCAAATTACCCAATTTTTCCATTATTTTAGGGCTAAAAATTAACTTAAAAATTTAGAAAATTAAATTTTAAAAAATAGCTTCATAACACTATTCTATATCACATGAGAATCCTACAAAAAAAAATTGAGCTCCAAACTACACTCCTAAGGTCATTTATTTCTAAATCGAAATGTGCTCGGTTTTGCATGATTTCTTAAGGACCCTATATTACGGGACATTTTTTCATCTAAATAATATTTTTCCTACAAACTACATACAAAAATATCCCATAATAACAAAATTCATAATTTTATAATTATATTTAATATTTTTACAAAATTTCACAAGAATCGGGCTAGAATTTGGACTCACCGGTTTGGATGTCTCCGGCCACCTCGGGCCGCCGTGGCCTTGTCGGCCGGCCTGGGCGCTGCCACCACCATGTGTTGGTGGTGGCCGTCAACTTCCAACTCCCCTTCTGGTGTGGGTTCTTTTTAAAACCCTTAACTGCACAGTTTTTCTTATTTTTTTTATTTTCTGGATTTTCTCTTGAATTTTCGACTCTCCCTAATTTTCCCACTTTCCAAACTGTCCAAATGAGCTCTGTAAATTTTTTCCCTATTTATAGACATTTTCTGTAATTAATATGCATTAATTTGACAAGATTTTGTCCAAATTCCTTAATTTTTGGCTTTTATGTTGTTCAATTTTTATTGGCTAATTTTTATTTTGCAGCTTTGGACCTGCCACGACCTTATCTTGATTCATCTTATCATCTTCTAATTTTTTATTATTTTTCCATAATTATTTTATATTTTTCTTTAATTATTTGCTTAGTTTTCGGCCAATTTTAGTAATTACGCGTATTTTTATCTATACGTAAATACATGTAGGGTATACGTGAACATTCCTAAATATTATTTTGGTCATTCTAAAACTTTTAGTATACATATAATCTATCTCTAATAATTTATTGGTTATTATATTACACTTTTTTCCTTTTCGGTAATTAGCAATTATTATGCTTAAAATTTGAAAATTTTATAGTCTCCTATTTTGTTATTTATTTTCTTAAATTTAAGTTTACGGGGTCATTTTTACTAATATTTCTCTCAATAGTTTATAATTTGGGTGTGATCGGATCCTTTAGCCGATCGCCCTAAACCTTGGGTTCTAAATTCAATCCTACGATTACTTGGCTGAACTTTGGGGCTTACAGAAAGGGGTAGGAGTAAGAGCATTCCCCACAGCACGAGTCAAAATGGCTACTTGTGCTCTCAACTCCTCAATAGTCTCGATTGAGGCAGGAGTATTAACCTGTTTTTTCAAGTCTTCCACTTGAGTTCTTAATTGTTGTCTCACCTCATCGATTGTTATATGCATTTCCTCTCAAGTGTCTGTACTGTAACACTAAATTTCTCAATCATCTTAGCATTCATATCCTAATGATTGACCTAAACTTTAGCCACTCTTACCGACAATGCAATCAAATCATCCATCTACTTAGACAATCCCCTAAGAATTTCCTCCAGGCTATCTAGCCTCTTACTCACTTCCTCTTGTCAAGTCATGATTGTTCCCACTGGAATAACCTAGGCGGGACTTTCTTTAGCACACAAATGAGCCATACGATACTTACTATCCTGCCTCTACAGTTATAAGCAAGCCTAACTTGTACATTACGCTGGCCAATAAGGCCTAAACCTATGAGCAACATAAACAAAAAAGAAAGCCAACGGTAATATAAGGGACACAAGCACGAATGGGAAAATATATAGCACGCTTTTATTAATTCTAACAGTATTACAATGCTACGATGTATGTGTGCACAAAGGTAATGTGTATATAACAAGTATTATCGATCATGATCAACCAACGTAGTGAGTGAGAAATTTAATTCAAAAGAGTACTCATACTCTCGTAAAAAGTTTTACGGACATTTTTTGGGCTTAATAGGAGGAGACATTAAAGTTGGTGAAATAATAACACTTTCTAAAAGTGGAACTTTTTAATAATAATAAAGTCTTAAGTAAAATGAAAAAAAAAATCTCCCTCTATGTTACAATATGTATAAAAGGATCGGCTTCTCCTAGTACAAGAATGTTACAAAAATGGGACGTTAACACCAACCATCCCTTATACACTTATAAATGTATGTACTTATACGTATCCAAGTACTTCAGTAAGTACCATTTCTCTCTCTTATCTTTCTTCATAAATCGTCTAGCTTTTAAGCATTTGATCGTTGCAAAAACAACAATCTTGCCTCTATTTCTTAAACTTTTTATATTTTTTTATAATAATAAATAATTAATTAATATTATAACATATAAAAATAATAAAATAGTAGTTTAAACTTTAAAAATCTTTAAAATATATTTAGATATTATATGAAAAATAATAATAATATGAACCCATAAAAAATTTAAAAAATTGATAATTAACTTTTATAAAACACACTTTTTATAAATAGAGGGATACTTCACCTCCTTTTTTAAGTATCTATTGATAGACATACTCGCAGGACAATTCGACATCTATGAATTTAATAATCAATGCTACTAGCTTTCATGCCCAATGTACTCCAATACAAGACGCTGACTAGACAAAGTGTTAGGGTCCCTTTTTGTAAGATACTTATACTAACAAGGGGTCATTCTTTTGTACATATTGTAACATAAGGGAGGACTTTATTTTTGTGTAGTTAGGGCCTTACTATTATTAGAAATTTCCACTTTTAGAAAGTAGTGCCATTTCACCAGTTTTAATGTCTCATCTTGCCAGGCCCAATAATGTTCGTAAAACTCTTTACAAGGGTGTGAGTACTCTTCTGGATTGAAGCTCTTACTCATCACGTTGGTTGATCACGACCGACGGCACCTATTACATACACTATACCCTCGTGCATACACATTGCAGCCTTGTATTACTGTCAAAATTAATAAAAGTGTGCTATTCCTTTTTCCATTCGTACTTGTGTCCCTTATAACCAATTGGCTTTCTTCCTTAGTTGTATTGCTTATAGGTTTAGGCCTTGTTGGCTAGCGTAGCATACGAATTAGCCTTGCTTACTACTGTAAAGGCAGGATAATAAGCACCGCACGGTTTGTTTTTATGTTAAAGAAACCTTCAGACTGTGACAGTTGGTATCAGAGCCCTAGGTTATTCCAGCGGGAATGACCATAACATGACAAGAGGAAGTGAGCAAGAGGTTAGATAGCTTTAAGGAAATCCTCAGGGGATTATCTAAGCAGATAGATGATTTGGTCGCATTGTCGGTAAGAGTAGCCGAAGTTGAGGCCAATCTTCAGGAGATGGATGCTAAGATGACTGAGATGGCCAAGAATTTCAGTGTTACAGCTCAACCCTCAGAGAGGAATTACACATAACGACCGATGAGGCAAGACAACACTTGGAGACTCAAGTAGAAGATATGAGAAGACAAGTTACTACTCATGACTCAATCGAAACTGTTGAAAAGTTACAGGCACAAGTAGCTATTTTAACTCAGGCTGTGAGAAATGCTCCTATCCTTGCCCCCGTTCATGTTCCTACTCATGCAGGACATCTAAAGATGCCTAAGCCCAAGGCATTCATTGGCGTGAGGGATGCCAAGTTGGTGGAGAACTTTCTATTTGATATAGGGCAATACTTCGCTGTTGTGGGGACAAATGATGAGAGATCAAAGGTCACCATGGCTACAATGTACTTAACTGGTGATGCCAAACTGTGGTAGCGCACCAAATATGAGGATATCCAAAATAGCAACACTCATGTAGATACATGAGTTGAGTTGAAGGATAAGTTGCGAACTCAGTTTTTCCTTAAGAATGTTGAGTACAATGCCCAAAAGAATTTGAGAGAACTTCGACAAGGTGATGACATTAGAAATTACGTCCGTGAGTTCTCAACATTGATGTTGGACATCAAGAGTATGGCTGAAGATGATAAGTTATTCTATTTCCTAGAAGGATTGAAGCCTTATGCCAAGAATGAGTTACAAAGGCAACGAGTTACTAACTTGGCTACAACACAAGCAGTCGCTGAGCGCTTGACTGATTACACTCATGACAATAAAGGGAAGAATGTGTCAACAGGACATGAGGGAGGAAAGTCAGTCGAGTCAGGCAAACCCAAGAGTGAGGGAGCCCTAAGTTCAGGTATCAACAGTAGTAATACTAGAGGGAGTCAAAGGAAATCCTATAACTCTCACCAATTCAGAATGAGTGGGGCAACCAACGGAGGTAAGAAGCCCTCATTCTCATGTTTCTTGTGTAATGGCCTACACAAAGTAGCTGAGTGTCCACATAAGGCAGCACTCAATGCTATGGCACAAAAAGTAGAGAGTGTCCGCCAAGATGATGAGTCGGGGAGTGATGGAGAGGATCAACCCTGAATGGGCGCATTGCACATGTTGTCGGCTGTTGGAAAGAGTTCCTCAGTGCAACGTAAGCCCAAGAACAATAATGAGTTGATGTATGTCCAGTTGAACATCAATGGCAAGGGTACCAGTGCAATGGTAAACTCCGGTGCTACACAAAACTTCATTGATGTGCCTAAGGCGAAAAGGTTGGGGCTAGTGCTTACTGAGGACAATAGCTAGATTAAAGCTGTTAACTCCAAGGCCCGCCCTGTCCGAGGAGTTACAAGAAGAGTGAAAGTAAGGGTTGGAGATTAGAGTGGAAATCTTAACTTCACAGCTGTTCCATTAGATAACTTCAGCATAGTCCTTGGAATAGATTTCTCGAGACAAGCCAGAGGAGTTGCTACCATGCTCGCAACAGATTGCTTGTTATTCATAGGTGAAAAGCCTTGCTGTGTAACAATTCAGAGGAACATGGCAAACAACAATGGCAACAAAGGGAAGAATAGTAGGGCTATGATGTTATCAACACTCCAATTTAAAAGAGGGCTCAAACATCAAGAGCCAACTTTCCTGGCTTTCCTTACAGAGAAAGAGGAAGCAAGAAAGACAGAGATACCGAAGGTAATAGAGAGGGTCCTAAAGGAGTATAATTATGTGATGCCTAATAAGCTCCCAAAGGAATTACCTCCTAGAAGGTCGGTGGACCAGGAGATTGAGTTGATTCCTGGTGCTAAACCACCCGCCAAAGCTCCTTACAGAATGTCGCCTCTCGAACTTGTGGATTTGGAGAAGCAATTGGATGAGTTGTTAGAGTCAAGCTTCATTCGACCCTCAAAAGCACCATATAGGGCTCTTATTCTATTTCAAAAAAAGTAGGATGGGAGTTTGAGATTATGTATTGACTACCAAGCTCTAAACAAGTTGACAGTGAAGAACCGTTACCCAATTCCTCTAATTGCTGATCTGTTTTGATCAACTGAATAGGGCCAAGTATTTTACAAAACTAGATCTCCGCTCAAGCTATCATCAAGTTTACATTGCTGAGGCAGATGAGCCCAAAATAATGTATGTAACCCGGTATGGCGCTTATGAGTTCTTGGTGATGCCCTTCTGTCTCACTAATGCTCCTGCAACATTTTATACCTTAATAAATAATGTATTTCGTGAATATCTTGACAAATTGGTAGTTGTCTATCTAGACAACATTATTGTGTATAGCAGGACATTACAGGACCATGTAAAGCACTTGTGAATGGTTTTCAAGAAGCTACAGGAGAATCATTTGTACATGAAGCATGAGAAATGTGCCTTTGCCCAGAAGAGCATCAACTTCCTGGGTTATGTTGTTGAAGAAAGGTGGATCCGCATGGATATGGCAAAGGTGGAAGCAATCAGGCAATGGCTAATGCCTAAGAGTGTAACAGAGTTGCAGTCCTTCCTTAGACTCGCAAATTACTACAGAAGATTCGTTAAGGGATATTCTCATCGAGTTACACCCCTCACAAATCTATTGAAGAAGGACCAAGCATGGTCATAGGTAAGATACGTCAAAGTGCCTTCGAGGAGTTGAAGCGTGTAGTGACGGAAGAGCCAGTACTCGCCCTTCCTAACATTTCTAAGCCTTTTGAAGTACACACTGATGCCTCAGACATTGCATTGGGTGGAGTATTAATGCAAGAGGGTCATCCAGTGACATATGAGAGTAGGAAGCTGAATCAAACAGAGCACAGGTACTCAGCTCAAGAGAAGGAGTTACTTGCAATTGTTTACTATCTGAGGACCTGGAAACATTATTTACTGGGATCCAAGTTTCTAGTAAAGACAGACAATTCTGCTGCCAGTCATATATTGACTCAACCGAAGCTTTCAGCCAAACAAGCAAGATGGCAAGAGTTTCTTGCAGAGTTTGATATGGAGATTAAGTATCACAATGGACGGACCAATCAGGTGGTAGATGCTTTAAGTAGGTGAGCTGATTTAGCATCCTTAGTACAGATTACACACCAATCGGCGAGTCAAATCTCGACTTCAATTCAAGAGCAAATCAAGCAATACATAGATCAAGACCTGTTGGCCAAAAATCTTAAGCAGTTAGTTGAAGAAGGGAAGACACGCAGATTTTGGGTAGAAGGTAACCTCATTTACACAAAGGGGTGCCAATTGTATGTCCCGAAGGCGAGCACCTTGAGAAGGGCACTCATGAAGGAGTGCCATGATACTTTATGGGCTGGACATCCAGGCTGGTAGAGGACATGGAGCTTGTTGAAGCAGGGCTAATACTGGCCAGATATGAAGGAGGATGTAATGACTTATACGAAGACTTGCTTAACTTGCCAGCAGGACGAAGTTGAGAGGCAAAAGGTAGCAGGCCTCTTAGAGCCAATTCCTGTACCATCTCGCCCATGGGAAGCATCTCCATGGACTTTATCACTTCCCTACCAAAAGTAGGGGAGTACTCATCCGTTTTTGTTGTTGTTAACAGGTTTTCTAAGTATGCTACCTTCATTCCTACCACAAAGAGTTCAAGCGCAGAAGAGACAGCTTAGCTTTTCTTTAAGCATGTGGTAAAATTTTGGGGTGTGCCCCAAAATATTGTGAGTGATAGCGATGCCAGGTTTACAGGGAAGTTTTGGATAGAATTGTTTCAACTCCTGGACTCCGAGCTGAACATGACCTCCAGCTACCATTCGTAGAGTAACGAATAAACAGAGAGATTCAATGGGTTGCTGGACCATACACCGGGAGATACCCAAGAGCTTATTAGTTCACTAGAGATTGGAAGCAAAGTTCAGAAGTAGCGAAAGCATACCTTGAAAAGGCTTCCAAGAGAATGAAGAAATGGGCAGATTAGAATGGCCGACCTAGAGAGTTCAATGTTGGAGATCAGGTCCTCATAAAGCTTCTTCCAGAACAGGTCAGATCATTGAGGAACAAGGATAGAAGATTGATCCAAAGGAACATTGGTCCAATTCCTATTATATCGAAGATTGGAAGAGCAACCTACAAGGTCAAGCCTCCTGTGTAGTTGAAGGTCCATCCAGTTTTTCATGTCAGCATCTTAAAGCTATATTATCCAAACATAGAAGACCCATCTCGCAATGTGTCCAAGCGGTCATACGTCAAGATCAAGTTCAACCTAAGTCAAGCCGTGGAAGACATCCTTGCAGAGCGAAAAGTTAGAGAGCCCTCTACTAGAGAAGAACAAAAAGAATATTTGGTCAAGTGGAGAGATCGAGGAGAAGAAGATACTAGCTGGGAAACTGAAGAAGATATGAAGCCTTTATCCGAAAGAAAGTCAGCCTTGCCAGCCAGAAGACCTCCGCTACCAGATCCATGCCCCAGTACATATTGCCAAGGACATCAATAGAATTAAGTGGGGGAGGATGTTAGGGTCCCTTTTTGTAAGAAACTTATACTGATAAGGGGTCATTCTTTTGTACATATTGTAATATAAGGAGGAGACTTTATTTTTGTATAGTTAGGGCCTTACCATTATTAGAAATTTCTACTTTTAGAAAGTGGTGTCATTTCACCAATCTTAATGTCTCCTCCTTCCAGGCTTAATAATATCCGTAAAGCTCTTTACGAGAGTGTAAGTATTCTTCTGGATTGAAGCTCTTACTCACCACGTTGGTTAATCACGACCGAAGGTACCTATTACATACACTGTACCTCCGTACATAGACATTGCAGCCTTTTAATACTGTCGGAATTAATAAAAGTTTACTATCCCTTTTTCTATTTGTGCTTGTGTCTTTTATAACTTGTTGGCTTTCTTCCTTGGTTGTGTCGTTTACAGGTTTAGATCTTGTTGGCTGGCATCACATGCGACTTAAGCTTGCTTACTACTATTGTAGAGGCAAAATAGCAAGCGCCGTACGATCTGTTTCTGCGTTAAAGAAAGTCTCAGACCGTGACACAAAGCATCTTTTAAGTTTGAACTTTAAGAGCATAGGTGCATTAGACAAAAACAGAACAGCTATATATGATTAAGAGCCATGTAGCAATTTTTTTTTTTTTCCCAATAACTAATATCGAGAAGTTTTTCCAAAAGGCACAAAATCCTTAGATCATGGGAAAGGATTTTAGTCAGGGAATAAAACAAAGCGGGTTGAATTCGCTTTAAAGGGATTTGGGCTAAGTCCAGTAGCAACATGGGGAGTGATTCCTCAGTACTTGAAATATTAACAAGATTGAGGAAGTCTAAGTCACGAACTGAGTCCATGAACAAAGCTCAAAACGAATACAACACACTTCTTATAAAAAACAATGGAATTGATACTTCAGAACTTCTCCATCTATCATTATATTTGAACTACCTGAAAACTAAATGTTCCTCCTCTTTATCTCCTCATGTGCTAATTTCATATTCCTTCTCTAAAATCAAGTAAAGCATGAAATTCACACTGTACGTAGATGACGACGTTAACCCGATTCTAGCATCTTCACCAATATTCTCATAAATTTCATTAGCATAATATTCGTGGAAAACAAGAGTCTGTTGCATGACGAATACACTGGTTGCCTTGTTAACAGAATGAACTCTCAACGACAATTATACTTGACGTACTTTACTTTTCCTTTAGTTAATGATATCAGGATACATACAGCGACATCCCTAAGAACAACAAAAGTACATTCTAATTTGAAAATAGCATACCCTTTAGAAAATGTTAAGCTGCAAATTTTCTTCAGTGGTAGAACCAAATCAATATTTTAAATTAAATATGGGATTCAATAACTTTTTAAGTTGACTCATCACTTGTCTCAATACTAGGTGGATTCACACTATAAATTAATCATAATTAAATATCTTTGTTAAAAAAAATTATTTTATTTTCTCAATACAATAGATTTAGGGAAATTTCCACTTTACATATCCAAATTTTCACGTATTTTTGTATATTCCTTTTTGCCAGATTGGCCAAACCGAGTTTTTTTTTTTTTTCACTAACAATTGACCCCTAAAACAAAATGAGAAGGAAAAAATTAGAAAAAAAAAAAAACAAATAAACAAATAACATAGGGGAGCCAGTTATGCTAAACTAAACCTGATAGTGAGCAATCTAGCAAATGACCTCAAAAATCTTAACAGAACATTGTAAAATCATAACACAAACTGACATTGGAAAATCATCTATGCCACAAATGAATTGAATAAATAAATATAGCTCCTGATTGTACGCATCCGAACAAAGGATAGAACCAATCTTGCTCCCTAAAGGAAAAACATCGAATTGTCTGAAGCCCCCAATTAATGCATAAGCTTAGTTCGTCTAAGGGTGAGATTTCCCGACCGATCAGTACCTTTAGTTCATCCATCGCCCTCCTTGCTAGATGCTCGATCGTTTATTATGAGAAAAGGAATGAAGAGACTTTGCTAGATGCTTGATGTTTATCATGAGAAAAGCAATGAAGAAAGAAAATGTGAAAAGAAGGAATATAAGGAATTACAAGAATATTGTGATTCCTTCCAGTTCCAGCATTTAATCGAGAGAAAAGTTATGCATCAACACCGGTTTGAGGGCTTTGGTTTCTAATTCAGGGTAATTAGAAAAGAGGATTAGGGTTTTGATTTTGTGAAAACAGGAATCGGTATTAATGGATAAAATGGTTCTCCTACGTGCCTCTTTTTCTTTTTTCCACCACCTTTGTTTTAATGGCTACCGTTGGTGACACAAGGAAGAGGAGCTTCAGAAAAACGTACAAGTCATGTAAAGTATACATTTTTTCCCGAAGATTTATCAAGAACTATAACTACTTCATGTAAGCGATCCGATGGTATTGCAGCAGAAGATAAATTGAGCATTCAACATAAACGCAATCATCTTTTAGAATCAAGAGGTCGTCCAAGCAGAGCATTCTCATGTGGACACGGGAAATTCGAATCTGATAAGAAGACACGAATTAAAAATAAATGCAAAAGCAGACATGCTTAAAGACAAAAGCCCTTCATACGATAAAAGGCAAACCAAAAGTCATAGTAGAAACCACATACGGACGGCCACAAATACGACACCAGAAAGAAACCAAGACCAAGGACCCGGATACACATAGTGCTCGAGCAACAACCCCGCCTAAGATGATGACACAAAGACATTACTACCTGTCACAAATAATACTTAGCAGTGAATTTATTCGAGCCAATATATAGCTATCCCACTCCTAGATAATACAAGGACACACTGCAGTATTTGCATAAGAATGCAATCTCAAAATCACTCTTCCTCGGTTTCAGACTCAGCATTCTCAAGCCACTCGATGAATGGCTTCATATTCTTCCATATTGGAGATTTTTTGTTTTTGCCACTCAGGCCTTGCTTATACCACTCAACTATGAACTCCTCTTCAAGCACATCACTGTCATATAACACTTTCAGAACCAGTGCAACCTCCTTCACAGCATCTGGGCTTCCCTTTCCACAGAAAGACTCGATCGCATGCAGCAACACTGTCTGTGATCCCTCATCTGCAGCAGCAGCTGCAGCAAGGTAATTCTTCTTCTTGGTCACTTCCTTTGCAAAACCCTTTTCAACACCCTTGAACAGGGCTTCAAACAGTGCATCCATAATTTCTCGTGGAGTGCCAGAAAGAGAAGCTAGGAAGGGCTTGAGCTGGCCGGGAGAAGATCCCTTCTTCAAGAACTCCTTAACCTCATCAACAAGACTCAGGTTTGTCTCCTTCATTGCAGCACCATTCTCATGTCCCTTGCTCTCAACCTTGGTGTCTTCCTCAGGAGCCTTAGTTGATTTCGCCTTCTCCTCGGTAGTTGAAAGCATAACCATATCTGCAGTAACTGCACTCAGCTGCTCCTGGATGCGCTGACGTGCTGCTTCCAAAGAAGTGTCAGTCTGCCACTGCACGTCATCATCTTCATCATCATCAACAGCAGCATGCTCATTCTCATCAGCCTGGCTTCTTGGAGGAGAACGATCTTCATCTGATGCAGTTTTCTTCTTGCTTGATGCACTCTTGGCACTTGCTTTCTTCTTTCCTACCTCTTTTTTCAGCTTCTTCTGCTCCTCATCAGCAACCTCCCCCTCCTTAAGCCGCTCCTTCTCAGCCCTTCTCAAATTCTTCTTATCCTTTGAAGACTTCTTCTGCTCAGGAGGATTCTTGAGAATAAAGGTAGTGAGCTTGTCCCTCATATCAACATCTGAGATGAATCCGCAGGCAGCACATTTGAGAGTGATCATCTGAGTCTTGGTTATGATTATCTCTGTTTCAGGGTTCCCACAACCATAGCATTGAACATACTTCTTTATGAAATTCTCAAGTAAGCCAGCCAACTTTGCAGTGTCATGTGCACCATTCACAAGTGAAGTACCACTCTTCTCATCAAACTTCGATTGGGCCCCAAGCTCACATCCAAAATATTTGGTGGTGTAAGAGGCAGGCCTGCCCAAGGCTTTAGCAATCTCAACCATGTTGACCACATTGGTCTTGATGCCGTTTCCTCTGCCCTCAATCTTAGTAATCATTCTAGGCATCTTATACCTATAAAAGGCATCATCACGGTTTGAAGCACCAATGTTTTGTAATGCCATGTTTATGGGGTTAATAGTATAAAGCCACTTAAATCAGAAGGGACAAACGTTAGCAGCAGCAGACTCTTCTGTAGTGGCAAAACCTACACTTGACGATTTGGACAGCAATGGCATAAACATGCAACCTTCAATGTTGGCTTGGCAACTATCAGTCAACTCAAGATGCATACAGCCAACTTCACAGGGATGTATAGTCTTTTTTCTAAACGTAGGACAATATTCCCCAAGCAATCCAAGCGATGACAAAAAAAGCGAGGCCGGCTCAGACATAAAAAAAGTTTCAAACTTAGCACCCTCCACTTTGACAAACCAAGAACCGCAGACCAATCTGCAATTTCCTGGGGGAAAAAGAAATAGACAACAACTTCAGCAAGGTACAAACTTCAGAAAGCAAATAAAAAGAATAGGACACCAAAGAAACCATGCCCACACAAATTTAATTATCAAAAAGAAAATTGTATAGATTAAAAGATGAGAAACACCATCTAACCAATCATAAAACATATCATAAGCAGAACGTCTCATCTTACTAACAGGACAAGTAATTCATTACACAGAAGATAATAAGAAAATCAAAATTCACATTTATCAGAAAGCACAAGACAATATAACCAAAGAACAAAAGATTTTAACTTTTTTCAGGCATGTTACTGTAACTATACACATAGTCAAAAAGAGATAACATAATGAATGCAACATCAGCGGACAATAAAAGGCATCAGGAACAAGTCAGCGCTATAAAACCACCACCGACATGTAAAGCTAACTACTCGCAAAAGAACTTCAGAAAGTAAATTAGACAACAACTGCTCTCCAGGACTTAATCTCACCATCATGAGAAAGGAAGGGATTAATCTTGTCATAGCCACCAAAAATAAATTAATAAATTCATCAAAGCTTATAAAAATTTGAGAGAGGATAAATAGTCGAAACCCATCGGACAAAGTCAAACATGAACCAATTCTTATGTGCCTGTTGGCTTAATCATAATGGGTTTCTGGGAAGCTCGAACCCAGAACTAACTGGACGGAGTTGATGATTTCCTTACTTTTATTTTTTTATTAACGGTCAAAATCATCCTGATTAATTAGAATATAGAAAGACGACAGGAATCGATTCTCACAACTCGATAAAAGGCACATCATCAACGAGAAAAAAAATATATTTATATTCAAAATCAAAATAGATAAACACAAATATGAAACTTCAAAGACAAAACAAATATCATCAATCCAAAGCCAAAACTGCTACGCTAGAGAATAACCACCACATCAAAACAAAAATCCAGAGCTTTAATACAATCTTGCAAACCCTAATCAATCTAGTAATCAAGCATAGATTATTACAAAGATCGAATCCTCATTAGATCTAGGCTATTACAACATAAAGGAAATAAAAATAGAGTTCCGATTAACAAAATCAATATCAATACAAATAAATCACCACAAAACAATCAGATCGACTGAAACAAAATTATAAAAGAAAAAAAATAAAGAAAAAAGCAAAACAAATAAAAATACCAAAAACTAACCCTAGAACGTGAACTTCAGGTCAATAACAATCAAAACATCAATTTAGACAACACATAAGTAACGAAAACGAGACAATAAAACGGATCGATGTCAAACCCTAAATAGAGAAAGAGAAAAAATACCTAATCACCGAGGAAGAGAAAGAAAGAAGCTGTGTTTGGGGTTTGTTTGCGTGTAGTGGTGTGTGGAATATTACTTACGGCAAATACAAATGCCTGTGGCGGAGCTAATCCACAATATATAGGCGTAGGCTAGGGCAAGCTCATCCTTCTATATTTAAAAATTAAAAAAAAAAAGTTAATATATATATTATATATTTTTTCTGGCTAATCCAAAACGACTCTCTTCTTTTATTTTTAAGTTATATAGTAGTAGGGTTTTTCTTCTTTTAATTACGGTTATGCCATTCCTTTTTTATTATTTTTCATGTGTTATTAATTGCCATTTACGAGTATTTATGAAACCGTCATCTTTGCATAAGTTAAATTATTTTAGACGTTACAGTGAGAAAATATCGATATTTCTCCATAGCCATAGTCTTTATTACTTATTTGTAAATGCTTGCATATTTTATTTATTAAGTATATCTTGTTTTATTTCTTATGAAGAACTTCTTATCATAATTGCGAGAGTAAATATATATAAGCATGCTCAATAAAAAGAAGTATTTGAATATTCTCCATTTTTATTTTTTCAATTTACATCAATTTCAAAATCAATTATTTAAATTTTTGAACTATTTTGTGATATAATTGTGATCCCATCTTCTTCCTAATAATTTCAATAATTGATTAGATATGATAACATTTAAATTAAAAAAAAAAACAAGGAAATGAAAAGGAGGGTGATCCATTTCAAAAAAAGGAATTAAAAAGATATAACCAATAAAATAGTTCCTAAATTGATATTATCTACATAACAAAATTTTTAAAATGAGGAGCATTTGATAAATGTCATCCAATCCCAAGTTATCTTAGTTCAATTTGCTCAATTTAGGGGTCTAATACACTGACCCATTATTTTATAAAACAAATGTCTATATTGTACTAACAAGTACACTTGATTGCATATATAATATAATATTGGTGGAAATTTGATCAAATCTTGAGAATGCTATACTAATCCTCAATTATATTAGTCTTATATAAAGCTAAGTAAATCAAATAAAAACTCTTATTTTTAATTTTAATAAATAACATTATAACTACTCTAACAAAGTGAATTAGGATATTCAACACTTTTAATTAATTCAATCATAAATCAAATAATTGGAAACTAGTTAATGTTGATATCAAATCTTTAGTTGGTTTAGTTTTAAATCAATGAAACATAAGGTAAGTATTCCTTTTCTCAAAGTAAATAATTACTTAAGACAAATCAATTTATTCTTTTTACATCTAGACAAGAAATAAATTAAATTAATCAATTTTAATTCCTAAATCTTAATTGAATTAAAGTCTATATCTCTATATCTTATCTTTAATTTAAATTAACCAAATCATATAAATCAATTAGAAAGGATTTTCTCAAACCCAATCCTAATCTAATATATATTCCAATTGATCAAAATAGACACTTAGTGATTATGGAACTAAAGATTTGGCAAAAGACCATTTATTGCAAAAGAACAAAATCATTAACTAGTAATGTTCATAATATCAATTGAGCATAGAAGAAATAATAGTATTACCAATATCCCAAACAAGAACATATAAAGAGGAACCAAAACAACCTTAAAAGACGTTCCTATACTAATAAGAATCAAGGCCCCATGACCCAACTCGAGCTTGTAAACTAGCCACTATGGTCCGCTTTGTTCTCTCTCATCAATTCATAGAGGAGGAGGTCAAGCTCCTTTTGTAATTGGGTAAAGTACTCTTCTCATCCCAACCTGACCAAAACTAGCTCAATGAGTGCCTTTAATAGCTTGAACAAGCTAGTTCTAAGCTACCTCCAACTTAATGACATGTCTGCCCCAACCTAACCATACTTAAATCTCACATGAGTGTTGACTCCCTTTTGTTGTTTTAAACCAACACAACAACATGTGTCTTTACTTGTTTGGCATTATACTATGTACTATACGCATTTTCTTTCATTGTTCCTAATTTTACCTTGTAAATGTATTGTATATTAGTCTTAGTGTGAAACCCCACAAAATCATTGAAGGAAAATAATTATTTAATCAAGGATATATGAATAATTAAGTTTTAATAATAAGGGTAGTTTTAGAAAACCAAAGAAAGGTGTAAACCCTAATAAAAAACCTTACTTATAAACAGATGGTAAATCAATGGGCAAGCTTTATTCTCTCACTTTATAGAATTCTCTATGCAACTTGATGGTGTCTTTTAAAGGAAATCTCAAATATAGAAAAAGGTGAGCAATGGTTTCCTTCTCAATAGAATAAACAATGCGTGAATGTAATAGTAAGAGATCTTTTATCAAAGGTTTTATAAGTGAAGCAAGGTATTAGTTTCGTTGAAGTTTGTTAATAGATCTAAAATAAGAGATCGATTAAGATTTTTTTTTCCATTACTAATATTATTTATCTTTAGTTTTGTTCTTTTAGAAAAACATACCTAAGTGTTTTTCATGTTAAGGATTGATATATTTGATAAAATCAAAAAAGGTAGATTTTGGATCTAATGATGTGTTAAGACTAATCTTGTAAAGTTGTGTTGGATTAGGTGATTTTAATTGGTGTTAGATTAGTGGACTAAAGTATTAAAAAAAGAAAAAAAGATCACTTAGGTGAGGATTCGTGGTAATAGGATGATTTAGGGTTAAATTAAAGGGTTTTGGAGTGATGAAAATCGAAGAATGTAAGGTGTTTGTCAAAGAAGAGAACAACAAGCAAGATCACGACATGATCCTATATATGATCCTCTTGTAAAGTTAGAAAATTGGAGTATAAAGTGAAATTTTTTAGGGCTGTGAGGATCATGCCCTAAGAATATGGCCATGATCCTTGGGCATGTCTTAGTGTAAAGTTTAAAAGAGAATCACTGTAAAGGAACATGGCCATGAACTCTGACTATAATCTTATTCCTTTCCTTGCTTCATTGTTTTTAAGAATTCTTGATCCTAAACCTTATCCTAACCTTTCTTAAACACTTTGAAGAATTCAATTCCAATATGAAATTTTAGAATGAACCAATAACAAAACTTAAACTAAGTAGTGTTGAGAGAGGAATAAAAAGACATATCATATGGACTTATATGGACTTTAAAAGAAAATGTTTACATTGTGCTTCAAGTATTAACAAGAATTATGAGTTACAGATATCTATTGCGTAGGAACCAAGTACATATGTACCGTGCTTGTTAGGTATACTTGTTAAGATTAGAAATATAAATGAACTTAATAAAAATTTACCTATTAATAATGAGTTTGCTACTTGCATATGGCTCGATCTAGTAATGGTTTTCTGGAGGGCAACCCCTATGTCTTTGAGTGGTGTTATCCCCAATGAAGTCACTCCTTGATATGATTAAGGATAGATTTATGGTTATAGAACCAAGGTGATGAACTTATAACAACTAAGTAGGTGTGGGGATCGTGGATAGTAAACCCCTACCACTAAACATAAGTGTTAGGAGGGTGTTAGCATCTTGGATGATGAACTCTTATTAGTAGATTTAGTGAAGACTGGGAAGGTATAGGGAATGTAGATGGTGAACCCCTACTGGTAGAGAGTATGATGTTAGGGTGATGTTGAAGCCCTAAGTAATGAACTCGTGCTTGTAGTTTTGTTTAGGGCCGAGATAGCATTCCTGTTTAAGTTTTGTGATCGGAAACATGAGTATTCCTTTGTTGTTGGTGAAATTAAATATACAAATTAATGAATTCATTGTTGCAATATTTGTTGCATATTAACACATATGACTTGTGTAATTGTTTAGAAAATGCATGTGTTTGTGGTACTCACCTACTAAGCATTAGCTCATTCCATATTTTTACAGATGCAAGTACTTAAGTTGAAATTTTAGAGTAAGATGGTTTTGGATATGCCTACTAAAATAACTAGGATGGGGAGTGATGATTAAGTTTATGACTATAATAATGGAAAAGAAAAACAAAATATACATATAAATAGAAAATATCATCAGAATGGAAATAAATCATTGGATTTATAGTTAGTTGATGAGATTCTTTAGCTATAATTGTTAGATGATTATTTGTATTCATAATTTGAGAAGGTTCAGCAATAGATATTTGAAATTAATTGGAGGATTTTCATGTGATCTATTTGAAAATAAAATATATGTTTTTGGAGGTGTTTACTTACTCATTGAACATCTGACGTGTCATTAAAGGATAGGGATACGTGGCGGTCTATAGCATCTCGAGTTTGAGGAGTTACACTTAACCTAGTATTCTTTTAGGTAAAAGTGTCATCCTAGGATTTACCCTAATTATGGCATATAAATATTATGAATATTCCCTTTTTCATGTTCTTCTTGTTCTTGTGTAACCCATATTGCAATCCAAGTCTAAGCTAGCTTTTATCTAACCTATAAGTAAGGTTAGTAATGAGTGACCTTAAGGATTAGTTTATGCATAATATTAAACTAATTCTAATGTTTATATGAGCTTGAATGTGAAATGAAGGCTTGCGATGATTTCGTGTCCTCTATGCATAAAGAATTAAGCTAGGTTGTATCAACTATGACATAATACACCTTGCCATCTCTAAGATACTTACACATAGAATTCTATGTAAGATAGCACATCTATGGATCCCATCCAATGATTTATTATCTTAGAAGGACAAACTAGGTATGAAAAAGTGGTATCTCTCTTCATTCACTAAAGTGCAATACCTAATCTCCCCTAATGAAGGCTCTCAAATTTGGTCTAATCTATCTATTATTGACATAAATCTTTCTTAAGAGTATAAAAAAATACATGAGTTTTTTTTGTTCTCATATTATATCCTAATATGTGACATATGTTTATATACCTATATATATAAACATACACACACACGAATGTCAAGCCCAGAACATACATATGCATATAATGTAATTATAATAACGTATAAACAAATAATAGTTTAGTTATCTTTAATTTAGACCAACAATCATCAAAGGAGTACTCATAACCCCGCCACACGTGATCTGTGTCTACATACATAGGTAGATATAATATAAATGTTATTTTAAGTCATTTACACCCAAAATCAAGAGTCTAGAGACCAGAAACCTAATATTCTAATTGCGTTATCCCATTTATAAGGCTACTAGAGAATCCTCAAATATGATCAACGGTTGCTCCTTTATAGAACTGCCATTGCGGGCCCCTAAAGCGAGTGGGTCAAGCACATCCAACAAACCATTCTTTTAGGCCAAACATAAATTAGTTTGATTACATTCTAAATCCTAACAAGCACAACCATACAAACAAGCACCACATACCTGGAAAGTCAAATCTGAACCAAATACAAAGTCCGAACCAACTATAAAACCCGAATTTAACAACCTAACAGTTATCTAGAAACCACAACTTTATGTCTCGTACGAAAAAGCTCTAAAACCACCCAATAAAGAAGAAACTTGAACTCAATAACCACTACGAATCTATTTGAAAAACAATTAATACGTTAATTTTCGAGCACTATACAACTAAGTTCTACCTAGGAATTATCTATAAATCTATAATTTATCTAATCAAGGTCCTGAAAGAGAATAATCGAATCTAATCATAAATCAATACTAGAAATGAAAGATAATATAAATACGTAATGCAATAAAGTAAAAAGTTGACATATTTATATATAACAGTATTTATTTACTAATCGATATAGAAATAAAGGAATACATACTTAATCGAAAAATATTATAGTTCGTAGAAATACACAAGGAAGGACATATTAATGATCAAAATCCAAAACGGACATACTTTACAAATAATATAATATACTATATAATCATACTAACTATAGTTGTAAAAAAAAAATACTTAGATCGTAATGCCATCACTATTAATAATAAGGTATAACAGTAATAAGATAGTATCGTTATAAACCAAAATGACACTTAAGGTACATATATGATTCAGGCATTAACGTACTGAACACCAAGCCAGAAAATAGTGACCCAATATTAAATATAACAAGAAATAGAAATCCAACTTCATAAGCCGACATATGCATATAATATGATAGAGTAAAAAGAATTAACTTATTACTTAATTATTTATATAGCAAGGATATCACATATAAAAGGAGAATATAAGTTAGCACTTGCTCAACAAATAGCACATGTCACCAGTAGGCTAAGGAGCATAAAGGTCTTTGTTTTACATACCTATATGTATATATATATATATATATAAACACATGTAATACCAATAAAAGAGAGATGCTTCACATCTACAAAGATGAAGTGCACATGATAAGTCAACAATTTTACTATGCTTTATATAGATTTGAAGTTTCTTGAAAAGATCTGTATCATGATAAGTATTTTTTTCATTAAAAAACCTACATCGGCAGGACAAAGAACTAATGAGTCAAGATAATACATCGAGTGGCTAATTGACTCAATATTATCATACCTTGTTACTTCTTTAGAGAAGTTATTTCATTCAAAAAAAAAATAAAAAAATAAAGACTTAAGTGTACTAACAATGGGCAACCATAATTTATTACAAATTGAAAGAATGAAGGACATTCATCTTACGAGAAATGTTGGTTACATATTAATGCTAAGAGATCTAAAACAACTACATCAATTGAGGATGAAACTAATCTTTATAAACCCACTCGATAAACAAAGGTTTACAAAGCTACTATATCTATCGAAAATGGAGACTCAATAAAGGGTTAATCATGATAAGTGTTACTTCTGAAATGTGGATAAGACTTATGGCATTATATTACATAATACAAATCAAGGCCATTTTGGTAATTAAGTGTTTGACCTAATTTAATACTACAAACTAACTTCTTAGACTAGTGGTGAGGTTTATGAAGTTGAGCATAAATCTAGAATGTTTTAAAGAGATTTAACTAAATAGGCTTGGAAAGGGATCATAAGAACAATTCATCTACTCTCGGTCTTGCTCGGTTATATCATCTACAAAATAAGCCCTACAACAAGCTTTTTGTTTTATAAAACTCTCTTAGGCTTGTTTTAATAAGCCTTAAGCTTATTTAATAAGAGTCAAGTTAGCTTTATGAGTTTTATCAAGACATGGTCTTGGCCAAGTTCATTTGCATTTAAAAACCTATAAGGTTACAAAGGGTTTCAAGAGAGCTCACCATATCGATTAGTCTTCAAAATTAACCTAACAATTATCATCGATAACTCATCTCATTCATCCATCTTTAGAATCATTTGACAGTTATGATTACGCTCTGAAATCTATAAATAAATGGGCCCTCATCCTCTTCATTTGCAACATTGGAAGCATTGATAAGCTTTTATGAAATGTCAACACTATTAGAATTACTTCACCAAAGAATCTAATAAGCCAATCGCATAAGAACAAATGAGAAGTAAGTGAAAATCCTTTATTTGATCCGATGTCACACATGATCTTTAAGAAATTAAGTTTGTCTATTTATCCTCCTACACCCCTCTTTAAAAATATCCCTCCATGTATCATCAACTCAAGATTGTTCTATCGGTGGACAAAGGTCATGCATATGATTGATCACACCATACACAAACAACGAAAACATTTCAATGTGATACATCGATATCAAACAATTAAAATGATTTTATCCTAAAGAAATTTGCCTTTAAATCATGCCCCAAACTATGGAGTTATAATAGCTCCACTGTATAAACCAACCTAAGCTAAAAGTGAACCGCTTTAACCACTAACGTAGGTATAGCTTACATAAAGCGTTTATCACTCCATCACTTTGAGCTATCCAATTTTGAGTCTAATAAATATCAACCTATAATGTAATTTTTCAAAATAGTTTCTGAAAATAGTTTTGTGGCTCTAATGATCAAGAAAATCAAGTTTTATAAATCATATAAAATACAAAATCTCAATTTTAACAAGAAGTTCCAAGAAATAAATTGATTTGAGAAAATGAAGCGATTAGTAAAAGATTTATAAAAGTTCATAGATTTACAGAGCACAGTAGTAATATCAGTAGTGAAAAACTAGAGGGACACCAATAATGACCCCATTAGTTTCCCTATAAGTTAGTAAAATTGACAAATAAATAAGAATTTAGCTGATTAGTCTCCAATCTCACTACTCAACTACGTTCTCTAGTCTTCGAAAACTTAGAGTAATACTAGTAAATCTACTAAGAAACCTACAAAATAGCTATAGAGGAATAATTCATAACTTATTTAGTAAGTGGGATGAAAACAATAGCACATATATGACACAAAGCAACTGAGGTTTTCAAGTAAGTTTAGTTAGATGCTATATATGTACCAGCAAATGCGAACGCGTAACATTATGCAATCTATTGTGAGATCAAAGAAATTGTACTCATTCTAATCCAAGTTGAGGAGTTCGATGCCAAGCACTTCACAAATCAGGATTAAAGGCAATCAAAATAATAGACTTGTCGTCACATAACATGTCAATATGGTAAGAAACAGGAACACCCAAGTCACATAAAACATAATAAATCCACTTAATCTCCTTAGCTATATAAGCAAACTATAATTTTTTAATTTTGTAGTAGAAATAGAAACATAAGCTGCTTCTTTGTCTTTCAACTTTGTCTTTCGTGACACAAGAGCAAACCAAAGTATAACACAATATCTACTAAGTAATTTCCTATCTATGGCATAAGTTCCCTAATTCGCATTTGAATATGCATGAAGCTTAAGATCATTATTCTTTGGATAGAAAAAACTAACAGACTAAGTTCCCTTAAGATACTTTAGTAAATGTAATAAAGCATGTTGATGTAGAACCTATGGAGTTGAAACAAACTGACTAAGTTGATGAATGGCATATGAATTATCAGATCTTATCATTATGACATATAAGTGCGCCACTATATACCTATAAGCTGTTAGATCAAATGATAATGCTCCTATGTTATTATTTAACTTTAAGTTTGTTTGCATTGGAAACTTAGTTGGTGTTACGCCCCGAAGTCGCAGAGTCGCAACAGTCCCGCCGTGTAAACCATTCTATGATAGTAACTGGCCTTACAGTGCCTACCATAGACATGACCTACACAAAGCGTCGACAACTCCTCGCTTTTAAGTAAACAGTCCGATGAACAATTAAACTACGAATAGGATAAATAGTTCAAATTTCTAACAACATGTACAATATTATATATATATAAGTCCACAAAGCTTCCCAGGAAGTTTTACATAACATAACAGTTTACTATATTACAGAATAACTACCAGTCTTTCATTCTTAATTACATGGTCACTCTAGTTAAACACTATACTAAGTAACTTGATCCTCACACCCCTGGCTTCCAACAGACTAACCTCTGGGTAATTGTAGGGCGGCATAGTGCTTTGAGTGTTCAGAAATCAGAACCTGCAAAATGATCTATAAGGGTATGAGCAACTACAGCTCAGTAAGTTGAATTGGAGACTCATGAATGCATACAAGCACAAACAGGGTTATCAAACAATTATTTTCATGTAATGCAACAATCAAGTGTCATCGCACAATGTAATCCGGTCCGTTGTGAAATCAGAGAAATTTCACCCGCTCCAATCCGGGTTGAGGAGTTCCATGTTATGCAGCAGCTCACAACCAAACCCAGGCTTGTGCAATGGAGACCTCGCTCCTCCCGTGACTACCTTCGAACCATTGACTTCACTCTCGCCGCGACCTCCTCTCCTGTCACTTAGTTCGACCGAGGATGAAGAAGGGACCATTTTGCAATCCTACGCTATCCCTTTCGAAGGGGTCGGTATTTGGTTGGAGAATCCTATAATCCCCTAACGGGTTGCAATGCATGACATTATTTATTATTCGAGGTCGACTGATATTAAATTCTATTTAGGGTGTTCAAACAATTTCATACCAATTCAATCAGTCACAAAATCACTCACAATACAAATTCAGCATGAATCCAGATACATCAAACATATGCGTAAACTACTTACAATCATAATCATATACAAGCCTAAGTCTCCAAGTACTACAAAACTAGTACTCTATTACAATAAGCAATAACTCAACTTACTTAGATTTGCTCGATCGCTTGATCCCTTAATCGCAAGCTGATTTTATCTCTGGATGTCCTATAATACAAATAGGTCTTTTTAGTACTTAAAATTTACGGTTTCATATTCTAAGTTATATTTTAATTCATTTTTGTCCGTGTATGCCCATTACGTCCTAATGATTCGTATACTCTATTTTTGTGTCCAAATCCTAAATGAGGTTTTAAACTTTGATTTCTAAGCCTAAAATATGCTCGAATCCTAATGTGAAATTAATCACATTAAGCTCGAGTGTCCAAATATCCTATTGGGTCGTAATTTGGTATTCTAATCTATTTGGTACACGCTAACCCTAATCACGATATCAGATTTATTCTCGATGTGTAAAAATCTTACATTTTGAGACTTTTTCTTAAGATTAATTATTATTTTCAGATTTATTATTTTTCTGATTTCTATTATATTATTATCTAAATAACTCTATTTTTTTAGATTTATTAATTTACAATATCACATATTACTAATTTCTTATATTACTTACCTAATTTCCCTAATTAACCATACTTAATACCTAAAGGTTAGGATTAGGATTCCACTTCAGAGATTAACATCTTTAAACATATAATTAATATCCTAATTAGTAATTAACATCCTAATCACCTAATTAACCCTAAATCACCCAATTTTTCCATCATTATAAGGCTAAAAATTAACTTAAAAATTTCAAAAATTAATTTTAAAAAAATGGCTTCGTAGCACTGTTCTACATCATATGAGCATCCTACAGAAAAATTTTGAACTCCAAACTACATCTCTAAGCATATTTATTTTCTGGTTTAGTCATGCTCGGTTTTGAGCAATTTATTAGGGAACCTATAATTACAGATTTAATTAAACTAAATCACTATTTTTCCCTTAATCTACATGCAATAAAACCTCAGAATAACAAGTTTCATAATTTTCTGGGCAAAATAACTAATTTTACAAAATTATTCAAAATCGGGTCATTGAAAAAACTAATCGGTCCAAAGCTTTCTGGCCGTCCAAGCCCGATCCAAGGTTATCGGCCGGTCCAGGCGGTGGTTCTAGTGTAGGGTGGTGGTGGTGGTGAGTAGTGGGTTTCGCTCACGTACCAAATTTGCACAGTTTTCCTTTTTTTTTTTTGGATTTTCTCTCGATTTTTTCAGTGCTCCGATTTTTTTCAAATGCTAAACTGACCAAATGACTTCTGGAAATTTTTCTCCTATTTATAGACAATTTTTTTGTAATTAATGTGCATTAATTTGATAAGATTTTGCTCATTTCCCTAAGTTTTTTTGGCTTTTAGGTTGTCCAAATTTGATTGGTTAATTTTTCTTTTTCTGATTTGAAGCTGCCACGACCTGATCTTACTTCATCTTATCCTCTTCTGATTTTTTTCTAATTTTTTTATAATTATTTTATAATTTTCTTTAATTATTTGCTTAGTTTTTGGCCAATTTAGGTAATTACGCGTATTTTTATCTACACGTAAATATATGTGGTGTACACGTGAACATTCCTAATTATTATTTTGGTCATTCTAAAATTTTTAGTATGCATATAATTTATCTCTAGTAATTTATTAGTTATTTCATTACACTTTTCGCATTTTCGGTAATTAATACCTATTATGCTTAAAATTTGAAAATTTTATAGTCTCTTATTTTATTACTTATTTTCTTAAATTCAAGTTTACGGGGTCAGTTTTACAAATATTTCTCTTAATAGTTTATAATTTGGGTTTGATCGGATCTTTTAACCGATCGCCCTAAACCTTGGGTTCTAAGTTCAACCCTACGGTTACTTGGCTTGGCTTTAGGGCTTACAGTTGGTTTACAACTTGTAAGTCCAACATGTGACAACGAATCAACAATGAGTTTGCATTGATTTATAAGTATACTAGAAGGTATACGTCACAACTTTAAGCTAAGGAAAAATCTCGTAAGCTTGAAATCTTTGATTATAAATTCTACATCAAGCTTACGTTTAATATCAACAATGAAGGAAGAATCAAACCCTGCAAGCAACATATAATTTATATACAAGAGAATAGTAACAAAATCATTATTACTGTGGTGAGCAAACAAGGAAGAATCATGTTCGATTGAATCAAACCTTGAGCAACTAAGAAACATGAAAGTTCCAAATTTCATTATCCTAAGGCCTTTTTAAGGCTACAAAGAAACCTTTTTAATTTGTAAACCTAATGAGGCAATGCCTTATCATAACCTTCCAAATGAGTCATATATATCTCCTCATCTAAATAGCCATGAAGGAAGGCATTGTTAATATCAATATGATGTAAGAGTAGTTTGTATGTAACAACTATTGCAATTAAAATACGCAAACTACCTAACTTTACACCCTGTGAAAGGTGTCATGATAGTCTTTCCCTTCCTTTTGAGTAAAACCTTTTGTTACTAGACATGCCTTGTACCTTTCCAAGGTGCCATCAAGTTTATATTTGATCTTATAAACCTATCTACACCCAATAGCTTTTTGACCTTGAGGTAAACTAGTTAATTCAATGTATCATTATATTCCAAAGCATTAAACTCTTTCTTCATACCATCTACCCATTCTTGTTGCTTAGTAGCTTACAAATAACTATTTAGTTCAAGTGTAGACAAAACATTGTGCAACATAATCACTTGAAAAAGAACTAAAGGAAGTACAATCAAATAAAGAATAAGATGTAGTATGTGTTGATAAAGGGATCATGGTGGTCATATTAGTATATGGGATGCCAACAGCATGTGTTACAATGCTAGTGTTAATTGTATGTACAAAATCATTCAACCACTATAGATGCCTACGAACTCTAGTTGATCTCCTAAAATACTATCCAAAAGACAACTCATCCAATGATTTTAGAATCATTTAACCAATATGTGATTAAGAGAATTAAAAGGTTGAACCAAAAGGGGTTGCTTAGAAGAATGAAGCATATCAAATAAAACAATGGTTTGTTAATTGGATGTAAAACTGTCAGCATAAGAATCATGAAAACAACATCTCTTCAAACAATAATCTTATTATGAACAAGATCAAAAACCTTATATTTTTTTTTTTTTTTTTACCAATGACATAGCCCAACAAAATACATTTGGAATCCCCTACATTAAATTTGTCCTTAAGTCTTGGCTGTATTCCAAGGTAACATAAGCAACCCATAGTTTTCAAATCATTAAATTGAGAGGCTTTCCAAATAACTTTTTATTTAACATCTTCCAACCCAACTTCTCCATTGGTATCTTACTAACTATGAAAATACATTCACTCAAAAAATCTTCAGTAAATTTGCTTGAATTCTTAAAACCCTTCAAACTTTTAGCAAATGCCTATGTTTTCTTGCAAAGCATCCATTTTGATGTGGTATATACACCATTGTTCTCTAATGTTCTATCCGTAATCCTTGGAACAAACATTTGCATAAAATGGATAAAAATTTAGAATCATTGTTAATTTTGATAACCTTAAGAATAACACCAAACTGGTTCTTAATGTAAGCGATGAACTGATTGATGACAACATGAGTTTGATCATTGTGTTTAGATCTAGTACAATCATCAAGTACAATTAAAATATACCCAACACTAGATATGGACTCAACCATGTAAGGTCTCCAAACATCTATATGCACAATTGGAAAGTAAACTATGATTCATTTCACTCCTTAGAAAAGAAATTCTATGAAACTTAGAATGTTGATAAATGTCATAAAAAAAATTTAACATCAACACTCTTACAAACATCCAAATATTTCAACTGTAAGAAAGAAATATGTCACATTCTCTTGTGTAACAATCCTACATTTATTCAAGAAAAATTTGAAATGGAATTTACAAAAATAGAGTCAAGATCAATAGAAGAGATACTATTACTACTCTTGTTACTAAGAATTGTTGAATCTATTACATACAAGATACCTAGCACTTGTGCTGTTGCAAAAAATATCTTTAGTTCTTAGGTCTTAGAACTAACAATCGATTTTATAAAAAAATTCAGGCAAATTTTGGCTACGAATTAACTTATGTACAAATAATAGGATATAAGTAGCATGAGGCACATAAAAGACATTATGTAAGGTAAGGAAAGTATTCATAGTAGCTAAATTAGATTGTATTACATACAATTTGTCCTCCAACTAATAATTTAATGGTTACAGGTTTGCTCTGGTCAAGAACATGGTGGAGTAATGAAATATTTGATGTCATGCAATCTGTAATCCCTGCATTGACTATCCACGAACATACATTATTATTGGAAATACTAGAGCAATAGAAAGAATTTGATATACTTACAAATTACATCTAATTCACCATGGATTGATCCTTAACATTCATTTGTTTGATAAACTCATGACAAACAGACTCAATCAAGCCTTTGTCAAAACCTTATAAACATGATCCATCTAGAGCTATTAAATGATCAAATGGTGTTTCCATCAGTTATGATATATTCCATACTATTGAAAAATTGGCCTTAGCTTTCACTATTCTTCTTCTCTTATATCAATCCAAGTATCCAAATATTTGAAAACAACTTTCAATAGTAAGTCCTTCACCTTTATAGTACTTACACACCAATTTGAACTTACCTTTCTTCTTTTCATTCATGGGATTTCCTTGATCTATCTTATTTTGTGTTTTATTCATGAAGAAACTGAGCTATCTACAATAGTAGTCAGTATAGATGAAACTTGCATCTGCTTTTGAATTTGTTGAACTAGATAGAAAGTTTTGTTCATACTAAGAAAGTAGCTCTATAGAGAAGACTAATTTCTCATCATATCATAACCTTCATTTAAGCCCATAAAAAATTGCATCAAATGTGTTTCAAACTCATATTCAAGAACTCATTCCTTCAATAAATAAGTACAATACTTTAGCTAACCATAAGGGCACATTAGATAAGCATGAAGTTGTTGAAGCCCATCCTAACACTTTTTTAACTTGTTATATTAGACTACCATGCATTGATTAAATTGTTTCAACTGACAAATCTCATGTTATAGTTGGAAAACTAAAGGAATGTTCCCAATTCCATATTGTTATGAGATTTGGGTCTAAAATTCACGTATAGGTTGAGTATACATAAGACTCTGCACAATTTTAGTGTTCATCAAGTTTATGATCCAACATCAGACCGTATAATCGTACCTCAACCATTTCATAAGATTAAGAGAGTTATCAGCTGATTTCTCAATTAATCCATTGATAAAACCTAATTTTAATTTTGCTCCTAACGCCTTTTAACAGTTTCTCTCCAAACGCAAGGAAATTGTTTCTATTAAAAACTAAAGTGCCTAGTATCATTCCAAGGTTATCCAATCCATAGATGTAACAAGGATAACTAATTGAATTATCTAAAGACTTAGCTTATTCATTAATCAATGATGTGATTGAACAAAGAAAATTCAAAATTGAACAAATAAGAACTCTCACAGAACAAGATTTGCAACTAATTGTGAATTCTTCCTCAAATAATAGCAAATTAGGTACACCTGCTCTGATATCATATGAAGAACTTAAGCTCACCTTTATCAAAGACAAAAGAAGCCATACAAAAACCAGAGAAACTTTTCTATACTTGAGAGTGAAGTAATAAAAACAGTTATAAAATAGCTTAATCAATTACAAAGAGAACAAATGAACATATACACTGACTAAACTCTAACTATTCAACCAATAACAACTTGACAACTATAATGTAGACAAAATAAAATAAATATAAGGGGAAATTACAAAAAACTCCCTTAAATTTTGACTTAAGTACAAATTAACCCTCTAAACTTTTAAGGTGAAATTTTTAACCCTCTAAACTTTCATAAATTGGCAAAACAACTCCCATAACCCCTCTAAACTTTAATTTTTGTGTATAAACACTCGCCAAACTTTGATTTTGATGCATTTAGGGGGGAATATGTGGTTATTTACGCACTAAAATCAAAGTTTAATAGTTTTTATTAAAATTTAAGGGTTGTAGAGGTTGTTTTACCAATTTATCAAAGTTTAAAAAGGTCAAAAACCTCGCTTCAAAAGTTTAAGGGATTAATCCACACCTAAGTCAAAGTTTAGGAAGGCTTTTTGCATTTTCTACTAAATACAAAATACAAAAGTAAGCTAATTGATGATGATATGATAAGCTATATATGCTTCATAGTTCCTAACAGTAGTAGTATCATTGTGCAACTAGATTGATCAACACAAAATTAAGAAGCACATCTTCAAATAAAAAAGATACGAATTATGGAGAGAATTTTGAAAAAAAAAAAGAAAAAGAAGTCATAGATAAGGACAAACCTTGTTGCTATGGTTTTAAACATACCTATCACTGCAACTATAATGGATATTGGTAGAAGATCACAAAGCCAACCACTATTTGATTTTACTTTGGTTACATTGATTTCGTTTTAGGTTCATCATTATCGAAGGGATCAAAGTCACTATTGAAAACTACAAGATCATGTTGTTGCTATCATTTCTTCTAAGGTTATAACAATTGGCTTCTTGAAGGCAAGACATTATAAACGACTCCTACAATTGATAGTTACTATTAAATCACGAACAAACATAACTCAAGGCATTGCCAATGTTATTTGTAGAAAAAATCAAAATCGATTAAGTTTAGAAAATCTCTTGAAGATTGTCAACTATTATTTAGAATTAGAATATATGAATTAGTGTTAATAATGGTATGGATGTCGAGGATGATTACAACAATGATAATAATGGTGATGGAAAAGCTGGCAATAGTTTTGATTATGACAATGCAATACTAGATATTAGTGCTTTTTGTTAGTATTGTAATTTATGGTAATAATTTATATTGTAATGTAATTTATATCAGCATTATTATTATATTTAAAATTTATGTATTAGTAGAAAGATTTATGTTTGAGTATTTGTATTATAACTTACATTCTACAAATTTTGCTAGTATTCTTTACTTTCATTATGTATTTTGTAGGCATAAGGTCTACATAGAAGGGCCGCATGCTTGCTACATGATAGTTGCGCTACATGTGACTTAGGAAAATGATTTGAGTTGCATATATAGGATGATCAAGTAACAAATAGTAGGGAGGAAGAGTAGGCAATCTTAAAGGCTTTAACATGAGTTATGACAGGCAGAGAAGTTTAATGGCATCAAACTTCACTATAGTGAAAAATAGAGTTGTGTTTTTAAGATAATTGAGTATTTGAACATTCGAGATAGAAATTCGGCAACACGACAGTGTTTGTGTCATGATTTCTCTTATCTAAATAAGAAGAGGAAGGGAAGGAAAGGAGATAGGAGGTATGATCATGATGATAATTAATAGCCAAAATTAACCCTTTCTTTTTATGAACCTTAAATGACTCCGTTCATGGGTTCGAGCCAATAAAGGCCTTACTTTTAGTATGATCCAAATTGAGAAAGATTACTTCAAGCGAACCAACCCAATAGGCCATACTTTAGGTCTACCATATCAAATCTCCCTAAATCATTCTAATAATATTTTGGCTTAACTCTCTAAGCCCTATCAAGTTAGCCCAATGAGTCAAATTCGTTTTAATTATCGGGCTCAAAGCCCATAATTGAATTTGGCTCTCTACTTCTTTCAATTTTTTTTTATTAATGTAAATATATTTATAATTTTGAAAGCTAGTTTTTATAGGGTTTTGCTTTCCAAATCTATGTTTCGAATTTACAAGCTCTCTACCAATTCTAAATAAAATCCCAAGTGTAACAACCTTACTCACTGATGTTATTCCTTATTGGTCTTATATTAAGTTAAGAAGAAAGAAAAAGGAAGGGGTAAGCATACATATATAGAAGTATGGGTTAATCTATTTCCTATTAAGGTTCTTTGTTCTCATTTATGTTTTTGTTAGCAAACGAAGTTCAGAATCTACAAGGGTTCGTAGAACGAAAGGAGTGTACAATTGGGGCTGCGCCCCACTTTATATCTTCTATTGTGATATAAAGAGGACATTACAAGAATAACTCCATGTTAAAATGTGTTATGAAGGAGAGTTTCCAATTAAAGTGACAAATGAAAAAGAGAGAAAGATAGTTTAAGAATTTCGTGTTTCCCCAAATCATATGTGTTATCTTTCAACTCTTTCATCATGTGGTTCACTTTCATAAAATAATGTATAGTGTCATGAAATTCATGCTTCTGTAGTGAAAAGTAAATTGGCTTTTAATCTACGTTTGGTTAATGTAATTATTAACATGTACATAAATCATGGTAATGCCGATATTGTTGGATGTATTTTTTTAGAAAAGTTCTTGGTATTGATGTTGTAAGGTAAAAGTCATAATGATCTTTAACTTGTATTTGTGGTTAGTTTGTGGTGGTGAACCCTATAATCATATTTAGACCATTGTTGTAACCTTTGGTTAATATTAACATTGCTTACATTCACAAGCATTTAAATGGTGAAGTAAAAAGATATGAATGCAAGGAGTAAGTTGACCTGAGTGAAATTCATGAGTCATTAATGGAAAAATATTGTCTTAAGGGCAATATTGTTTTAATAAGGATAAAATGCGACATGCGTAATGTGCCTCGAGCTTGCATGCTAAAATAAATATTTATGATAAATAAGTTTATAACATTGGTGCTGTACTCATATAGCATAACAAATTGACAAAATAATCTCTTTAGCTATATAAGCACATTCCTTACTATACTAATGTTCCAAAGCATACATACTTTAGGTAGTGTCCTAACTACTGGAAGTATGTAACTAACGCATCAAATATTTGGATTCTGTCCAAAGATTTTAATTTAGAGAAAAAATGTAGAGTGCAAAATTTGTTATATTAAAGTATTATGCTAAACCCATGATAAGTCTCAAGGTTAAGAGATATAAAGAGGCACCACAATGAACAACAAAAGAGATTTAACTAGTGAAGACCCGTAAGCAACTCAAGGATATGACATAGTTACAAGTTCAGCACGACCTAAACTAATAATCAATATTATGCACGAATGAGAGATTAAAGTCGCTTACAGCTAACCCTTACTAAAAGAGCTAAATAAGAGAGAGATATTCTAAGGAAAGGGAAATTATATATTCAATGAGCTAAGAGAGTCATGTATGCATATCATAAGAAGAGGCTCATATACTAGGTCTCTAGGGTTACAAAATGAAAGAAAAGACAAGAAAGGGTAAGAAGACAAATAATATGCAAAAGGTTCCTAGTACATATTGAAATGGGTAAATATGACAAGTAAACAAATGGAATCCATCAAGGAATATCCTCGAATCTAGAGCAAGGTATACATATGGTGATTTTTCTTTAGGCATTTTGACAAAAGTGAGAGAGGAATGGATGTTAGTTGCTCCTGGAAAAATAAAATCTTCAATAAGTGAAATAGCTCACCACTCTAGGAGAATAGCTAGGCAAGTTCATGAAGGAGCACAAACTAAGTCAACCGACTTAGTCTAAATTAGGTCAACGTTCGGTATTCATTTTCCCGGGGGTCTTTAACTCAAGGTTTGGAGTCAAGGCCCACAGATTTGATCCTTGCTACATCCTCAATACTACTAATTTGCCCGGGGATAGGTCGGGGGTTATCCTGGTCATGATTAATGCTTGGCTTTTCGAGTAATTGAAGTACAAAAGACCTTGGTTGTTGATGGAATCTTTGTCCCTTAATGGTTCTCAAGTCAGGACATGTCGGGTAAGTCCATGCAATCTCCTAGCTTAGCTCTTGGTGATCGAGCAGTAGGGTTAATATATATCATCTTCCTAAAGGTTGGAAAGATTTAGCCTTAAAGCTATGGATTTTTCCTTAGTTGGATCTAATTAGTTAGGAATCAGGTTTGATACATTAAATGTGGAGGACACATCATAATCCTAGGGCAACTCAATTTAGTAGGCATTACAATTGATTTTCTTTAGTATTCGGAACAAACACCAACTCAAGGAGACAACTTGTTTTCTTCTATTATGGGAACCTTTCGCAATTGAGGTAGATCCATTCTAGGTCACCTAATTGAAGGTAATAGCTTGGCAACTACAGCCACCAATCCCATGCTATCTCTCGTTGAACTTGGCAATCTACTTGGTTACATGCTAATGCAACTTGTGTATCTATTAGGTTTGGTATACTCCAAATTGACTCTCCTCGAGAGCTATTGGGGTACTGATCAAGTCAAGAGGGACAGTTCGGTTGAGGCCATAGATAACCTCAAAGGGGGTCTTTCTAATGTTGTAGTGAACAGTTCGGTTGTAAGCGAACTCCATAATTAGTAGGTACAAGTCCCAATCCCCTAAGTTCTTGCCTATAACAAGTCAAAGTAGCGTCCCTAAGGTCCTGTTCACTACCTCAATTTAACCTTCAATTTGAGCATGCCTATTAGAGTTGAATACAAGCTTAATACCAAGCCTTCGCCATAATGTCTTCCAAAAGTAGCCTAAGAATTCCGTATCTTGATTTGATATAAGGGACTTAAGAATTACATGTAGTTAGACAATCTCTTGCTAAAACAAATCAGTCAGCTATAAAGCACTGTTAGTTCGGTCACACTAGATGAAGTGTGCCATTTTTGCTAAAGTGATCTACAACCATAAGGATCGAGTCCCATCCTCTAGATATCCAAGGCAACCATAAGACCAAGTCTGCTAAGATTGGCTTAAGGTGAGGTTAGTGTAGGTAGTGGTATGTACTCTCCATAAGGGTACCTTCTTCCCATTGTTATCTTGCATACTTTATAACTTATCCTTAGCCATACCAGTCCAATAGAAGTTCTCTTTCAGGAGGTTGGCTGTTTTACTCTCACTGAGGTGTCTAAGAAAGCCTCTATTCCTGAGCTAACAACTTATGAAGGAACAACTCAGTATGCAAAACCTCTTCTCCCTAAATAAATACCCATCTTTTACATAATAACTTCCAACAACAACTCCTTCTCTACACTTTTCAAGAATAGTGCTAAAGTAAAGGTCCTGAGCATACTGCTCAATGATGAGGGTAAATCTCAACAATTTAGTTTACAATGTAGTCAAGAGGGTTTGCCTTCAAGAAAGAGCATCTACAACTATATTAGCAATAACCTTCTTATGCCTAATAACATTGAAGAATCCTTTCATGAACGTGAGCCACTTAACTTGCCTTTTTGAGAGTTTGTTCTAACTTCTGATGTGGTTCAAGGATTCATGGTCTATGTAAATGAAAAACTCTTGAGGTAACAAGTAATGCTACCATATAGTAAGAGCTCGAAAAGGGAGTAGAGTTCCTTTTTATATATTGAATAGTTCAAGGCGAGACCATTGAGCTTCTCACTATGGTAAGCTACAGGTCAATGCACTTGAATCCAGACCGCACTAAGTCAATGCTTAAAGCTTCACATTCCAACTCAAATGGTGTCTCAAAGTCAATTAGAGCCAAGATAGGTGTCGTGGTTAGCTTCTCTTTAATTTCTTTGAAGCTTTTCTCAACTCGCTCATTCCATTAGAATCTATCACCCTTCTTTGTCAAATCGATTAAAGGAGTCACGATGGTATTGAAGTTCTTGAAGAATTATTTGTAAAAAGAGGCAAGTCCATTGAAACTTTAGACTTCAGTAACACTCTTCGGTGTAAGCCAGTCTAGGATAACTCGAATTTTGTCATTGTTAGTTTGGATTCCATCACGTGATACTACATAACCAATGAAGACAACTTAGTATTGGTAGAATGTGTATTTCTTCAAATTTTTGAACAATTTCTCAATACAAAGTATGTGAAAAAAAACTCAGAGATGTTCCAAATCTTCAGTAGATTGGTACTATACACAAGTATGTCATCAAAGTATACAAGTACACATTTTCTAATCAATAGTCACATCACATGGTTTATTAGCCTCATGAATGCGCTTAGTGCATTGGTTAGACCAAATGGTATGACTAACCACTCGTAGAGACCATATCATGTCTTAAATGTAATGTTCCATTCATCTCCAGGTCTCATTTATATCTAATGGTAGCTGCTTCTCAGGTTAATCTTCGAGAATAATCGAGCATCATGAAGTTCATCCAACATATCATCAAACCTGAGTATAGAATATTTATACTTCATAATAATACAATTGATAGCTAGACTATTAATGCCCATACACTATGAACCATCCTTCTTTAAGACAAGCAGAGCGAGCACCACACAGGGGCTTACACTCTTTCTCACATTACCTCACTCTATAAGCTTGTCTACTTATCTTTTCAGTTTAATAACTTGCCTAAGGTTCATCCTGTATGTAGGTCTGTTTAGCATGGCAGGCTAGACTGCAAATCATTGTAGTGTTCAATGAGTTAGGCTATCGATAATACTTTAGGCAACTAATCTACAAATAAGTCAAAAAATTCACTGATCAATCTCCTGACTTCCTCATGTGCATTGTTTGGATCTCTTAACTCTAGTAATCTTTAAACTAATAGAAACATTGGCTCATTAGCTGTCTTAACAACTTAAAGCTCTCTACGACGCATCTCTAAGCTTTCTTCTAACTAACTTAGGTGAGTTGATTATGAGTCTTATTTAGTTGGCTCGAAGTTGTGGGTTACAACATGATCCTCTTATCGTCCTTCATGAAGGTATAAGTGTTCTTATATTTATTGTACATAACACATCAATCGAATAACCATAGTCAACCCAATAGCAAATGTAAGGCAACAATGAGGATGATGTCACAAATCACCTTGTCCCTATACACATTACCTATATAAAATAGTATAGTTATCCATTCAATTACGTGTAGAGCACCCTTATCATACAACTAATGTAGCTTGTAAGGTCGCAGGTGCTTAGAGGTTGATAGACTCAACTTCTATAGGAGGGATTAGGTAACAACATTCATGCAACTCCCTCCATCCATTATGATCATACACAACTGTCCCTTGATCATACACTTAGTATGGAATGAGTTCTTTCATTGGTCTTCCTCAAAGCTTAGCATTAAGTTTATCACTCTCCTCAACACTAGAGTTATGACCTCTCCTTGATCAACAAAAACATAAGCCTCCTCATCACTCTCTTCTACATTACTCCCATCATCCTTACTATCCCTTATAATCGTATACAACTGTCCTTTGATTGTACACTTAGTATGGAACAAGTTCTCTCATTGGTCTTCCTTAAAGCTTAGCATTGAGTTTAGCACTAAAGTCATGACCTCTCATAGGTCAACAAAAACATAAGTCTCCTCGTTACTCTCTTCCACATTACTCCCATCATCCTTACTAGCCTTCCTATGGTTGCTCTCATCCATATTGTCCATTTCATCACCTCACATAACCATAATACGTCAGTTAAGATACTAAGTAGCCATGTGTCCATAACCTAAGCACTTAAAGCACTTAATCTCACTCATCTTACGACTGGAGGGTTGTCTATTCTCAAACTTCCTCTCCAATGGCTAATCAATAACTTAGTCTTTTAGGTCACCTGGACCATCAACTAATTGGTCACTTGCTTCATTTGCTTGAGTTAACCTTTGATGCTTAGGCTAACTAACACGATGCGAAGAATAGCTTAGGAAACACTCAGGTGGTGTCAAAATGGTACATTTCTTTTCTACTTCTCAACCTTCTAGGCAATCTTGATGGCTTCTTCTAAAGTATCTAACCTTCACACTTCTACAACATTGCAGATTTCAAACCTAAGTCTAGAAAGAAATCTCAATATAGTGCAAGCCTTAGGCTCATTAACATTAGCTCGGATCATCGACATTTAAAACTCCTTAACATGATCATCAACAATTCAGCTTCCTTGATGAAATTCTTGCAATTTGGCAAAAGTGTCCTATAGGTACAACTCGAAGGTGAAGCTACCCTTAAATAGCCTCTTCATATCTTTCCAAATGCGTACACCTCGTTAACCATCTCATGCTCTAATTACATTCAAATTCTTCCACCATAAGGTTGAGTATTTAAAGAAATTGACTGCAACAAGTCAAACTTTGACATCCTCAATATACCTATAATAGTCGAACACCTTCTTGACCTTCTTTTCCCACTCTAAGTACTTATCTACATCTCCATTGCTAATAGAGGTCGGAATCTGAACTTTGATATTGTTAAGTCATCGAAAGACTCAGCACCCTTACTCTTCTACTTCATAGTACTCTTCTTCATCTTCTTCAACCTCTCCGTCAACTTCTTCAATCACTTTTAGTACAAGTCTTCATCAAGTAGGTCTATCCACTCCTCCAGTTCAGTGATGTTGAATTGGGTGACTAGGTCGTCAATGTGGCCATACCCTTGCTTAGGCAATTCATCTGATTAACCTTGATTCGATTCGTCTCTAGGTTATTACCTATTGTCTCATATGGTAGTCACTAAATTCTCGACCAAGTTGGTGAGCCTATCAAGCTTGTCTTCAATAGACCTCAGCATATAACTTCATTAACTACGACCATAAGCAGTTCCTCTTTCATTTTCTCTAATATTCCTCGCATGCTCAAATTTGACATCATCACAACTCAACATTACTTCAATTAAAATAACTTTAAACCACTAAAAGCCACTTCAAACCCTACTTTGAACAATTGCTGGGCAACGTATATATGCTTCCACTATTACTTAGAAACATGACAACTTATTGCAACACTCCAGCACTTACACTGTACTACTGATAACTCTTATTTTAAATACATTTCACATGGTGATTTTATAGTATTTCCCTTACATCTTTGGTTTTCTTTAAACAAATTGATACTTAATTGACTAAAATTTTGATTTCAAGGTTTGAACGTATTCTTGGATTGAAAACGAAGAAAAGGAATCAAGTTTCACTCAATTTGGAGTTCAAATAAATGAGTTTTGAAGTTACATAAACAATAGGAATTTTAGTCAGAAAGTTACACAATCTAGGACACAGCTGTGTCCCCAGGCTATGTCCATCCAGGAAGATTTGCCAAGGTCAGAAAGTTACACGACCTGAAGACATAACTGTGTCCCAGACTGTGTCTAGTGATGAAAAAAGAAACCTTACAATACATTATAAAAAGACTTACTAGGGTTTCATACATAATTTTGGACATTCAAAAAAGAAAAGACTTGAAGAGAAGGAGAAGAAAAAGGAGAAACAAACACCCAACTTCAATATTGAAGAGATTTATCATCAATAAAAGGAGTTTTTCATGTTTTATTTATTGATTTTGTTGCAATTCGTTTTTAGTTTCATTATGAAAGCTTACGATTTTTGTATTTAAGATTATGGAACCTAGGGTTCATGTGACCATTAGATTTATTTATAATTTTCAATAAAGTTTCTATTTTTTCTTGATTCAATTATGTTATTTAATTGTTAATTGATATTTCTAGGGTATCGATCTATGATATTATGCATGGTGATTGAGAAATCACATGTGTAATGAGATCTTGACATAATTGGAGAGAATTACATATATACGTAGAGATAAGATACATGTTTCTTCTGGAAAGTTGTTTTTTTTGTGTGGGAATTCATTATATATTAATGTGATTCTAAATTATATTACTAAGTAAAGAGATTCCGGTAAATAATTTAGAATTAAGGTTAATATGCTTAAGAAATGTGTTAACTTTAATTATGAATCCTTCCGGTCAAGAATAATAGAGATTGAATTAGATATATTTTAAGCGGTTACATGTTAAATACTAGGGGAAATAATTCCTAAATACATTATTTGCCTTTTTGAAGTCGTTCTTAGTTTTATCGCTTTCTAAATTGCTTAATCAAGTCTCATAATTAGGTTGGTTTGTTAATTTTAGTATTTTTAATTCATTCAACTCATTGCAATTTTCCGGTTAGATAATAGAGCTAAGGTTAATATTAGTAGTCAAAGTCTCTGAGGAATCGATTGAAACTCACATCCACTATATTAAAACTGATAGGTACACTTGCTTGATATCAACTACTCAACTCAAAAAGTACAATTTACTTTATTTTCACAATTGAAAATAGAAGACAATAGAGTACTATATGTTGTTGGTGAATTTTAAGGGTTAGAAATATCCTGCAAAGGTAAGAAAAATGATAGGTGCTGAGGTTAATTTGATGCAGCCACTCCGATGCCTAAGTCAATAAGCAAGAATGAGAAAGGTAAAGTAAAGAGATTCAGAGTTATCAAATGCCTCTTATAAAGTTTCTTTACCATATTTATAGGAGATTGTCATCTCTGAAGGAATAGTTATCGAAATAACTATTGAGATACATAGTAGCTTATTAATTAGACACCTTTCCGAAAATGTAGGGAAAGTAGACAGTTATGTAATATAACCGCACTTGTGATAACTGCCTATGCTATGAACTTGAATTCAAATTAGCAACATATCTATGTTACTCGAAGTGCCGAAAATGTCGATTACTCAACAAGGTACCGAGAATATAGATTGCCCGGCATGTCGTTAGCTGAATAGACGAGTAAGATGGGTGGACAAAAACTAACTATTAACATTTGTCCCCCAACTCCTATGTTCGAGAATTCGATAAAGGGAGTAATACTTAATGCTTTAGAGGCTAAGTGGGGAGCAGTTCTTTAGATGCCAAGTGAGATAGGATGCAAGACGATTTGTATCCTAATCGAAAAGTTACAACTTTCAATTTCTCACCCATTCAAGAAACTAAAAAGTAGGAAGTATGACACTTGTCACCTCAATCATCATTACGCCATAAGCCTAATAACTGTTAGGGAGTTGTCAACAGCTGGATTTCTGTCTCGAAATACACATCAACAATCTATGCCACTATCAAATTAGCACATCATTACCGTTAAAAACAAATTTGCAGTTATAAAGATAAGCTGTCTGTATTTAAAGGATTGTTCAAAATTAGAATTCATTTCTGTTCAAAATCAAAAACAAATTTTCTTGCTTTCTCGTCTTCATCCCCACATTCTTCAACTTCTATGATACCATTTCTCATAACCATTCAGGTATGGTTCACAACGTAATCCATCAACTTGTCCTCTCTGATTCTAAAGCAATAAAAACTGAGGCCACTTTTCCTCCTTAAATAAAGAGTGAGGTAGTGTGTTCTTTTAGTAGCTCGATCGACAGTATTGACAAAAGTTAGGATAAACTTACCCAAATAAATGCCCTTATTGTAGATAATTATCTTGATGACAAAGAGGGTAGATCCTTAGTGAGATATCTATATAACAACATAGCCTACTTCCATGACTCTCCAGATGGAATTGTCAGTTCTACTGACATAGTTCTTGTCACGAAATACAACTAGTGTTGGCAAGATCTCCCTAAAACGTGGAATTTGAGGAAACCGAGAGAGAAGGAGAGGGTATGTTTCCTAAGGAAGCATGAATTCCAAGATCTTCAACGTATAGTTGAGGCAAATGTTGTACTTCTCGCAAAATGCCCGGAACTTATTGTTGTTAAACTGCAAGCCGTTATTCGTGATTATCATGTAAGGAACTCTGAATCTTGATATGATAGAACCGAAAACGAACGCTTCTACTTTCTGCTCGATGATCTTCGCCATTGATTGGCTTCTGCCTATTTGGTAAAGTAATCCACAGCAACAATGTCAAATTGTCACTGGGCGGTAGACTCCGAAAAGGGTCCAAGAATATCTAAACTCTATAAGACGAAAGGCCAAAGGCTGGTTAAGCTACATAACTCAGTTGTAGGGGCATGACTCAGCGACTCATGCTTTTGGCATTAAAGACAGTATTGGACAACTTCCTTTGCATCTTCTTTCATGGTCGACCAGTAATAGCGAAGTCGTAGTGCTTGAACATATAGTGTCTGTGCTTTTACATAGTTACTGCATACGCCACCATGCAACTCAGGTAATACCCTCTAGGCATCTCTCTGAGGAAAGCATCAAAGATAGGGTTATGATATGCCACGTTTATACAGCTAACCATCAATTAACATGTAGTTTGCGGCTTGGTAAGCCAATCTTCGCACTCCTTTCTTGTCATCAAGGAGAGTATCGTCTCTCAAATAATCTACCAAGGGATCCATCTAAGATTCTTCTCTTAAGCAAGGAGCCAACTCACAGCTCTGCGAAAGAGTAGATAAACTTTTTGTCAAAAGATAAACTTTTCTGCGAAAGAAATTTGACAAAAAGTTTGTCATTCAAATCAAGGAATGCCATATTGGATAACTTTGACAGTTTATCGATCGCGATGTTCTTGCTTCTTAGGATCTTGTAGATGGAAAAATATTGAAATTCTTCTAAGAGCGTTCATACCACCAATAGGTACTTACTCATCTCTTTTTCCCTTACCACATAACTTCCTATGACCTGATTTATCACCAATTGTGAATCAGAAAACACTTCAAGTTTCTCGGCGCCAATCTCTTTTGCCAATTTTAGTCCTATAATTAAAGCTTCATACTCTGCTTTATTGTTGTTGGCCGGGAATCCGAATTTTAAAGTGTAATGAACTTTAACATTGTGGGGGCTTTAAAGAACAAGGCCTACACCACTTCCTTATGTCATTGAAGAGCCATCCACATAAAGGAACTAGACAGGTTTTTCGGCAAACTCCATACTGTCTTTCTCACCAGTGAATTTGACCACAAAATCTACCAACACTTGAGCCCCCAGTATCGTTCTAGGTTTGTATTGTACACTATGAGCACTTAGCTCTAGGGCATATTTCATCATCCTCCCAAAGGAGTTAGGCCATTGCAATGGTTACTGCAATGGTTGATCAGTAAGCACAACGATCTGGTGAACTTCAAAATACGACGTCAACTTCCTTGCCAAGAGAACCACTACTAAAACAAAATTTTCAATTTTCGTGTACCAAAGCTTTGTCCCTTGCAAGATACGACTCATGTAATAAAAAGGTCAATGCTCTTTGCCATCAATTCGAACCAATATAGAAAAAAGAGCTCAACTGCTAACCGATAGATATAAATATAAATTCTCTCCTAAAATGGGTGTCAAGAGTATTAGTAGTAATGCCATTAGACCACTTGAATTCTTTTGGATTCTTTTAAGAATTTAAAGGGTTCCGTACACCTATCCGCACTTCTCATCACAAATTTATTGAAGGCAGCTATTTGTCCAATGAGTTCCTGTACTTCCTTAACCGTACGAGGGGATTTCATGTTCCTAATCACCTCAATCTTTCTCAGGTTAACCTCAACGCCATATTAAGTAGCCATGTATCCTAAAAATTTTCCTAATGCTGCGCCAAAGATGCATATCTGTAAATTAAGTTTTATGCCGTATCTCCTCAATGTAGTAAACATCTCCTCAAGGTCAACATAATGCCAATCTTCCTTCACACTCTTCACAATTATGTCGTCAACATATACTTCGACGTTTCTATAAATCTGAGGTTTAAATATCTTGATGATAAGTCTTTGGTAGGTTATACCAATGTTTTTCAGCCCAAGGGCATCACTGTGTAACAATACATTCCAAAATTGTAACAAAAGATGTATGAACTTCATCCTCCTTATTGATCTTGATTTGATTGTAACTAAAGAAAGCATCCATAAGAGAAAGTAACGTGTATCCAGTGATTGCATCTACCATCTAATCAATTTTCGACAATAGGAAACAATCCTTGGGATAAGCCTTATTAAGATCAGATAAGTCTATGCACATTCGCCACTTGCTGCTAGACTTCTTAACTAGTACACTGTCATAACCTTAAAGAGAGCCTAGTAGGATTGCCTAAAATTTTCATATCATGTGTGCACCCATGATTTGAAAATCATCTTGCAAGTCAAAGATTGCAAGATTCTAAACAATTAGTCACTAAAGTTTTTATTTAATTCACTTACGACCACATATATCTGACTATAGATATCCGATAAGCCATAGTCCAATAGAACCGCAGAGAATCGGTATCCCCTACTAAATAATAAGATTAGGTAGTAAAGTTCTAAAATTCAAACTTACTAAAGTCATAAAATTTAAATATAGTATACAAGAATTCTAATGAACCATATAGTCTGTCTTCAGAGTCTAACTTCTATGCTTCTCAACGTTAACACTTAACCCTCAGTTCTTAACCCATGGCCAATCGTCTAGCAACCTGCAAAAGAAAACTATTTTGACATAAGCTACAAGAGTTTAGTGAGTTAATTTCCCTCAACCACACAACAATCAAGTTATACAATAGTTAGGTTCAACCAAATAAATGCATGGCAAACAGTATGCCAAACAAATACATGCAGGTGACCAGGTACTGCATGTAACTTAGATTTAACACCCTCCGAAGTCAGGGTTGGAGATTCATCGGTACAGTCAGATCCGGGTATCATATTAGAACTTATTTCATAACGAAACTCCGTGTTTCGTATTTAAAATGTAATGGTATATCCATTACCAGCTTTATCAAAACGAGTTCTACATATGATTGTGAGTAGGTTTACGCAGCCCTCACTCACCCCTAAATGAAGGACTCTGGACTCGACCCATAGCCAGACAGTTGGCGCCTCCAACGCCTAGTCATCCCGTGGGCTAGGGTAAGGTCATATCGTACGTGTGCACCATACGAAATCAATGACAATCAATAATCAACCCACGTATGGCCTCTCGCTACCTCCGTATAATGTGACTGCCCAGAATTAATTATGCAGTGCATGATTTATGCATGGTCCAAGTTAACTTTTTCTAATCGAATAAAAAGTTAAGTCATATTTAATCAGTGATCATTCCAAGTCACAAACAATCAATCTATTGAATCTACTATGCAACAAACATTATATTATTGAAATTTAAAGTAGATTCACCATTAACAACAATTATCATGCACAAGCATAACCCAACTCCATACACATTCATTTATAAATCATAATTTAGATTCACTAATTACAAGCACAAACAAGTATGGAATCATAAGGAAAAACTCACTTGGCCATGGCTAGCTCAGGGATGGTAGTAGTCCAAAGGTAAGTCGGTCTCGATCTCAGGATCACCTAACATTAGGAACATAGGGAAAGTAATGACCTTAGGGATTTAAATACCTAAAGCAGCTTGCTAAATCGTACTGTTTACTTAAATCGGTTATTATTTTACGTGAAATCATCGATTCGAGCTTTTTATCGAATCGCGTATAGCTTTTTCGTTTTAGCTTTGATTGTTATGAACTTATAGTCTATTTTGATCATTTTCGAGCGTATTTTCGAGCGTATTTTTTCGTAACGAGGTCCGTTTTGGACGTTGTGGCTCGTAGCGTAAAGTGTGATATAAAAATATCACAAAAATTATTATTTAAGTTTAAAAATTATAAACTATTGATTTTCGCTTTTTCTTAACATATTTATGATTTAATAATTATTTAAATCATATATTTGATATTTTATTATTTTGAGTATAATTTCCTATTTTTGAGATTTTTAACTTTATTATGATTATTATTATTTTTATGACCGTTATTATTTTTATTATTTTTCATTTTCTTACTATTGATGTCCTTTACGATTTGTACATATAATATATATTTTATAATTTATTTTATTGAAAAAAATATTTAATTACGATATCATATATATATATTACACATATACACCTTACATATTTACAAATTTAGTGAATATATTATATGTGCTAACACATATTCGGTACTTATATTATACATTATACATATTATATATGTATATGTATTTGTTGAAAATAAACATACTCCTATATACCCATTCATGTATTTATGTATTTGTATTTATTTATATAGAAGTCTTACATATGTACATACATTTAAATACATACATATATATTCGGTATATGCATATACTTACCACTCATGGAGGTATACTTCTATATATATACCATACGATTATATATATATATATATATGTATTATAAAGTAATTATACATGGATATACATATACATATATATTTACAATACACACATATACATAGATATACTTATAATTATTTGTTGAAATCCATAATACTAATTATATGTATTCTTAAAAAAATACATGATATACACTCTTCTATATACCTATGTACATATATGTATACATACATAGCCTAATATATGCATATATGACTCAATTTATGTGTTTGTGCACATATACATGGACTTAGTAATGTTATATGTACAAAATACCATACAAATACTATATCTGTACATGTATATATTATAATATACATCTCTACTTACTAAAATAAATTACTTACGTATTAATTTTTATTTTTCTTCTTCTTTTCCTTCTTCTTTTTCTTCCTTCTTTCTCTTTTCTTTTCTCTCACGGTTTTGTCCAGACTTTTGTGTTTGTGTGCAGATTTTATTTTTTTTTGTTCTTTCCTCCTTTTATATACGTGTGTTAGCTTAAGATTTAAGCTAACTAATTATCCAAATTTTTTATTTTTCTTTTATTTTCCATTCAATACTTGGCAATTTTCTTTCCTTCACGTGGGCTGCTTCTTTGTTTTTTTCTTCTAATTGTTGTTTCCACGTTTTGTATGCAAGATCTACATTGAAGTAGAAGTGAAAAGAAGAAAAAGAGATAAATTGGAAATAAAAGAGAAGGAAAATGAAAATTATTAACAAATATATATAATTTTTCGAATCATATAAGTTAATACGATTCTCCTTGTAAACTAATTTTCAAATTTTTGTGAAATGTTATCAATTTAATTGATACCCGTTACAATTATAATTTTTACGAGTTATTGTGGCAATTTCGTGCGAATAGGCGATTTAGTCAAAAATTACATTCGACTATAATTTTATCATTATTGAGTAAAATTTAATTATTTTATAGGTTTATATTTATAATTTTGGGGTTTCGATCAAATTCGGGTTTAATTTTGGTTAATGGTGTTTAAAGCAGTTTTAGGGTTTTAGTATGCAATTTAGGATTTTAATCAATTTCTAAGGTTTTTACTATTTATAATATATTTAGATTTATGATTTATTAAATTGTTATCTTGCTTGGCTTTGATGACTCTTCAAGTCATCTATAGTCTTAGGGTTCAATCCTTCTCTTAAATAGCTAAATTTGCGGGGTTTACACACACAATTAGCTAGCCAAGTCGAATAAGGCTCTTCCCGAATAAATCCTGCCTTCAATAACTTCTAGACTTCTTCCTCTATTACTGCTTATCTCTCAGGTGTGAAATGCCTTTTTTTTTAGTTGGACTACCTTCACATTGGACTCAATCTGGAACTTATATACCATAACTTCTCTTGGGATAACTAGCATGTCTGAAGGAGACCGTGCAAATACATTAGCGTTAGCTTGCAAGAAGTTAATCAAACTTTACCAAATATTTGCTAACAAGGGTTTCCCTATCCTCGTTGTTTTTCTAAGGCCATCTCCTAAAGAAATTTCCTCATTATCACTCTCAACATTCTTTATGCCAACCGACTTGCCTTCTAGATAAGTTTCCACTTAAAATACCTCTTCTTGTTTTAAGGCCCTCATATATAACTATCTTACCAGTTTCCAATCCCCTTTACACATGCCAAGTCCCGTACGAGTAGGGAACTTGGCCTTAAGATGTGCAGTTGAAGGGACAATGTCGAATAGATGTTGACACAGCTGTCACGTAATCATGTTGTATGGGGACCAACATTTGATGACGAGGAAGTCTATTTTATCTTCTGTGAAATGCTTATCATTATTGATCTGTATCGGTAAAGAAATTAATCTGCCTCCTTAGACCGGTTAGATGTTAAATGCATATATATCATACTTGTAAGATCTTAGCTGTGCTTTAATCTTAAATCTCATCTAGTTGAATGCATGCTAAAAAATGATTTCAGCCGAACTTCCTGTGTCAATAAGAATCTTCTTGACTTCGAAGTTGGCGACTCTTACACTAAAAACCAGTGCATCATCATGCAGTCTCTGAATGCCTCAAAGTCATTTTCCGTAAAAGAAATTGTATTATCGATCTTAACCTTCTTGCCTTAGATGTTGCAAATGTAATTTTTGGCATACATCAAGCTCGAAGAGCTTGACTAGCCTATAGTAGGTCCATCGACAATGGTGTTAATCACTCTGTTGGGTGCTCTATTGGGATTAACATCCCTTGTATCTCTTTCGGCCATAGTTAGTCGAGTGTCATTTTCTTGTTCTTCACATCTCTTTTGAGACAGTCTCTCGATATTTTCGGCATCATGCACTATGAATTTTCCTAAATGCCTACGTTGAATCACATATTCAATCGCATTCTTGAGCTAGATGCACTCATCTGTGTTGTGACCCTTATTGCGGTAGAAGTTACAGTACTTATTAGAATTTCTCCTTGAAGGATTTCCTCTCATTCTCTCTAACCACTGCAAAACGCCTCTCTATCTACATACCTCCATCAATATGTCCGAAGTTGGACAATTGATAGGTATATGGGATGAAAATGTCAAAATCCTTGGTCTCTTTCTCTCATCATTCAAACTTTGATCATCATTTGAGCTGAGTCTGTCTTTTGCACATTTTCTCTTGTCATTTTTTCTATCTCCTCCATTTTGATTGGCTTCCCGCCGAGCCTTTATGTTATCTTGCTGATGGATGTATGAGGTGGCTTTAGCCTTGAACTTGACAAAAGTTTTCAACTTATTCTTTATGAGAGACTTGAAAAAGTGTTCATGGGGCTTAACTCCATCGATTATGGCATTAAGTACCACATTCATATTCAATTATGGGATTTACACCATCTTGGCCATAAACCTAGCCAAGTAATCTCTAGTTGACTCATTTGATTATTGTTTGATTGTGTTAAGGTGCTTGTAAGAAAATATTAAAGAAACACTTCTACTGATTCATCAAAACAAGAAATGGTGTTTGGTTTTAAATGTTTGAACTATGTGCTAGCTGCATTCCTCAAAGTTAAGGGAAAAGCTTAATGGGCTACTACATCACTCAAACCATGCAACTTGGCCAATGTATGGTAGTACTCTAGGTGGTCTTCGAGGTCCTTTTTTTCATCATAAGTTGCAAACCGTAGTAGCTTGATGTACCGAGGTATCACTTCCTCCAAAATCTCTAGAACAAAGAGACTCTTCTTGATTTGGAATTCCTTGCTTATTGCAACAAGGATGCTGACATGAGAGGGTCTCGCATGGTACATCTACTGTAATTGCTTGCCTTTGTCATTCTTTTTTAAAGTAAGAGTCGAGGGTCCCATCGTAACCTCAACTTACTTTTTCAGCAACTTCAGTGAATAAATTGAATCATCGCTATTATCGGCATCGTGATCGCCATGCTCTTTGTTCTGATTTGGGTGAATACTATTATGAAGGAGGTTAAGGATTTATTCATGTTTTTTGTTTAACTCTAAGTTTTCCTTGGCCAAATCGAGACATAATTGCTCGATTCTAGCTAGTCATTGCTCATCAGTATGCTAACTTCCCCCTTCATGGTGTTGAGAGGAAGTGCTAACACTTGCACTCTTGGTCATTTTAGTTTTAGTCATGTGGGTATGTTTAGGAAAAAACAAATGGCGCCAAATGTTGTTAGTGAATTTTGGGGGTTTGAAATATCCTGTAAAGGTAAGAAAAATGCTAAGTACTAGGGCTAATCCAGTGTGGACACTTCGATGCCTAAGTTAGTAAGCAGGAATGTGAAGGGTAAAGTAAAGAGGTTCAAAGTTATCAGATGCCTCTTATAGAGTTTTTTTCCTGTATTTATAGAAGATTGTTACGTTTGAAAGAGCAGTTATCATAATAACTGTTGAGACATGTGGCAGCTTGTTGATTAGACACCTTTCCAAAAATGTAGGGAGAGTAGGCAGTTATGTAATAAATCCATACTTGTGATAACTGCTTGCGCCATGAACTTAAATTTAAATCAGCAATAAATCTATATTACTCAGTGTAGTACCGACAATGTCGATTACTCAGTGAAGTACTCAGAATATAGATCGCTTGGCATGTCGTCAACTAAATGGACAAGTAAGACAAGTGGACGAAAACTAACTATCAACACTATGAATGCTACACTTATAGCCACCAAACCATCACTCACTCTTACTTCACAACAACCACTCACCCATTAAAACTATTTTAACTAATCACCCATAACTTCAACACATTCATTGCTATAGCTATGAATGAACAAAATAGTTACTACCAGTAACTCACATACATAAACTTCATTATAACTTAACACACTCCCTAATGGAATCGTACTCTGATAACAGTGAAGCTACGTCTCCAAGGTTAAGATACACAGAAAGGCACCACAACAAACAACAAAAGAAAATAACTAGCAAAAATCCACAAGCAACTTAAGGATATGACACACCTATAAGCTTAACACAACTTAACCTAATAATTGATATTACATACAAATGAGAGATTAAGGTCACTCATAGAGCTATGTAAGCGAGGCGGGTCATATAGATTGGCCCATTTAACCCATAAAAAAAAGTGGGTTGGGCAAAAAAATTTTATGTCGCTTAAATGTGGGTATTTTTAACCTACCCCACTTGACCCACGAGTTAAGGCAAGTCAACTCATTACGAGGCAAGTTAACTTACAAACCCATAAAAAATAGACAAAATTAAAATAATAACAAACATTATTTTGAGTAAAAGGTTAAAAAAAGGAAGAAACCCTAATATTCTTATCTTTCCCTAATGCTACCTTTTCCTTTTCCACTTTCCAATACTACCTCCTTGCTCCTTCTATCAAACAAGTTCAGTAAACATCAACAAAAGAAGTTTTCCTAAAGGCTTTGTGTTCCAAGTCTGACCTCCTTAGCTTTCCACGTTGGTTTCATCATCTCATCGATACCTTTTTTTTTTCCTATTCTTTTTATTTTCTTCCTTTCTATATTTCTATTCGATTTGAATATTTTATAAAAATTATGAATTTATGCTTTAGGTGAAATTGTTTTTATTTTCCCCTTTTCTTAGTGTCTCTTTGTCAATCTGTCCATTGCATAAAAAATTGGTAGTTTGTGTTTTCGACGAGTCTACAATGTAGCCGTATGTTTGAGAAACTATTTATCCTATATATGAGATGATAGGCAACCCTGTAAGTGAGGTAGTACAGTAGAGATGGTTAAAGGGGGACGATGCTGCAAGGAGGGGGTGCAGTGGCAATGCTTAAAGTTGAAATAGATGGCGGGTTGTTAACTTGAGCAGTGTTATCGCTTAACTTTCAAGTTTTGCAACGTATCACCATTCCCGACCACTGACCATTCCTTATATATACGCATCCCCTATTTAAGTTCTCAACTTTTTCTTATTGTGATGTATCCGATTAATTTATTTTGATTTTCTTGAATTTCCATTATTATTTATCTACTTTTGCTAGTGGTTTGATTTAATTTGTGAAGAGTGGTACATGCGTAGAAAGTTCAGTTTCTTAACAATTTTGAAGCACAAGTGATGGTTTTCTTGAACAAAATTGCTAATTATGCTATTGATTGAATGGGCTTTGAAATCTCGAATAAAGAAACATGATCGTGACCAAACATTCTAATTTTGGCTATTTTAAGATAAAGTGATGGCTTCTTATCTAATTAAGATTGGCTTCTTATTGTTGCATTAGATCACGTATTTGAAAAAGTGATGCTTTATGTAATGAGACCTTAAATTATCAATTAATCATGCCTAAAAACTTTCGCTAGAGATGCTTGAGGATTTTGGAGATTATGGTAAACAAGTGTAGCTTTCTTAAATAACCAGTTGATTACACATGCGTGTCTTTGCATTTTTGCTTTATTTCTTAAATAATCAATTGATTATGGTAAACAAGTTCATTGCCAATATGAATAACTATATCTTGTTAACTTCCTCGTGCTATTAATATAAGTATTATATATTTTCAGAATGGATCATACAAGCAATGAAACTACAATACAACAGCAACATATTGATGTAGATGATGAATCTGAAATCGGTGGATCAAATGTCAATATGGAGTCAAGATCTTCTTAATTAGAGAAACCTCTAAGTAAGAAGGCTCAAGCTAACACTTCTGAAGTTTAGGTAAAATTTATGAAAACAAGGATTAGGAAAGATGGTAAAGAGGGAGCAAAATGTAAAAGGTGTAGGGGGCTTAATATGTGATTAGTGGACATAAGATAAGGACATCATCCTGAATTCATCATCTTCAAAAGTATTAGTAAAGCTCCTAATTATCATGACATAGGTGATATGATGATTAATCATTGTGGGAAGTTAAGATCAAGAAAACCGGATGCAAAAGTTACTCGTGAGACTATGGCAATGGCTCTCATTGCACATGATCTCCCATTTTCATTTGTTGAGTATAAATATGTTACACAATATATAAGGTTATATAATCATAATTATGTGCTCATTTCTAGAAAACCTACTACATCGGATGTTTGGAATTTATATATGGCTCATAAGGAGAATTTGAAAGAAATTTTACAAAAAATTCATGGAAAAATTTGTTTGAACTCCGATGTATGGACTGCAGGCACAAGTAAAGGTTATATTTGTTTAATTGGGCATTTTGTGGATGAGAAATGGAAACTCAATAGTAAAATTCTTCCTTTTTGTCAAATGCCCCCTCTTCATTCACGTTTCGAATTATCAAGAAAGTGTTTGAATTTCTGAAAGATTTGGGCCATAGAAAAAAAGGTCTTCTCTCTTACATTGGATAATGCGCAACTTAATTCACAAAATAGATTGTTATGTAGCAGTAAGTTTTTTCATATCAGATGTTGTGCTCATATTCTTCATTTAATTGTCAAAGACGGGTTGATGGTAGCTAGTCAAGCTTTACATAAAATAAGAGAGCATGTGAAGTATGTTAAAGGGTTAGAGAGTAAAATGAATCATTTTTCGGATTGCATTAAACAAGTTGGAAACATTTATACTAGTGTTAGTCTATGTTTAGATGTAGCTACTAGATGGAATTCTACTTATATGATGATTGATAGTGCATTGAAGTATTAACATACCTTTTCTTTCCTTCAACTGAATGATTCTAATTATAAGTATTGTCCATAAATAGATGAGTGGGAAAGAGCAAGAAAGATGTGTAAGTTTTTTAACCCTTTTTATACTATCACCAATTTGATGTCTGATTCCTCATATCTAACTTCAAACATGTATTTTTTGTGAGTGTGGAGAATTGAATTTATGCTGAATGAAAGCTTGAGGAGTGAAGATTTTGTTATAAGGGACGTGTATTAAAATGAACCAAAAGTTTGACAAATATTGGAAGGAATACAGTATTGTCCTTGCTCTTGGAGTTGTTCTTGATCTTTGAATAAAGTTTAACTTCTTAAAGCTTTGCTTTAATAAAATTGATACTCTTGCATGTGAAGCGAAGTTAGCTAACATAAAAAGCAAGTTGTATAAACTCTTTAGAGAATATGATAGGAGTAAGACAAATTACATGAATTCTAGAAGTCCTCAAGTTGGCTCATCTTCCCAAGTTTAACAAACAATTAGAGGTGGAGGTTAAGGTACATCAGTAAGGAATTTGACATTTGGAAAAAGTTTGGGCGTCGATTTAGCTACTTTAGATGTAAGTTGAAGAATCACTTTAATTATTTATTTTATAATGACATTTCTTTTATTTAAGTATTGATGTTTAATTAATTTTTTTTTCTAATGATGTAGGAGTATTGCCAAGTTGAAGTATAGACTACAGGTAAGTCTTCTTTGAATCCTTATTTAGATGAGCCAGTAATGGATATAAATTTCTACTTTGAGTTGGATGTGCTACAATATTGGAAGACCTAAAGCCAAAGATATTCAGATTTGTCTAACATGGCCTATGATGTGCTCAGTATTCCAATTACCACTATAACTTTTAAGTCAGCCTTCAGTATTGGTGCTCATGTTCTTAATAAGTACCACAATTCTATGCTACCTAAAAATGTGGAAGCTTTAATTTGTACGCATGATTGGTTACAAGGATTTACTTGTGAAGGCGGTTTTTTGTTTTACTAAAATTTCCTTTAAATGTATAATTTTAAGCTTTTAATATTTCTATCTAATTACATATCTTATTTGGTGTATAGATGATGAAGAAAAAGCTAAGACAACTTCATCAAACGTGGACTCAAATTCGGTTGTTAATGATTGATAGATATGTAAAGAATGAGGAAGAGAATGAAAGATGAGTTGATGATGGCATTGATTTTTTAAGTTTCATGTTGATTTGAATTTGGTTGTTGATGGATTATTTTTTTCTTTAGCAAAAGTTGTTGATGGATTGTTGGAAGCTTTGTAATGATCTTTCTTTTATAAATGGTGATGATGGTTTGTTAGAAGATTTAGCTTTTAGTTTATCAAATGAGGCACAAAATTGTCACAATTCATGGCTTACAGTTTGATATTACTTGATCATGCTGTTTAGGTGTTCTAACTATCAATAAAAACTTTTTTTTTTTTACCTTATTTCATTTGGATACATACTATATCTTTAGCATTATATGGTACCAATCACCTTGTGAGGATCAATTATGTTATCAATCTTATTGATTCATCACGAGATTTCCATCGGTAGTGAAATTACTTTAAAAATGGACAAGCAATAATAATTCATTATTATTCTCCTTTCCTTCCTTTAACAGTGTTGATTTCTAGAAGGTATGGTAGTATCCACATTGCAAGAATCATTATTTCTCAAACTTTATGTTTATGGTAGAATAACTATGACAAACTATAATTCATGGTTTATTAAACAAGGCACAAAATGTTACGTTATGTATTGGTGGGTTGGCTCACTTAACCCGCCAACCCACAATAGGGTGGGTTGAGCTAGAAAATTCAACCCATATGTGCAAGCGGGTTATGCAAGCTAACCTACTTAACTTGTAGGTTGATGCAAGGTGGAGTGAGTTGACTCGCTTACATAGCTCTAGTATTCGTAACTAACCCTTGCTAAAAGAGCTAAACAAGAGAGAGAGTTGTTCTCAAGAAAGGGAAATTCCATATTCAATGAGCCAAGAGGCTTATATGCTATATCTTTAGAGTTACCAAATGAAAGAAAAGATGAGAAAGGGTAAATATACAAATAATATGCAAAAGATTCTTAGTAAATAATAAAAAGGGTAAAAATGACAAATAAACAAATGGAATCCATCAAAGAGTATCCTCAGATTAAGAGTAATGTGTATATGTGGTGATTTTTGTTTGGGTGTTCTAATAAAAATTGGATAAGAGTGGATGTTAGCTACTCCTGGGAAAATGAAGTCTTTGGCTAGTGGAATGGCTTAGCACTTAAGGAGAACAGCTAGGTAAGTTCACAAAGAAGTATAGAATGAGTTAACTGACCTGATTTAGATCAAGTCGCTGCTCAATGTTCATCTGCTCAAGGGTCTTCAGCTTGGGCTTCAAAGTTACGACTTGCAAATTTGATCCTCCCAATATCTTTAGTATAATCAATCTACTTAAAGATAGGTCAAGGGTCGTCTTAGTCATGATTAGTACTCGGCATTCCGAGTGGTTGAAGTGTACAATACCTTGGTTATTGATGGAATCTTTGTCCCTTAATGGTTTCGAGTTAAGATACATTAGGTGAGTCTATACAATCCCTTAACTCGACTCTTAGTGATCGAGCAATGGGGTTGATCCCTATCAAGACATTACCAATTGAGATTGATTTTTAGCATTTAAGTGACAGGGTTTAAGATGTCTAACCTGTAGTCGAATTAATTTTGATAGATTTTGCTTGATGGACTTTAAACAAGAATCATTAAATTAACATGCCTCCTCTCAAGGAAGCTTGCATACTTTATAAGGAGTGCTACTAACCTTAGACTCATTGCAAGCTCCTTAAGGTTAATCTCATCTATCGATCATCAATATAAACCGATGGATGTAATCGTGTCTATGAGTCTATAACTACTCAGCAAGAGATGCTTATTAGAGATTTTTAGAAACTCTAAAGATTAGATAAATAATATAAGGTTGTGAACTACTTATTCTCAAACATCAAATAAGACTCAAATAAAGAACGAATTTAGTTCTAGACATGAACATCGAAGCTGTAGGGGTGTGGGTACGAATGTAAGGGTCACATGTATGCCGCATGTAAAGTCACACTATATGTGACTAAGGAAATAACTTGGGTAACTCGTACAAGATGATCAACAGAGAAATGTAGGGAGAAAAAGTATACAATCTTAGTAAGGCTCTAACATGTATAGTGACAGGTAAAGGGCGCGATGGCGTCAAACTCTATAATTGATGAATAACAAGATAGAGTTCTTGAGATATTTAGGTGTTTGATCTTTAAGACAAGATTTCCGTAAAGTAACGGCATTAATGGGGTTTTTTTTATCTTATCTAAATGAGAATGTGAATAAGGTATTTATAGGAAATAGTAATTGATCCCATCCATTGAATCATAATGGTAATCAATAGTTATAATTGAAGCCCCTTATTTATAGATCTCAAGTGAGTTATTTTCATATGTATAGAGCTAAATAAAGACTTTATTTATTATTTTAGGGCAAGCTAAATTAAAAAAGGTTAGATTGGATAAACCAATCCAATAAGCCATACTTCAAGCTCATCATGGCAAATCTCCTTTAATCATCCTAGAAATTTAGACTTAACTTTTTAGGTCCTATCACTTTAGTCTAAAAAGTCAAACCCAATTAATTAATAAGTTTAAAACCTAAACATGAATTCAACCTTCTACAGAAGTTAATGCTTCAAAGCTCTATTACTTATTAAATGCATTTGATCTATCAAAACTGTTTATTGTTCATCTAAGCCACTCCTCTCCAAATCATTTGTTCAAGAGTTATCTCCATGTTACTCCCTAGAGGTCAAGTGCAACGTAAGATTTATGTGGCATGCATGTAACAATATATACAAGAACCCTGTATCTAGAAGCACCTTATTGTCTCCATCACGACAACATCATCTCCATCGTAACCATCATCAACATCACCATGACCATCACTATGAATAAAACATTATTACTAGGTTATCACCATCATCATTGTATTATTATCACCATGCCACCATAATCACTTGTAGCACTATCACTACACCATTTTTATTATCATTACACTTTAAAAAAGAAAAAAAAAAGATCTTATACACCACTATAATCACGTTAAAATCACCACTATAATTGTCATAACTACACCACTAACTAGTAACACTTTTGTCATATCCAACTCTCATCACAATTGCTATATTCACGTAGTTACCACCCCATCATCACTATTGCTATTACCAATAGATCAATGCATGGTAGTATCACCATAGTGCATCACTACATAGTAAGGAGTAATGACTTGCAATAGTATTATAGTGGTGGTAGTGTAATGGTGATGATATTAGCAACAATAATGATGGAACCAAGATTAATAAATTGGTGATAAAAATGAGAAAAGTTAAATAAATACAGTATAATAAAAATTGTATAGTTTTCAAAATCCCTATTCTAATATAGTATTTTTACGTAACAATATAAAATTAAAAAAAAAAAGAATGTGATATACTTGAAACCCAAACATAGTATAAAAAACTTATATTATATGGTTCTCCTTACACTATAGTACTTTTCTCTGTCCAGCATTGTACTAAAACCCAGATGCCACTTAGAAGGAGAGGCTTGTTCCATAGATTTTCAATTACAAATAAAGCATGAAGAACTTAGTGAAAAGATGAGAGAGAATAGATTAAAAGCTTTTTGAATGAAAGAATGTGGTTAGAAAGGAAGGAAATGAATGGCAATTAGATATTAGAGCATGGAAAGTTTCGTACATGGGGGGTGGTGGGGGCGGGTCGCGGGGCTGGGGTTGGGGGTGTGGGTTGGAAACTGTCTTTGCTTGAGAACGTGCATGATAAAACAACTAAAAATAGCTTGCTATCTGGAGTTTGATAATAGGTGATCTAGAAAAGAATATGTAAACACTGCTTCGAAAAATTCAAGAGTCTAATTTGAAAACTCCATGATTTAAAGGCTGCATTAAAAAAATCTGATCATTAAGGGCAATTCTCCACCACAATATATAAATTACTAGTGATTACAGCGACCTCCTAAAATACACATAAATAAGCATCGTAGTTACAAATTTCATATTTTTCATTTACTTTATAATATGATCAGATACACTAAAACTACCTCGCCTCTTCTATTATTATAGATAATCGTCTTCATATAAATATGTTACCATCTCTAAAAGGTAAGGTTGAGGGTTCAATTACTCAATATGTTAAAAAAAAAAAAAAAAAAAGGTTTAGAATTTTTTCAACGAGAAACAACAACAAAAACCGAGGAACAATGGCAAGATGTCACCTAAGGAGACCGTCAGACTGTAAGCCCAAGAAACTACACATAGACAACATGAGGGATGAATTTGAACTCCAGATTGACTTAACATGACTGAATTAATTACAATGGATTTTTAAAATTAAGGAAACTTTTATTTGCATTAGATATTTCAAAAGAAGGAGATGATAAATAACACATGCGATATATATAATCTCCAAATTTTCGAGCTTTCAGTAGACTAGCTGCTAAAGATGAAGCCCCGTTTTACACCGCCAGTTGCCTCGCACATAATTCCAATTTGCAAGCACATGTTTCCCATAACAAAACTTATCTGCCTAAGAAAAGAGATAATCCATCAGTCTAGTCAGAGGCATATATCACATGTGCTTAATAACATGAAGCAGTATATCAATTCCAAGGAAACAGACGTGCTACACTATATATGAGATGAGATTCGAGGAGCTCTGCTACATTCACGAAACTGTTCAGGAATCTATACAAGCATGCTCATGACTATATCATCAGAAATTCGAAATTCCTAAAGCTTAATTGCTTGAAAAACCTAAACTAGATCAGAAATTTCCCAGATATTGTGACTATATATAGAAGAACAAATAAAATTTTAGGGAAAAAAAATGCTTGTAAAGGGATCTTCGTTTAAAAGCTTTCATACAACTTCATAATAGAGCACTCAGAGTTTTTTTTTAAGCTTATTGTTTAAGGATCCATTTGTATGTTTCCTTGTTTTTTTATTTAGCCTTTTGAGAGCTAGGAATTATTAAGGAGATGGAGTAAAGGCCTTAGGCTTGGAATCTCTCTCATTGTTTTATTGTTTAAAATTGGACAGTGCAATATACACGAGATGGAAATACTATTACTCATTTATCCGATCTTCCATTCCTTTCTCTCCTTTAATATTCATCCATATATTTTTGTATACCATTTACTGCTTTCATGCCACATTAATTAAATAATCAAATGAGTTTTCAATTTGCAAAAAATTAATAAGTTTTAGCAACTTGATACTATAATACTTTCAAAAGACATTAAATCTATGCCACCTCTTCTGTTGTTATAAGCAATCGTTGCCACAAATAGATTGAGTAAATTTTCCAAAATCTTACGCTTTCTGTTTTCCTTGAACATATATTAAAAAAAAAAAAAAAACCTGTAAACATCTAAGAAAAAAGAAGCCTCCGAAACTTCAAAATATATATAGATTAAATGAAAAGGCTTAGAAGACAAGGCATTTGTAGCTAAATGGTATATACATTGTTCCCCCAATGAAATAGACCAAGTTTAATTCCCCTTTCCCAGTATTCCAAAAATAAAAAATAAGAAAATAAGAATAAAAAGACTTAAAAATTTTTCAAAGAGAAACAAAAACAAAAACCGAGGAACAATTATGCCACCTAGCCATCAGATAATAAGTCCGAGAGACTACAGATAAACGACATGAGGGTGAATTCGAACCCCAGATGGACTTAACACGACTGAATTATTTACAGTAGATTTTTAAAATTAAGAAAACTTTTATTTAAATTAGATATTTCGAAAGAAGGGGTTAATAATTTCACATGCAATATATAAAATCTCCCAAACTTCGAGCTTTCAGTAAACCAGCCGCTGAGGATGCAGCCCCGTTTTACACTGCCAGTTGCCGTGACCCATCATAAAATTATCTGTCCAAGAAAAGGGTCAGGCATGGATCAAGCCCACCTAACAACATGAAGCAATATATCAATTCAAAAGAAACAGATGTGCTACACTATATATGAGATGGACTCCTGGAGCTATGCTACATTCACGAAACCGATCATGAATCCATACAAGCATGCTCACGACTATATATCATCAAGAATTCCTAAAGCTTAACTGGTTGAAAAACCTAAAACTGGATCTGAAAAGATCCGGTGGCAACTGAACTTTCCAACGAATTGCAGCACTTTGAGACTAATTCTTCTTCTAAAGAAGGCCCACTTCATGCTTTTAAGCATTGCAAGCTAAAATCTTCACCATGCACCTAAGAGTTTAGAGGACACAGGTAGAGAATAAGGTCACCACAATAAAACACACGCTTCTTCACTTTAAGTTCTATGTAAAGTGTGGATGACACGGTCACATAGAAGTCAATTGATTATCATGAAGAGGCAAGTTTTATCACATCAGGGATTACAGGATCCACCTATAGAAAACTGAAGGATTCCTTCAAAGATTATTGACACTATTGCCAGTCAACTAGTTTTCTAGAAGGCAAGAAATTAGCATTTTTCTGCAAAACTTCTCCAAAGAGATGATGCCAAGTTACTCATCCTGAGATGGAATCAGAACCAAGATGCCATTCCGGTGCTATAAAAACTCGAAACTCAAAATATTCATTGCATATTAAATGTTGCAAGGCAGCACAATGTAATCTAAAGCCAATAATTTTAAATCCTCTAATTTGCGTTGGGTGGAAGGAATCCACTCAAGCTCGATATGCGGAGTTCATTTGATGCATACATAAGGACCTTGAAGAAGACTAGAACTTGCACCCTGCTACATTGGTTAATGCAATAATCGATTAGAAGCATGGGATTTATCTAACTTGCTCCAAAACACGTATGGCTTGATTTTTCAAGCTAAATACCCAATGCCACCTAATAAAAGTACAAAACCACATCTACTAATAAAAATCATATTTGGGATTGCACTTAATTTTGTACACCAACAATAATTGCATGCATTCCTCAAAGCCAAAAAAAAAAAAAAAAAAAAAAAAAAAAAAAATCTCATCTTCATGCATCCGTCTGAAGAGAGCAGATTAGCACACAATCAAAATAACAGCATTGATCACAGCTTAAAGTCAGAATAAAAAAATTATGGTGCTTCATATTTTAAATAGAATTAATATACAAGGTCAGTGAATTACCTGTCAAGAGGTGGAAATTGTGGTATCAGTGTTGATGCTTCGATAGAACTTGGAGAAACGGTGCCGATTTGGAGGTTTAGGAACAAATTTCTTCTTTTTTAAGCCGAAAATTTCTTGAACTACGGGGACATGAACAAGAACTAGCTTCCAGGCCAAAAACCAGCCTGAAAATTATTTTCATCAAACAATCAAAATTGATTAAACAATTATTAATATAGAAATTATTTTAACCAAGAAAAAGGGACGAGAGAGGGAGAGAGAAGTACCGAGAAGAATGAAGGAGAGAACAAAGGAGATAGCAAAGAAAGGCCGAAAAAGAAAAAGATTGAGATAATCAAGGAAGGATAAGGAACCCATGGATGACTCTACAGTTGCTTGTTCAACTTCTAACTTAATTTAAGGGGAACAAAATAAAGAGCTGAGCTATATAAACCATATGACGCATTTGTTTATCTAAAACAGAAAAAAGAAAAAGGCAATTTGTATGTGCAAATTCACTTATTTAAGATTTATTTGGAATAGAAAAGATCTGTGTTTTTATGTTTAAAAGTTATCCTTTTGTCTTTTCTAAAGTTAAATCGATCATGAATTTTCCTTTGATTTCTTGGCTCCTAACTCAAATCTATGCTTTAGAGTTTAGGCATCAATGACTAGAGAGAGGCTTATGAGTTTCTAAATCTACGATTGGAGCAAAAGTGGGGAGGGAAAAGTTGGCTTATCTATTTATAACTTCCCCTCCCTTAAAAATTTTTCTGTCACAAAAGATTTTCATAGTTATTCTGGGGCCAATCCACCAGTCTGCTGAAAAAGGAAAAAAAAAATCAATTTCAGTTACGGTAAAAAATCTAGAAAAGAGCAAATAAGAAGAACAAAACCTTCAAAGGAATGGTGCATACACAAATAAATCAGCAACAACAAGATTGGATAGTTAAAAGATGAGATACATCATCTATCCATTTTGTAACAATCTCATAAACAGAACGTCCCATCTGTAGGTTACCAGCAGGGGAGCTAACTTATGCCAGACAGAAGAACAAAAAGTCAAAACAGGCATTTACCAAGAAGCAATATAAATGTAATCAAAGACCAAAGGTCCTAACTTTTTTGGGCAAGTCACTGCCACTTTACACTTTATGGACATGCAAATGAAAGAGAAGATAACTCAGCAACATGAAAGCACTAGCATTCGTGAAGAATTGAGCAACAAATGCAACCAATCAAGTGAACAAGAAAAGACATCAGCAACAAAACATAGAAATCTACTCTACTAACCAGCTCTAACCATACTGAAGCTTATCGCTCGAGAAAGAACTTCGGGAAGAAAAATCAGACATCCACCACTCTCCAAGACTTAATCTCATGTTTTGGAAAAAAATAGGCTTGCGATAGCCACCCAATATAATTTACCAAATATATCGGTTTTTAAAAAAATTTGAAAGAGATTAAATTACCAAAACACATCAGAAAACAAAATCAAACATAAACCAACCGTGAAAGACACAGCCGCAAATCTTTCCATGTCAGGTTCATCATGAGTTCATCAAGAAATAAAAGGACGACAAAAATCAAATCTCACAACAGCTCAAAAACAGACACACCATCAATGAGAAAAATCAAATAGTTATATTCGCGATCTTAATCGATAACCGCAAAACTCCAAAAATAAAATAAAAATCACCATCGACAACCATAACTGCTACAATAGAGAACAAACACCACATTAAAACAACAATCCAGAGCGTTACTACAAGCTCGAAAATCTTAATCGATCAATTAAACAAACATCAATTATAAAGAAGATCGAATCCGCATTATCTTTACGCGATTCCAGCATAAAGGAAATCAAAATGGAGCTCCGATTAGCAAAACCAACATTGATAAGGATAAATCAACACATAATAACGGATCGACTGAAACAAGAAATCCTATAATGTGAATTTCGGTTCAATAGGTATCGAAACATCAATGTAAACAGCGTATAGATAACGAAAAGGAGACAGCAAAATAGATTGATACGAAACCCTATAGAGAGAGAAACAATACCTAATCGTCGAGGAGGAGAGAACAGAGCAGATCCGTTTGTGACCCGTTAAAATTGATGCTGGGTCCAATCGGATGTACAGACCCGTTTAGTCTGATGACTCGCTTGGTCAGGTTTGTAATTTTCATTCGAGGGTTTTCTCTTATTGTTTTCTAATTTTTTTTTTATTTGGAAAAATTTAGAAAAAAACGGTGATATGCGCTTTTTATTTTTGCAAGAATTTATCTCAATTTAATTTTCCATAAATATATAACCTGTGTGTTGTTTTCTTTGTTTTAGTGATAAAAATAAATGACACACGACATTTTTATTGGTTTATAATAATGATTAAAGTAAATAAATAATATAAATAAAAATTATTAAAAATAAAAAAAATAAAAAAGAAGAAAAATGAAAATAGGGTTTTGAAAACCAATGTCATTTCTAAACTCTTACGATATGTTTGGTCCATTTTATAAAAATGGAATATAATAGCTATTTTATGAAAATGATAATACCATAAAATGAAGAATTGCAATTATTTTAATTGGATTATGGAAATAACTATTTTTTTATCATTTAGTATATTTTTATATATATTAATTAAACCTCAAAAAAATCATAAAGAGTAAGTGTTACTTCTCCATTCCATTCTTTAAGAATTAAAATTCTATTCCTACCATATGCAAATTAAATGTGCTATTACTCTCATTCTATGCAATGCCAATTAGGTTGATTAGGTTGATTCTCATCTCCTAAAGATCATCTTCATATAGAGAAAGAATCGAAGACTTTTCCAAATTATTTTTAGAAAAAATATATATGTTTTATAATATGGCAATAAAAAAAATGTATAAATCTTCAATTTCAATGAGAAAGTCGTGCCTAAATTTTAACTAAAATGATGGTGTTGAGATAGTCACAACCAAACAATCAAGAAGTGAAGTGAGGTTTAATTAATTGTTAAAAATTTTTAATAAAAACACTACTTGACCATTTGATACTAGATCCCATTAAACAGATATGAGTTTGACTCAAATGGATTAGCATCAACGAGTTTTAAGTTAGATATTTAGGAGAAAAAGCTTCCAATTGAAACAGCTTCATTTCGGATAGATTAAAACTTATTATTATATATGTGTGTTAGAATTAGATATGAATGTGCAATAGCAAAATATCTTGCAGTAAAGTAAAAGAATAAGGAACATGTTTCATTCGATGGAGTGAAAATATGTTTTCATAGAAAAGAAATTCATATAGTATGGCATTGGCACTTTTGTTAAGCTAAACATCGAGAGGCAATTTCTAATGGCTAATTCCTAAAATCTTTTGAGTTTTGCACTATGTACAAGGGTCTTAGACAAAGCACTTACAATAGATGATTAAGCTACGATTAAAGTTTGTAGATCACACTAAACTTTGGTGCATGAAAGTTTTATTTACATTTTTAACAATGTTTCTATTGCTCCTTACCCTATCTTAGAATTTGATTTTGATACACATACTATGTCTAATAAAATGCACTCACTAAACTTTTTTTTCCATGAATCAAAATTATTTTTAAATTAGACCTTAAAGGACTTACACTTTTGTAAGGTTTTGTAGAGGAAAAGAATTTTCAAAAAGTTAAGACATTTTTTTTTCTTTTTAGTTTAGAGTTAATTATGCAATTTGCTTTATATCACATAGCTTAATCAAATATGATGAGCATGAAGTTTAGATTCATGCTTAGTGAATCACTAGTTTTATGTTACAAGTAGGCTTTAAACTTTAAGGTTTTTGGCATTGCCATATCGGTAAAGTGAAAGGAATTTGATTTCTCTCTCATCTTCTTGTTATAATAATAATAATAATAATAAAGATTGGTGGACTATCTATTGTCAATCCCATTTAACAATCAATAATGAGATGTACCGATTATTTGATTTAAAAGAAAATTGCAAAAGAACTTAAAAGAAATTTTGAATCCGTAAAAACTCTCAAGATGTTATGATAATGGCTCGAAGCAATTTAATAACTAAATAAACAAATAAATAACAATAAGTAAAGAGTGTAGGGGAGAAGAAAGCTAGGCTAAGATTTTTTAGAGATTCGGCTTTATACGTTAATCCTCTATTCCAACTTTATTATTGGGGATCTGGTTATCTTCACCAATCGTTCCACTATATTGATCATTCAAACTATGAAAGAGTACAACATACAATCAACCTTAACCTCAACCTCAACCTCAACCTCAACATACATTCCCATCTTACTTGCTTCTACAAAAGCTAAACAGAGTTTACAACTTCCTAACATTATCTTAAAGTTAAAACCAGTTCTTTAGTTAAAAGAAACAGATCAAATGAGGAAAGCAAAATTAAAATTCCTCTCAATTTACCTAAAAAAGAAGAACAATTAGGTAAGAACTTTCATGCACTTGTAAATTGCTTATATAGATTGAAGAGTTTGATGATGAATGCTTTACTTTGAATGGTTTTGACTTTTATAGATTCATGGTTACTTAGAGAATTTGTTGTCAATATTTTGACGAATGTTGAAACTGATTGAATTAATATCAATTGAACTTTTGCTACAAATATCTCTCCATAAATATCGCAAAGCTAATATGATTTTATCTCTTTATTTAACATATATATTTGGATAAGCTTCTCGGAAATGCATATGGATAATGTTTAACTTGATCTTTTGTAACACAGTAAAAAATTTGAAATTTCTTAGTTGATGAATTTTTTTAAATCTTATTTGAATTATGAAAAATTAAACTTTGACTTTAATAAAATAAATCCCAATGATATTTTGTCCAATTTTAGTGAAATGAGTTAAACAGATTACCTAAATATATTTAATAGGCGAGTTAGACCTTCAAAATAATTTAATGCAATTTAAATCTTCAAAATAAAACCTTTTGTAAAAATTCTAATTCCATCAATTTCAAGCTTCTACTTGACCTTTTACAACTTCTTTAAGTAAAAGTTTGATTTTAAGTAAAAGTCTAATGCTCCTTATAAGTCAAACCTTCTACTGAAGCTTCTACATGTATCAAATGCTTCTCACAGATTATAACTTATACTCAAGTTTCTATTACCACTTTCAGATATTACCAACCTTAAGCTTTTAATAAAGTTTCTACAAGTATTCTAATGCAATGCTTTATAATCAATTTCAAGACTACCTTCTAAATAAGCCTGTACGGACAACTATTCCTATGATTTTCATTATTTTTAATCTTCTACTAAACCTTATATTGATCCTTTTAACAATTGTTTTATCAACTTATTTTTAACACAATTAACCTTCTACCTATACACTTAATATACAAGTTATCCCAATTCAATACCTTTTATTATCATTAAAATTGAAATAAGAGAGAACTTAACATCAATAAAAATGAAATGCGATAAGAATAGAACTAGCCTACAATAATAGTTTATGATGGAATTATCGTTGTCTTCCTATCCTTCTATTTTGTTAGTAGAAAAGTGATTGAAGTAATAAGATTTGATTGAAGTTGAGACATTTAATGTCATCATCTATGTGAGACCCAGAATTTTACATAATCGTTCTAAGCGAGTAATATAAGGCATATACAAAAATAGGTTGATTGAGACAATACTTTACACATGAGTTCTATAGATTAGATAAAGACACCCCATGGGTCTAAATTGTAGGAATATAATAAAATAATAATATTATAGCTAATAATAGTTAATTTTATTAAACTATACTATATTGTATTTTATACACCGTAAACATATGATTTAGATAACAAAAGTTAACTGAACTTTAGAAATATATTATTGGCACCATAAAATTATAGAATGAAATAAAATAATATGTCAAAATAGTACACATACTTCAAACATAATTAATATATATGTACATATACCCGCAAACATTAAAAATACCTAAAATTATATAAAATTAACAAAAAATAATTAGGAAAAACAAGTAAAAATCATTAAAAATAAATAAATAAACAAGGACAACAAATTCAGTAGGAAAAGGTGTAGCATGGTTAGGACAAGTGTTAAAAGGGAAGAGAATCAAGTAGGACACCTTACAAACTAAGATTAAGGGGGATGTTAAAAGGGGATTTAGGAGAGAGAAATTCATTACTCATCCATGCATGATTAGAAAAATTCCAACTTGTTCTCTATAATATTTTGTAATGTCCTAAGGATATAGGAAAAGTAAGGAAACGAAAAGAGGAATAAAAGAAAATTCTATAAAAAATCAAAGGGAAATAATGCAAAACTGAGCAAGATCGTAAAGTACAAGCATAAGTGGAACCCGGGTGTAAATATCACAATAGGGTGGCAATGGAAGTAATGCCAAGTAGTGCTAATAGGGTAGTGTAAGCCCCAAAGCTAAGCCAATTGACCGTAGGATTGAACTTAGAACTTAAGATTTTGGACGATTGGTTAAGGAATCCGATTAAATCCCAAATTATAAACTAACGAGAAAAATATTAATAAAACTGACCCCGTAAACTTGAATTTAAGAAAATAAGTAATAAAATTTTCAAATTTTAAGCATAATAAGTACTAATTACTGAAAATGCGAAAAGTGTAATCAAATAACTAATAAATTAATAAAGATAGATTATATGTATACTAAAAATTTTAGAATGACTAAAATAATAATTAGGATTGTTCACGTATACCCCACATATATTTACGTGTAGATAAAAATACGCGAAATTACCTAAATTAACCAAAAACTAAGTAAATAATTAAAGAAAATTATAAATTAATTATGGAAAAATCAGAAAAAATCAAAATAGGATAAGATGAATCAAGATCAGGTTGTGGCAGATCCAAATCTGCAAAAGAAAAATAAACCAATAAAAATTTGACAACATAAAAGCCAAAAACCAAGGATAATGGGCAAAGTCTTGTCAAATTAATGCATAATAATTACAAAAATAGTCTATAAATAGCAAGAAAAATTCATAAGCTCATTTGGCCAAATACAAATCAGAGAAAATTAGAGAGAGGCAAAAATTGAGAGAAAAAATTCGGTTTAGAAAAAAATTAGAAAAAACTGTGCAATTAGGACCTTTAACGAGAACCCCCACCAGACAAGCAGCTGGGAGTGGACGGCCACCACCACCATACGGTGGTGGTAGCGACCAGGCCAGACAACAAGGCCATGGTGACCGGCGGCGATTGGGGCCACCCAGATCGGTGAGTCCAATTTCCAGCTCGATTTTGTGTAATTTTGGAAAAATAGTAAATATTATTAGAAAATTATGAATTTTGTTATTCTGAAATATTTCTGTATGTAGTTTTTAGAAAAAAATATTATTTTGATGAAAATATATCTCGTGATATAGGGTGCTTAAGAAATCGTGCAAAACCGAACATATTTCGGTTTAAAAATAAATAACCTTAGGAGTGTAATTTCAAGCTCAAAATTTTTGTGTAGATTAATTAGATGATAGTGCTATGAAACCCTTTTTCAAAAATTATTTTTTGAAATTTTTAGATAATTTTTAAGCCCTAAAATGAGGCATAAAATGGGTCATTTAGGGTTAATTAAGTAATTAAATGATTAATTACTGATTTAGTGAATAATTATATGTTTTAGGATGTTGAAATCTACTGGAGTATGATACTTATAGCATTTAGGGTGTTAGATGTAATTATTAGGTTAATTATGTAGTAAATGATTAATAAAGAAAAATAGTTAACTTTAAGTTAATTTTGTAAATTAGGGAAATTAGGAGTAAAATATGATTTAGGATGAATTTAGATATTTTGAAATCATAATTGATGTTTAGGGATGGTAATTAAAGTGATAGAAATATTAGAAGTGCATTATGTACATAATAGGCAATAATGCATAATATGTAATTTTTGAAAATATAATAAATAGAAAATATTAGAATAAAAATTGATATTATATAAATAATAAGGATATATAATAAATCTGATAAGAAACTTAAATTTATGTAATTATATGAAAAATGTAAAAATTTCTCACATCAAGAGTAAATTCGGTACACTAATAAGGATATAAGTGTACCGGATGAAATAAAATATTGACTAGGGGTAATAATGATATTTAGGAGGTCGGGAAGTAATGTGATTAATTTCACATTATGAGTTGAAACGAATTTCTAGGGTTGGAATATAAAACATTACTTAGAAATCGAACTAGAACCGAATTTAGAAATCGATGTGGGAACCGAACCCGAACCTAACCCAAACCTAGAATAATTATAAAAGACTTAAGACCTAGATAATTAGGTATCTTAAACCCTAAATAAAACATAACAATAAGTGTTATAGGATAAAACGAACCTATAATAGTTATATGAAAAACCGAAACCATGTTTGTGTTATAAGGATGATCGGCGATGGCCTGAGCAAATCGGACCTCGAGTGAGTGAGCGAGGAGTCGAGGTAAGTTGGGATTAATATAATGTTGTATTTTGGAGGCTTAAGATTATGCTTGGTTGTGCTTGTTAGATAGTTGAATGTGTGCATGTGCTTGATTATGGGTGATGCTATGATTCTGTTTGTTGTTCTGGCATATATTGTCTGATTTGTATGAAATAATTGATCACCCTAAACTGGACTTAATCATATATACGACTAGTAATCATAATCAGACATGCATGGCAACCCGTTAGGGGAAGTTAGGACTCTCCGACCAAATACCGACCCCTTCGAAGGGAATAGCGCAAGATTGCAAAATGGTCCCTTCTTTATCCTCAGTTGAATTAAGTGACAGGAGAGGGGGTCACGGCAAGGGTGAAGACAGTGGTTCGAAGGTAGTCGCGGGAAGAGCAAGGTCTCCATTATACAAGCCTGGGTTTGGTCGTGAGCTGTTGCATTAACAGCAACTCCTCAACCAAACCCGGATTAGAGCGGGCGCAATTTCTCTAATCTCACGACGGGCTGGACAATATCGTGCGATGGCATTTTCTTGCACATGTATTGCACAGTTGCTCATATCCCTATAGACGTCGTGCAGGTGCTGGCTAAGAAGCGTCAACAACTACTTTGAAGCGTCAACAACTACTCTGAAGCTAGCAACTGCTGGATCCTGGGGAGTAAGGAAAAACATTGAAGAATCAACACATGTTATTACTTTTCATTTTTGAATTATATATAACTTTTCTCACTTTCTTAGGTAAATGAATCATTGAAATTACAAACTATTTACTTCAAAGCGGGTTAGTCGTAGACGCCTTGTGTAGATCGGGTTTAAGATAGCGGTTGTAAGGCCAACTTCTATCTTAGGATGGTTTACACGGCGGGGTTGTTACGACTCTACCGCTTCGGGGCGTGACAGGTAGTAGCTGAACGGCTAACTTCTGGTGAGTTCCAGTTTTCACTTGATTTTCAACTAGTTTCTAAAAATGTTAAATCCAAAAGTTCTGAAAAAATTTATTCTAGATTATTTTTGCATTTACAATTTGAGAAAAATATTAGTTTATAAAATTTTTAAGTAAGTATATGACATCCTTAAGAAATTTCCTAAAACTAAGTTAATTTCAAAGTTATTTTAAATGACCATACTATTGTAGTTTTGAAACCAAAATTTTTCTAAAATATCCTCATATTGCATATAAGAATCCTATGAAGGGTTTTCACATAAAAATATTTTCTATGATTTTTATGAATTTTTAAACATCTAAATTAAGTGAAAAATTCTCTTTCCAACGATTTTGTGTTATTAGCTTTGAGGGAAAACAATTTGTATTAGTTATGGAGTTTATTTGGGATATATTTTACTAAGGAAAGTGATCGGGACTTAGATGGATTGAATTAGAGTCAAAATGTACACAAATTACTAGTTATGGGTTAAATACACTAAAATGAGAATATGAGAATTTATGAAGTTTAATGATATAGTGTTAATTGGTATGGTAAACTTGTTGAATGATCATGTATTAATATGTTTATACCTAAGAATATGATGCTAGAGTGAGTTACCTATAGTGAACTTATAAGTTGAATCTATTCAAAAGGTTCTTCAAATGGTTGATCTAGTAAAGAGAAGGACTTAATCCTTAGTTTAAAGACTTGATTAAAAGATTGACTAGTATAGCTAGTAAGAGGAACTTAAATATACTGATGTCGTAAACTTGTTCAAGAAGTTATTTGATGAAGGAAATGTAGTTGAGATGGTTTTAGAGACTAGACCAGAGGGTTGATTGATGTAGAAAGCTTAGATAAAATAACTTCAGAGACATATTGAAAGCATTGCTTAGAGTAAGAAGTTTAACTGGAATAATATTAGAGACTTGGTCCGAAGGTTATCACTTTAAGAACACTCGTATTAAAGGCTTCATCAAAAGATTCTTAGGACAAAACTTGGTATTACACAAGTCTTTAGAACCTTATTCACATACTTCAATAGCAAGCTAGTACTCAATATAGAGTTTATACGATTTACTTAAGATAAGCTACAAACACACTTAAATTATTAAAATAAATCTATTTACTTTCTATTTAGTAAAACTAAAGTAATTATATTGAATATTTAAGGATAAATCGAAGTGGACGATGACTAGCATTTAAGACCGTTAAGTGGCATGTATCCAAGTAAATGAGATTAGTGCTTCACCAATACTTTAAACTATTATTTCAAAATACGTAGAGACCTTAGTACTTCTTTGTTTGTGATTGTAAGTTAGTTGCATGTGCGTATGTATGTACTTGAAGATTATTTTGCTATTACAGAACATTGAACTCCATGTATTGTTCGCTTTATAATTACTGCTTAATTGGACTATCTAAAATTACTTGATCACCCTAAAAGCAAATTAACTCAAACTTGGCATAACTTCTAACTAGACATGCATTGCAATTCATTAGGAGAACGATTAGAATTCTCGAGCCAAACACAGATCCTTCAATGCGGGTAGCTAAAATGGTCATTTCCTTACCTTTAATTAAACTAAATAACATGAGAGGAGGTCACAATAAGGTTAGGAATCTTGATTCAAAGGTAGTTTCGGGTAAAGGATGTTTTTCATTACATAAACCCTAGTTTAGTTTCAATTTGTATGTGAGACGTCAAATTACTCAATCTGGATTAAAGCGAGCGCAATTTTTATAATTTCACGACGAACCAAATAATACCGTACAATGACACATACTTGTACATGCATTGCATCTAATAAAACTACTTACGAACCTTGATTACTCTATATTAGATATATACTATTGACTTCATTCTACTTATTAAGCAAATTGTTGCTTATTCTCCTATAATTGTTTTGCAAGTTTAGAACAGATTATTAGCATACCTCCGAATCCCAAAAAATTAAAGAAAGAAGTCGGGAAGTAAGATTTAAAACAATTTGGTTGAATTTTTATTTTGTTTATCAAATTTACTAGCTCTTAGCAAAACTAATAGGGTTTCCTCATATGGCCCTCTATTTTTCAAGTGAAATATGTTCTTTTTCTATAAATATGTTTCTAAAGCACTTCCCTAAGTTTCAAGTTTTGAAATAGGAATATATGAAGATAAGCAAAAATACCAATTGAAATGAAACTAGAAGTTCAATTGACAGTTATTAATTCATCAATCATTACATTATAGACGGTATTAACAAAAAGAAAGAGTAAGGGAGATAGAAAAAGAAATCAATTAATCATTTGTAACCTCTAACCAGTCCGTGATTCCGAATCAAGGGATTCATTATACAACTCTTAATAAACTAATATTAAAATAATAAATAAAGGTAAATTTCATTTGAATAAAGTAATAATGAAATAAAAGGAAAAGGTATCCCATGATCAGATCACTCTCGAAAATCAAATCTTCAAAAGGGAAGAAGAATAAACGGGAGGAAAGAAATAGTCGACAACACACCTATGCCGGAAGGGCATGCCCCGCTAGCCAATAAAGAGGTCTTTGCCTTGGCTCTTCGCTATCTGCCGTCTGCAGTCGGGTCGTCTTCTCCCAGACGCCTTTCGACATCCCTCCAAGTACTCCACCGTAAAGTCCCTTCAGTTTAATAAAGTGAGAAAAAAGCAGTTGCGACGCTTTACTGAAAATAGAAAAAGGGGGGTCTGGACAGAAAGTTACCGTCATTGGCCTTCTTTTCTTGTACTTGATCACCAACTCGAACCGTTGCAGGAATTGAAACTCACTTCATATGATGCGCCCCCTGAAGCTTGGACTACATCTGTAGATACCGAAGGACTTTGTTGATCAGAGTGGCCTATTCGTAAAGCGTCTCCTTCCCGAACAAATAGTGCCTCCAAGTCAGCGCTATCGTATACATCTCCTTCTCGTATGTGGGATAGTTTCCGTTTAAGAGGGCTGGCATTCATCTTCCTTATTCTTGTCTTGAGCTCCTGGGATCGATCAAAGCCCAAGGGGTGCATTAGGCCGGTCAGGCTAAGATCCCCTTGGTGAAAAAATGGGGATCCTTGGGGATCTTCCTAATGCAATTGATGTTGCCATGGAATCATTCGCTGACTTTCTCTTACTAAGTGGGCTTGATCACCTTAGAAGCACAAGGAGATAGATATAGAGGCGATTAGGACTCGGTATTTGAGGGATGAGGGCTCTTCATTGCTATTACAACATTGGCCTTTTTCTGTGCTCTAATATGCCTTCCTTCATCAACTGGGTTTGAGGTTACCTTAATGCCTTCCTCCATTGATGGATGATGGGGGTTAACTATCAAATGGGACTTGATTCAGTGACTTCCTTTTCTAATTCTAACAAGCTTCCTTCGTCACCCTATGGTTGAGTCATTTTCCCTTATTTTAGTGAACAAGCATAGAACCTTGACTTTGAATTACAATCAATGGAAAGAGAGATACGATCGGCTATCTCTTAAAGGATGTTTTTCATTACATAATCCCTAGTTTAGTTTCAATTCGTATGTGAGACGTCAAATTACTCAATCCAGATTAAAGCGAGCGCAATTTTTATAATTTCACGACGAACCAGATAATACCGTGCAATGACACATACTTGTACATGCATTGCATCTAATAAAACTACTTACGAACCTTGATTACTCTATATTAGATATATACTATTGACTTCGTTCTACTTATTGAGCAAATTGTTGCTTATTCTCCTATAATTGTTGCTTATTCTCCTATAGTTGTTTTGCAAGTTTAGAACAGATTATTAGCACACCTCCGAATCCCAAAAAATTAAAGAACGAGGCCAAGAAGTAAGATTTAAAACAATTTGGTTGAATTTTTATTTTGTTTATCAAATTTACTAGCTCTTAGCAAAACTAATAGGGTTTCCTCATATGGCCCTCTATTTTTCAATCATCGATATGTATTATAAGTTTAATAAACTTGTAGATTTTTATAAAAAAATTTACTAGACAAATTATCTTTGCATACAAATATAATTTTAAAATTTACATTTTAGTTTCAAGGTTTTATCACCATATGACATATATAAACTTGAATCTTCTTAGATGATTTGATCGTTAATTCATTTTTGACAATTACTTTGAAAGATTGCACTACAGTTTATATCAAACAGGTATAGAATTAAATATTTCATGGTGGTAGAGTTGCAAATGCTCTGTGTAGACTATACCTATGTTAGCAACTAAGGTAACCGATAACTAGATTCTAACTTAGGTTGATTTATATAGCAAGGCTATTATGACTTCTTGGAATTGAAGCTTGACAATTTACATAATATAAACCTTAATATTAATGCTACTTTGTTGTTTTCCTTCCTATAGATGCTATTATAATCATACCGTAACCCTAGTAGGCACACTTAACGCGACAACCTAAGTATATGGGGTCACTTCAATGAAGATGGCTTGTGTTAAGAAAATGCTTAAATGAGCTAAATTGCTTGAATCACCTAAGTTGAAGAGAGTCTAAGGATTTGATCCACTAAGATATAAGAGAATCTTCTCAATGTGCCTTTTCCTAAGGATTCGATCTACTAATGATTGAGATTATAAGGAAGAAAATAATATCATGATGATATCACATAGGTATTTGAAAAATCTAAATAATCTTAGCTATTAGTTTGTAAGTCATAGAAATGTGAATTGAGAGGATCTAAGAGAACCATGCATCTAAGTTACAACCATAAGACTATCGTGCCTTGAAAGATGTATCATTTTTAACGGTATGGAGATGGAAATTAAATTCCATTCACATTATGGTTAATATAAAGGAATCAGTTGAAATAGAATGAGTACTAAAATGAGAAATTCTTTCCTATGTAGAAGATGACCATGGAATGGAATGATATTAATTACTTAAATAGTATTATTTTTCGAAAATGTTCATAATGATTCCATGCTATAATTTTTATCAAGGTTAGCAAAGTAATTTAATTAATAATAATTAATGAAATCGCGATTTCGCCTTTTCAAAGGAAAAATCACAATTTCATCTTTTTAAAGGTGAAATTGAATTGATTTTTCCTTTAAAATCGGAATTGTTGATTTCAACTTTAAAAATGTACTTCTAAACGAAATGGAAATGGAATTTGAAATCACAATTTTATTCCAACCCATTCCTGGTACCTAAACGTATTAAAACAATATTAACTATTCTACAACAAGTTGCCTTTTGAATTGATAGACCTCGATATTTTCATTATTCCCTACATTATTTAGAAGTCTACTTTGACAATGTCTTCTATTGCTTAGACTCTAGCATTAATTTGACATCCCTATCTACTTTCAAAAATTTGAGATTAGGACGATGACTTAAAAAAAAATGATTGATACAAATATAATGAGTATTAAACAAATATTAATGATATTTATATATATATCAATAATAATAAAATTATATTTTTATATATTAGAATTTTATTAATATTTACTAATTACTCATCAAAATCAAAATCCAATGTTAATATCATTAAAGCTCTTCTCTCGTTTTATTACATGCAATTGTCTCATGGGAGCAGCGGGGTCGCAGTGGGTATGGTAGAAAATTTTTTGGTTATAGTAAAGCATATGGAAGTCATCTATGGTCCGTGGTTTGACCACGTGATGATAGTGACAGCTCGAGCCAGAAGAAGGTGGCAACGGGGCTTGGAGTTTGAAATGGGTCAGGGAAATGAGATGAGCAACAAAGTGGAAGAATTCATAGAGGGCAATAATGATATCCTTGGAGGATTTACAAAAGGCGAACGATTTTTGTTAGTTTTAAACAATACAAATTTCATGAAGTTTTCATTGAAAAAAAAGTTACAAAATCCATGTTGTCAGGATATTATAGTCTCCTCGATTATGTATTTCAGTGAGCGTATCAATCTTTACCACTAGTTATTTGATAATTTATTATATGGACGGATTCGGAGTACAATTTAATAAAACATGATGCCAAATGGACACAAGAAGATATAATAAACACATATCTAAATAGAATACGATTTAAATCAGAAAAATTAGCGGTAATAAAAATTCTCAACTAGTTTAGAGATAAATAAGGTAATGGATCACATTTCAAGGAGAATAATTCTATCTTCTCTCTACTACCTTCTAATAAAGGAGCAGTAAGATAAGTATATACAATACTATGTCAATTTTATTTACTTCTGGATTATGATAAGACAAAGAATAAAGAAAAGTTATTATTCTTTGATAGTGACTATTATCAATTATGGACTAAAGATTTATACTCCACGTTTACTTAGCGTAAATTTTTGTTGAGAAGGATATTTATTTCAATCTTATTATCGCCTTACTGATTGCGGCATTTGGGAATATTACCATAAATATAAATACTTGATCAGTATGGAATATAAGCCATAATTATTTTTTCAGGGTATGATTGTCCTAACTTCCAATGCTCAAATTTAGAGGATGTAAATGAGGATTCTGATTAAATTGATCACGTGTGAGTCATGTAAGTATCGCGTTACATGTAGTCATAGAGTAGTGATATAAAGATGATACTCGATAGAATGATTGGAGAGAGAATGGTAGGATGGAGAAATAGACAATTTTAAAGTCTCGAATGTATAAGTGATAAACAAGATAGAATATATAAGTAATAGATAAGGGAACTTAGGAGACCATTGACATTAACCTTGCAGTTCTTGAGTAAATTAAGAGCAGATGTTTGATTTTAGAGAGCGAAAACTTTACAGTGGAGCATTGTTTTTTTTTTTTTTTTAATCTCTAAAGTTGTGTCAAATGAAGAGGAATGATTAAATATTTATAAGTTCTTGAGCTTTATGATATTCATTGGATCGTCTTGATGATAGACAGATGAGATGGATCTTTATTCATTCATAATTATTTAGATTGAGTTTATAAGAGTCTAAAGCCAATAACCTTGCTTACGGTATATGAGTCTGCTTAGAAAAGGTTGAAAGCGAGTTTCTGCTCCGAGCCCACCAAACCAAATTTATCTAAATTATCTGAATATATAGACCAGATTCTTTAGATCTTGTTACTTAACTCAAAGAGTTAAGTTTAATTAAATAATAAGCTTAACTCAATAATTAATAAAGTAATTTTAAAAGAAAATAACAAACATATGTAAAAGATTATAATTATTTCTTATAAATAGAAAATAGAGAAGTCATCTAAAATAAAAATTCCCCAACCAATTCAAAAGTGAATAAAATAATAAAAAATAGTCCGAAAATACTTGTGTTATTGACTTCTTTATAATAAACCAGTCATTTACAGTTTATTATTATCATTATTATTATTATTATTCCTTTTTAAATGACTTGAACTTGCGGAATTAGTGAAGTATTTCAATACGTTCATATGGAACGGTCATGAATACGTGTGCACGATATGTAAACATGCTCGATGCCTAACATACGTATACCGTCAAACGTAGAAAGTCTTTCAAGCTGGACAATTTGTACTTTTCAAAGTAAAATTAAGAAGATGTTGACTATACTCCACTAATTTCTCCGAAACTACTAGATTATCGACAGAAATCACGATGTGTATAGGCAAGGGCTGAAGAAACGCCGACACGCATAGTAATATTGAACTTTTCTAAGAAGTTTTGGCACATCTGATAACCGCACTTTCCAAGAAATGACAACTTTCGGGACAACGATGGCAAAAAGAAACTTCTTAAGGTAATTTACCGTTAGGTTTACAAGAAAGGAGCTAAAACCATGGCTGTTAGATTATAGATAAGCAGCCGCTTGACTTCATCTGCTTTCCATTATCACACAACTTAAAATATAACAAAACAGAGCTCTGTCAAATGGCATGTCAAAATCAAGACAAGCATATGTGAGGGAAAGAATTGGTAAACTGGAAGTAGCATACTCAACACAAACCATTACTGAAATGATAAGTAAGTTTACACAGAGAAATTTAGAACTCATAAAAAGAAGCTTGTCCATGACTCAATCCACACACATAACATACTTGTATTTGTAAATCTTCTTCTTTTTTTTTTCTAATATAAATATGCTATTTTTCTGTAAATTCTTTTTAGTTATTAATAAAAGTTACCAATTAGGGAAAATGTTGAACCATACTTGTACTAGTAAAAAAGTTTTTCATCGAATATGAAGGCCTGATGCAACAAACCGTGTCTTATATTGAATACTTTGAGGTTGGGTTGGCAATTATTAACACTAATAAAATAGCACAAACACAGATATGGCATGACGATGAACATGATCATAGAAAGAAAATATAAACTATGACACAATTGGTGATATGAAGACATGATTGTGACATAATTGTAACTTAATTATTTATTATTTCTATTCAATTTTACATATTTTTTTGTATTAACATAAGTTCAACACAAAACAGGGATATGAACATATCCCACTAACATGAATTGCTATGTTTTACTGTAAGACCTAAAATTAAGCCAAAAAGTCATCAAACAAGGTGAGTCTCTCATCTACTCCGATTCTGTATAATTTCTTAAAATTATTTATTTTGCCAAAAAAATTATGAAATTTATTATTCTGAGGTTTTATTGTATGTAAATTTAGGAAAAAATAGTGAATAAGTTTAATCATGTCTGAAAATATAAGATTCTTAATAAATTAAGCAAAATCGAACATGATTAGAACTAGAAATAAATAGGCTTAAGTGATATAGAACGTTTAAGTGATATAGAACGGTGCTATGAAGCCATTTTTTCTTAATTTAATTTTTGAAATTTTCAAGTAAATTTTTAGCCCTAAAATTATGGAAAAATTGGGTAATTTTGGGTTAATTAGGTGATTAAGTGATTAATTGCTTATTTAGATAGTAATTAGATGTTTAGGGATGTTAATCTCTAATGTGGAAACCTAATCATAGCTTTTGGAGTGTTAAATGTAATTAATATAGGAATTATGTAGTAATTGTAGGAAATTAGGAATATGTGAAATTGGAAGTGTAATAAATATGAAAAATTAGGTTTATTTAGATAATATAATAATAAAAATCAGTATATAATAAATCTGAAACAAAATTTAATTTTAAATAGTTGTATAAAAGATGTAAGATTTTTTCACATCGAGAATAAATCTAGTACCCCAATTAGGATTAGCATGTACTGAACAGTTTAGAATACTAAATTAAACTCAATATGATATTAGAATACTCGAGCTTAATGTGATTAATTTCACATTAGGATTTGAGCATATTTAGGATTCTAGAATCAAAACTGGAATTTAATTTAGAAACCGAATCCTGAAATAAAGTAGAATGAATTATTAGTAAATAATAGGTATACATGGAGAAATGAGTTAAATTATAATTTAGAATATGAATCATTAAAGTATAAGTACTAAAAAAACCTATTTGTATTATAGAATATCCAAAGACAAGCCGATTTGCAATAAAATGATCAGGCAACTAAGAATTCCAAATAAGTTAGGTTATTACTTACTGTATTAGAGTACTATTTTATGGTATTCGAAGACTTAGGATTATGTATGATTGTAATTGTAAATAGTTTATGCATGTGTTTGAGTATCTAAATTCGTCTTGAAATTTGTAATGTGATTGATTTTGTGTTATGATTGGATTGGTATGAAATTGTTTGAATACCCTAAATGGAAATTAATCTTATTCGATTCCAATGACCTAAATTGTCATACATTGCAACCCTTTAGGGGATTATTAGAATTTTCAAACCAAACACCGACACCTTCGATAAAGATAGCGTTGGATAGCAATTGGTCTTTTTCTCATCCTCAGCCAAATTAAGTGAAAGGAGAGGAGGTCGCGGTGAGGATGGGGGCATTGGTTCGAAGGATAGTCTTAGAAGGAGCATTGTCTCCATTACATAAATTTGGATTTGATTGTGAGTTGTTGTATAACATGAAAACTCCTCAACCCGGATTAGAGCAGGTGAAATTTTTCTGATTTCGCAACAGACCGGATTACGTTATATAATGACACTTGCTTGTTGCATTGCATGAAAATAATTACTTGATAATCTTGTTTGTGTTCGTATACATTTATGGGTCTTCAATTAACTTACTGAGTTATAGTTGCTCATATCCGTATAGATTTTCTTGCAGGTCCTGATTTTTGAATACTTCAAGTATTATACCGCTTTACAACTATTCAAAGGTTAGTTCTTTTGAAGTTTGGGGTGTGAGAATCAATTCCCTTAACAATGGATGTATAACTAGAATATGATAGTCATTATGTAAATTAATGAATTGTTATGTTTATATAGAGTTTCTTGAAAAGTTTTGTGGAATTTACATATAATTATATATATTAATCTAAAATTCAGGAGGTGTAATATTTATTTTAAGGGCATAAGTTCAATTAGATTCTAAGACAATTGATTGGTTACACTTAGGATAAAAAATGGAATTAAATAGTAGACAAACTAAATGATGAGCACGAATTTTATTCTACAGTTCAAAAAAGTTTTTAAACTGAATAAAACTTAAAATGTGTGAGTATTTTGAAGGGAAAAATCAAACCAAACCATTTCAAATAATGTATATATTGTAATTTGCAATAGTTTATTAAAAATTAAAAAGATTTGTCCTCGTACTAATATATTAATAAAATGACTAACCACATTTGCAGCTTCTGTAACTTTCTTTGAAAACGTAAACACCAAAAGGTAATCAATTCATATGTATTTTTCTTTATTTACAGTTTTGATCATGTAATTCTAAAATAATTTGGAAGATTCGACATAATATCTTGTAAATTATCCTTTGTGGAGTATGGACTTCGATGAATATTTTTCCCAGTTGAAATTGTTCTCTCATCTCATACATAGGAAAAGAATAATAGTTTATATAATGGATAGATCTTTTATTACTTATACAATAGGCATGCTTTTTTCCAAATGACCAAAAAAATTTAATCGAACCCCATTTTTATCGTTGAAAAAATTTGTTGACAAGACTTATAAAATTCATCAATTCGAGGAGATAGAAAACCAAGACTCGTTCTATATGATTTAGCTCGGTTCGAAGGGTAAATTGAATAAAATATCTCCATGTCCACCGTACCCCACCACTTGACCACTTGGACCGCATGGGCTTGACCTAGGTTCCAACTTGGCTGTGGTGGCTAGAATTTTGATGAAAGAGCAAAACAGTAGTTTAGACTTTTATTGCTAGTCTTTTTCTTGCTTCAAATTCTTTTTAGGTAAACGTATTACTTCACGTTAAAGAAGACGATCAACTGCTAATGTACGTCTTGCGGAATCCACTTCAAATTGAGTCAGCTGTGCTCTAAAGATAGAGGAATAGCAAAAAATAATAGAAAAGGAAATGGGCTGAACCCTAAGGTAGCCAAAAGCATTTCAATTGTGACAATTGGGGATTTTTTTTTTTTCAATCCACTATATCATATGATAATTTAAAAAAGAATAATTAAAATAAATTTATTTTATTAAAAATTATATATTTATATCATTAAATTATAATAATCTTATTAATTATTTTTATTAAATAGCTATACAATTCATGTCCGACCGTAGGGAAACGTGGAATGCATATTATAAACTTGTATGTTTTAAATTTTTTTTTTTGTTTCTCGAGAAGTGAACCAAGATTTTCCAACCAGTGATGTGACTAAAATCTGCTTTTGTTCGTATTAAAACAAATCATGGAAGATATTTTGACATTGACAGCAATAGAAGGCATTAATTTCGGAACCTACAGAGATCGGTAGGAGCCTGGGCAGTGGGCTTCTTTTATATTAGGGCGTTCATAATTTCAAGGTTTGCCGTTATTCCCGCAACACTCTTAACGAACCGTGTAGTATGGACATGTGGCGATGCCAAACTTCATAATGGTTGATTCGGTAATTAAATGGCCATTTCATGTATTGTTTGGGTTGTTAGTTTTCATTTTACTGTACTACTTGTTCGATTGGTAAAGCTACATTTTTACTATCCTAATTTTTTCTAGTTTCATGAAATACGTTAAAACGCAAGTGCATCATTCTAATAAAACAAATCAAACTCAGGCATTTGAAAATCCAAATTGGAAACTGATACATCTCTAAATACAAGAATACATGATATTAATAAAATGTTGGTACAATCATGAAATGAAAGTGCGACCCTCGACCATATAGAGATGGAAAAAGTAGAGTTATTGGAAATAAAGTTGATCAAAAAACAAACCTTCTAATGTGGTTTTTATTGGTTGATGAAGGATTGTCGTAGATCTGTAAACCTAAATTAGGACGACTTGTTACTATAATGGTCTCACAAAGAAAATAGCAATTGCATAAGATGATTTGTGGGTAGGTAGCCAAAATATGATAGTGGCCCCCTATGTTTTACTTGAACGATAGACCCTAAAAGCATGGAGGAGTTCTTTTATTCTAATAGGGAAAACCTCATTTGATAGTTTAATCCTTTTCCCTATTTGTTATGCTAACTTCTTTTGACGTTTTCGACTAAGTTAACTTTCCTCGCAATTTTTTTTCTATTTTTTTTTATTTTTTTGCCATTTTTCTTGCCAAACAAATGAGATGCTCAATAATTGAAATCAGTACCGCCAAGCTAATATCTTCTTTCCTTCTTCTGGCTGTATAGGGTTCCTTATGAGAATAAAAGTGTCATGTAATTAAAGTTTTATGAGATGAAACATAGGAATTGTTGTATTTTATGCACAATTTGTGGAGATACTTTTCATATATTTATAAATATTATTTATGAAAGGTAAATATTTATTATATTTATATACTTTTCTACTCATATATATTTTATAATAAAATTCTATAGATAATTATAGTATGTGTGGAATTATAATAAATATATATTATAAGTGAGATTTCATGACATCTTATTATCTAAAGGTTGTGATCTAGAGGGATATCAATATTTAGACCTACATGTTATATATTTAAGATTATTCTTACTAGACTAAGAGAAATATATCTAAGTTATATAAGTAGATACCCAAAATTAAATGAGTATACTAGACATAACCCTGTTAATAAAGGATACTATATGTTTAACACTATTGGTCCTCTTTTATATAAACGAACGTAAATAATCCTTAAACATGAGACATTCGTGTATATTATATTTAAAATGTTGTGTTTTAATGCCATTAAACACATTTTTAATTTAGATTGTAACTATTGTAGTTTTGGGATACCACATGAAATATAGAGAAAATAACAATGTGTTAAGATAGAATTCATTACTCTCTTGAATTAAAAGTTAATGTCCATCATTGCTTGGTTGAGATAATAATAAGTTTTATTGAGTTAAATTTGTCTTGGAAACTAAGTAAAAAGATTAAATATTAATGACATAACATGTAATAATTTAATCGAGATACCATTTGATGAAGATATTTAATTTTACAATAATTAGCTCACAACTGTTTCATGCTCACAACTTTTCTATTATGTTGGATAGTCAATAACTGTTATTAAATGGTTACCTTAGTTTATATTTAAATAGACATGACCTTCATATATATATATAGAAATCTAAAGGGTTACACATTATGGCACAATTAATAGAACAAGCAATTGACTAGTAATTTTAATAAATACTGAAATCATGTTAATATTTCAAAGTTAGAATAAATTGGTCCAAAATAATAAATTAGAAGCAATTTATATTAACATTTATTTTTCCTTGCATAGAATATATTTGCAATCAAGCACTTTTTAAAGGCTATGTATTTTTATTATTGCTTTTTTGTGTGAACGTACATGGAATTTATTAATTCTATATTTAATTGTTATGTAATTGAAAAGTTATGACAATCGAAAAATTCATGAAATAATTTTTTTCCATTAATTTTAGTTAATATAATACAATGTTTAAAATAGGGACAAGATCAAATAAAAGACTTTTATGATTTTATATTTAGATACACACCAATGAAAAAAACCATAAAGGGAATGTAACATTTCGCTTTCTAGGATTTTAATTCTAATCTAAGTTATCTAACAATATATATGATTATAATTTGTTCTTATTAACATATGTATGGACACTACTAGGGGAACTAAATTTAGAGTTCTTATAGTGAACACATTTGAAAATAACAAATCGATAATCAGATCATTATAACTCCATCTCTAGAAGGAAATGGTATTTTCATCAGAAGAAAAGGTAATTTTATAATCTTTTGTTGATATATTATTTTGTTTTTCATGTTACACATAGATTATAGGATAAGTTTTATAGTAATATTTTATTTTCAATGCGTTTTTTTATCTATAAAACTTAAGAGGAATAGTCAATAATGAAATTGATTAGAATGAAATGAAATAAAATAAAACTAGAATTGAAAAGACAAATCCATTCCTATATTTGCAACCACCATCAAAGGTATAATGTGTATATAATGGTATTTTTCAAAAGTAACTCAATTTGTAGTTGCAACAAATACATATCATATATCATATGATATAGCTAACATATTAATCTATATGTTTTGTTATAACATGACATAATATATTACTATGAATGTAAAATAACATTAAGGTATTTACATGTAATATATAGATATAATATATTTATAATCCTATTTAGTTAAACATATTATCTATTATATATTTGTATGTAAACATATTATCATAATACTATGCAAAATTTTAGCATTATGTATGCATTGATATATATATACATAGAAAGCTACCTATACATATATACATATGTACATATATATATTATCTATAATATTAAAGCCAAAGAGGAAGGATTTAGTGTCTTTTTTGTTATTGCTTAATTTTCCTATTAAATATATTAATAGTTCATATGATTTACCATTTGTTGTTTCACATCACAATCTTTAATGTTATTTTGTTGTAGCTATAATTATCATTCAAAAGAAAAAAAAAACAATTCTATTCTATATATAGCATCTTTTATATTCGACACCATTATTATTAGTTACAATTATTAAATTAATTTGCATTAAATTTAGTGTTTCACTGCTTATAAAAAGATAAACATGATCTATTTCCCTTTTTCCCTTTCTCTTTTAGCAAAATATGTTACAATAAGAAAGAGGTTTTTGAACCTTTTTTGTATAGTTTATAAATTTTAATAAGTTAAAAAAATTATACATGTTGTAATTTGATCCTATATATTTAATTTTTTTCTCCTAAATTTAAAGTATAGATGAATTAAATCAATGTGTTAGGAATCACGAGCTAAAATTGTATAAAGGCTTTTTCCATAGATAATTATAAAAATTCAATCGATTTTTTTTCTTATATCTTCTAAACATCATGTGAATTGGATTACAAAACATTATCAAATAAGTTTATGTTTAATATTCTCATCATTTCTCATAACAAATATTATTAAATAGTCAATTTTCTTAGCACATGTATCATTGGTACATCATTTGTTAATATATGTATATATGCGTATGTATGTTTCATTTTCTAGACATACGCACACACGTGTAGCATTACATATATATATATTGTTATTTATGTTTTTTGCTATATTATAATATAACATATTGCTTTACATACTGTTAACAATATATAACTAGTGTTAGATACTATATATAATCTATAACTATATCTATTGCATATATATAATATATTTACGCTCACATATAAGTAGGCAAGCACTTGCATTATGTGTGTCAAGAATACCATATTTGATAAATCAACAATAAAATATCAATAGTGAACATTACTTTGTGTCTTGATGTTTGAGGCAAATAAAATAAAAGGCATGTAAATACATAAAGAAGCTAATACATAAATTTCAATAAGAGGAAGAAATCTTTGGAATATTATATAATTTTATTGATTTAATAGTATAGATAATTAAAAGGAAACATATAACTAGACATACGAAGACAAATAAAATCTTATTGACTTAATAATATGGAAGATATAAATATGGAGGGTATTAATACGAAGAAAGAGAATGTGAAAGAAAAGCAAAAGACAGATGATGTGTGAATTATTATACTAAAACTATTTAATTAGAGATCCTAAGATGAATTATTTTTTACCATATTATTTTTTTCCCCTTACTAGCTAGAGAAATGAGCTTCACTTAATGAAGCACATTAGAATACGAGTGTACCCTAACTAATAAAACAGATCAAAGGATTAGGGATTCTAAAATCTAATTTGAAAATGGATATATCTTTTTCATACAAGGATACATGGCATCAACAAAAATTTTGCAAAATCATGAAATGAAAGTGGGAGTGTGGGACCAAAAAAAAAAAAAAAAAAGTTATTGAAAAGTTGATCAAAGATAAAAGCTTTAAATGCGGTTTGTATTCATTGGTGAAGGATGGTCCTAAATCTTAGGATTTTTGAATTAACACAGCTTCTTACTGCAATGGTCTCAATATACATATATAAGCGATTGCATAAGATGACTCAGGGTAGGTGGCTAAAATATGATGGTGGTCGTCCTAGGTTTTACTTCAACAATAAACCCTAGAAGGAAAGAGGAGTACTTTTATTCTAAAAGGAAAAACGTATTCAATCCTTTTCCCCTTTTCGTTATGTAACTTTTTTGTCGTTTTCTACTAACTTTTCTTTTCTCGCGATCTTTTGCGTCCTTTTTTTCTTTTCTGGCCATTTTTCTTGCCAAACAAGATGTTCAATAATTGAAACAAGTACCGTCAAGTTGATATCTCCTTGGCTGGATAAGCGGTCCTTATGAGAATAAAAGTGTCCACATATATTTACAATGTTAGCTAAAATGAAATGAAATCGAATGAAATTAGAATTAAAATGATATATTAAAAAACATTTATGAATGTATAATATATATATATATATGATGGTATTTTTCAAAAGTAATTCGGTTTATGGTTGTAACAAATATACATCAAATATCATATATTTTAGCTAACATATTAATATATACGTTTTGTTATATTGTAACATAATATATTACTGTATATATAATATTTCATTAAGGTATTTACATGAAATATATGGATATAGTATTCACAATCCTATTTAGTTAAACATATTATCTATTATATATTTATGTCTACACATATTATCATAACACTAAGCAATACTTTAGCATTAAGTATGAGTACACGTGTATATATATGTATGTACAAATATATAACTTATATGCATATATAGTTATGTGTTTGTATTATTTTATAGACAAACACACACATATATTCTCCGGAGTATGTAGCATTACATATATATTGTTATATAGTTAATGCAACATATTGTAATATAAAATATGTGTTTTGCTTAATAATGTCATGTACTATATATAGCATATAACTATATCTATTACATATATAATATATTTACACACATATATATATATATATAATTAACAATGAACCTTTAGATCCACAGTAACTATAAATGGGTTCCTTCTGCAGCATTACACTCAAAACCCACACCCCCAACGGCGATGGCCCCATAAAGCTCCAATCAAAGTACAACATCCCCTCATGCACCATTTAGTTGTAGAGGTAAGAGTAAGAGTAGTACACTAATAGCATAGATGCCGCCTCCTTCAGTATTTTTTACCGCGTAAGGCTGACCAATGCATATGTATGTTATGTTCATTTAATTTATAAAGGCAAAGTATATATATATATCCGATAATCCAATTAAGAGTGACGGAGCAATATGCTTAGATAATCTATCATGCATCGTGATGGTGCATCGAACATTTCATAACAACACTAGTTCGATCCTCGTTTAATAATATATAACTCACGTGGCACTCACAATCATTAATAACGAATGATTTAGGCTCTTAGTCATTCAACATACGATCCATTCTTGTCCTCCACGTTCTCGATTAACGATTGGCAAGCCGCATAATATTTGTCCTAAGATACGCAAACAAGGTAACGGATCACATTCAGCGGCAAAACCCTAGCGATCTGAATGCTTAATTAAAGTACCTTTCAGGAATTTAGATGGGTCGAATAAATCTTTTCGGAACAATACAATCATATAAAGTTAATAGTCCGTTTGCCTCCTTATGTATACAAGACAAGTAATAGCATCGCTATTCATTAGGAGATAAATAGAACTGTAATAGCCTTTTTATATCATCCAGTTGGAAAAAAAAAACAATTAAGAAATAAATCCATAATAAAAAGTGAATGATTAAATTGTCCTTTTCTCACTACTCCAAATGTTTACATCTGTCTTCTTATTTTCTCCGATTAAGACCAACCATGACTGATTTATAGAGTTCTAAAAATATTTCTTAAATTTCTAGAAACATTCCCAATTTCATAACTATGATAGACAAGACGTACTAAGTTTTAAAAACACCCCATATATGTTGATACGAGTATCGTGGATGAGCATACAAACACACGGTAATCTTATCACATATAATTAGAGTGGGTGGGGTCCACACCATAAGATGGTCCGAAGAATAAATGAAAGTTGATGATTTAGTAAATTCGAGTACTAATTTTACGGATATGACACACCATAAAATCAAATATGAACCAACTAACTTGTTAAATGTGAAGTGCTAATCTAAGCTAGATTGGGTTACTCACTACTATTCTTACTAAAATAATTGATAAGAGTTAAAAAAGAGAGTTTCACAAGGAAGAGCACAAAGGGTTTTTTCATTAAATCTGCAAATTTGCTTAAAACCTTACACATGTTCTATTTATACATAGTAGTCAATTTGTGAAAAAAGAGAAAAAAAAAAAACTAAAAGGATGCCTTAGTAGCATTCTAGTAAATACAAAATAAACATAAGGACAATTTGAGAATAATACAAGAAATAAGAAGTCTAAGTAACATAACTAAAAATAGGTAATCAAATGAGTTATTTAAGTGATGAGTTGTTGAGTTGACTTGATGAGCTATTGGGAACCCTGTAGACTTATTATGGGTTGACTTGAAATTTTGCCAACCTGCATTTACTAACTTGATGACATACCGACCTGACTACTTATTGATCCGAGTCTTGACATTCTGTCCTATAGTGCTCTCAAATAGGTAGCCAATCTTCATATGAGCTTTTCAGTAGGCCTCCACCATACAGGAAGTCCTCAAACAGGTCTTCACATGATAAGCTCTCAAATAGGTCTCCACATATGGTGTCCAGTAGGTCTTTAGCACTTGGAGAGCTTCTAAATAGTTCATTGGCACTTAGAGAGCTCATGAGAAGGCCTCCACCATAGCCTAAAACTTGGCAATTGGTTAGCTTGATTCCATATAACCTATCATCCCCTCTCCCTTAGAGAAGTTTTGACCCAAAACTTGGCAGCCGCTTACTCCAAATCCTTCCAGGATCAAATATAAACCTGCAAAATAAAATACAAATATAGAAAAAAACTCAAGTTCCTCCACTAATGCTAATACCGGCCAATGCTTCTTCCATTCATTGTGAGCATGATCAATTAAGCTTTTCATCATAGATCCTTCATTCCATTTATCATGGATCCAATCAACTACACCTTGGTAGTTCCAGTAACTATTAATTAAAGGAAATAACACGATCTCGAGGTCAGACAAAATATCATGAGCTCACAGATCTTAAGCAAGAAGGACCTTTAATTGTTCTTTAACCTCAAGTGCTTCCAACACCTCATGCTCTACCAATTTAGATTCCACAACCTCTTCATTTGTAGCAATCAACACCCCTTTTACTTCCTTACAACACAATCCTTCTTCCTTCCATCAACAAACCTCATACTCTTCCTACTCAAAATTGCTAAGAGTAAGCATAACACATTTCCAATATATATATCCATCACCATGACCTTGGAAAACACCAATAAGTAGCCTATAATATCTCCAAGGCACAACACTAATATAATACATATGATCTCTAGACAACCCCAACAGCGGATCAAGATAAAAGAATCTTCCACGTGGAAGGCTAGTATAGTAGTACCTATGGTCATCGATGGCAATAAGTGTCATAGGCAATGAGATCACTTTCGAAACATGGGTATTAAGTTGTAGCTCGTCTTGTCCTTCCTTATCAACCTCCTCCTTATCCTTAACACCTACTTTCTTCCCTTTGTATTCTTCCTCTTCAATATTCTTTAGATGAGTGTTCTTTTGCTACATTATTTCATTCCTCATCTCCTTAAGCTCATGGAGTACAGTCTTTAATTGCTCTAGCATGTTTGGAAGAATAGGATTTGTGGCTTGATTAAAAGGTTTTGTTCTTAAGTCTCATGCATAGTGATACTTATTTTGAGCTCTAGATACCATATCAAATAAATCCGATTCAATAATGTTTAAATAAAATCAAGTGTCTAACACCTTTTCTATAACTTTCGGCCATGTATTTCTTCGATATTAAAACAAATTACTATACCTTAGTAATGATTAAAAAAAAAAAGAACACTATGACACTTCACGTTAACACGATACGTATATTCTTCTCTTGATTCACTTCATAGTATTCCACTCACAAGCCATTCTTAGGAATGTTTAGTCTAACACACATAATCTACTCAACAACCTTTTGCTCGTGCATGACGGGCCACTTTTATACTGCACCTTAAATTACTTGATTGATCCATTGACAAAATGGCTTGACACTACACTTCATTGTAGTACACAACCATTACACCTTGGATTAGGACAGCTCAACACCTTTCAAGTATTGTAGCTTGGACTGAATAATATCAACTTAGATAAAATTCTACAAAGAATCTCTGCAACTTTGAAGTAATTTGGCTTGGTAACTTTCATTATTGCTCGTACAAGCTTAATGACACTTGCTCATGTAATTAACAATTAACTTAGCAGGATTTATCTATACTTCAGCACTCTCGCGAACTTCTACAGTAGCTCGATAATTTGTATCGTAATGTGACAGCAATTTGGATTGAATTATTTGCAGCATACACTTTCAACTCAAATCGGTATTGTAGATACTCTATTTTTGGCTTCTTCCCTATAATTTTAGTGATTTTTTAGAATAGATAAAATGATCCTAATTTAGAAAATACAAAAAAAAATAGAAATCTTAGAAAACCCCAAAAAATTAGAAAAATATAAAAAATAGAAAATTTAGAGAAAAAAAAAACATAATAGAAAATTTAGAAAAGTTTAGAAAAAAATAGAAAATCCAGAAAATACAAAAAAAAATAGAAAATTTAGAAAATAAAAGAGTAAAAGAGAGAGAGAGAGAGAGAGTTTAAAATAGAATAGGAAATTTCAAATTGGCTTTACTATTTTATTTGGATTTTATTTGAAAAAAAAAAGGGATATTGGGCTTAGGCTTAGATTTAATTCTAACTTAGGTTAACCTAGTTGATGTATGCAATTTAATTACATGCTTGGATAAGGTATAGGCCAACGGCTTGACAGTACTACACTTAGACTTAGCATGGCATATGGATTAGAGATTTTGGGTTCAAATCTCTTAATAGACACTTTATGCCTTTTTCTCTCTCTTTTTTTTTTTCTTCAAAGTAGAGTACATGTGGTAAGGGGTCATTGGGCCACGTGTCGATGACTAATACGTAACATACATCTGCTTGGCCACATGCCACCCACGTGGCACTACTTCAGCGTTCTTTTTCCCCTTCTTTCTTTCATTTTCCCTTATTTTCTCTTGTGCACACAACTTAAGGTCTTCACTTTGCTACAAATTCTCACGTGATTTCCACATACACATGCACGATTTCATGGTTCAACCTTATTCTCTATACAACATACTTCAAATGGAGTCCAAGAACTTGTCCATATTTATGTATTAAGGTGGTCAAAATTAGGTGGATAAAATGACAAAAACTTCGATTCTCATATTCAACACCGACTTGACCAAGCAAGATTCAAGCTCCAATGATTGCTTTATGAGCTTCCTTTAAGCTTTTTTGGCATGTTCAGACACAAGGAAAACCTTTTTGACTGGTGATTCACTCAAATTCATTCAAAGTCAGAAAATTTAAGCTCGATCAAATGCTTGGATTAATTTTCAAATTTAATTGAAATAAATACTTTTCGAGCTTAATCTTCCTTCAGTTAGTATAAATAGGGGGTAAAGGAAGCTTTTCTAGCATTAAGAATCAGAAAAATTCATCCATACAAATACAATCAAGCTCTCTTCACTCATATACGCGGACTTTCTCTCACTACAAATCCTAAATTGCGACCTACTTTCTCTCTCAAGAATTCTGCTCAAATTCTTATTAATTGGAGCAAAGCAAATCATACAAAGAACTTCCCCATGCCTTGAGTAGTTCTAAAATACCACCCTTACAATCTACTGTACTCCTTAAGTGAAGCTCCACCACCCTAGGGTTACACCACCGTTGGCCAAACATCGAACTATCACCTCTGGTAGTTATCTCCCCAATTCGGTTGTAGTTTAAAACCCGAGACGACACCTCTCTCTTGCACCCAGCCACCTTCATACGGCTGAACCACTACTACTGTCGACGACCCAAACTCCAAGACCATCAAAACTAACACCATTGGCAGTAGTGTTTGGCTTACCCTTTACCCTCCTAAACACAATAAAATATATACAAATAGCCTTTCTCCCACTAGTTTTGGTAGCTAGATTGAGTTGAACAACCCCCTTCATGCGTTGCTTATCCTTTTTCCTTGTGCAACTTGGATCTGACTCGATGCTCGATCCAAACATCTTATGTACCCTAGTCTTTGGTCCGACTTTCTCTTATATCTTTTGTTTTGGTTTTGTAAATTTTTTTTATGTTATTTATTTTTGTAAGTTTATTCTAATTGTAATTTTAAAAAATCCTAAAAAAAAAAGAGAAAAGAAAGGAAAAAAAAAGGTTTTGTTTTGTTTGTTTTTATTTCGACCAAAAATAAAAATAAATAAAAAAGATAAATAAAATAAGAAAATATAGAAAGATTGTGTTTTATCACCTAGAAAATTTATTTAAAAAAATAAAATAAAATTAGCCCTCTTCAAAATTAAGGTTTCTGAGGATTTTTCCAAAAAATAAACATTTGAATTCAAGACTCTTTCTTTTAAGATTTTTACTCAAATAATAAAATAGCTAAGAAATGTATACTTAGCCACTTTTCAAGATTAAAAATTATCAACACATTTAAATTTTCAAAAAACGAACTATGGAAAGTCTGATCCCTGATAGAGCGTACGTAGGCACCTATGGGGCAACTTAAAATAAGGAAATCTTTTTATTTTCCCTTTTGTAAAATAATTTTGATTTGTTATTTATGCAAATAGAATTAGTTTTAATTGTAAATTTAGAAACGGGTATTATGAAATATAAAATCTAAATTTGGAAAGTTAAAAATGGTACTCGTTAGGGTTTAATAGATTAGTCCCTAAATTCAATCTTTAGTTTCTTAAAAACCTTTTTAAAATCGGTTTTTTATGCAAGCCAATGTCTAAATTAAAATCAATCCACTTAATTGGTTTTAATATAAACTTTTTCCAAACTCCAGTTAAGTAGTGACTCAAATATTTTCAAAATATGTTTAAAACTTTGATTTTCCTTAATTTTTAGTCAAGAGTTAATATTAAATGGGTTAGGATTTAATATTAATCAAGTTAAGGAAAATAATAAAAACAGGCAAAAATCAAGCTTAACAGGTATAATTTACGATTCAAAACTGAAGTTTTTGACCAACTTAACTTAGCATGACAACAAATTCAAATGGCTTAGATATGCTCTAATAGCTCGGAAATTTGGTCACACATAATAGTTACCTCGATGTACAATAGCCAGTGGCTTTTCGAATCACAATAGCTCGGTTTTGGAATTATTCTTTAGCTTGACAACTTCAAAAATAGGACATCATACACAATGGCACTTCGTAAATTAAGAATTAAGTAAAAGCAACTTGAAAAAATTACACTCGATACACCTCAAATTCGCGCTTCAATTTTAGCTTAGCAATTGATAAGTTAAATTAAGATTAGCTCGAAATACTACTTTAACCTAGTTAGGTAACACTCGCTAACCACTTGAGAAAACATAAATACTTGCAAATAACTCAGCAGCTTGGAGATCTAAGATTGTAGCAACTCCAAATCTTAAGCTCAACTCGGAAGCTCAGCTAATATCCATGATAGGACAGCGTTACTAAAAACTAAGAAAAACACATATGGATAAGAATTCTTTAATCAACATCACATAAGAAAATTAACCGTACATTGCATTCAACCAAATCTCAATCTCAATCTCAATTTGCATTCTACCAATTAAAAAATTCAATTCCTTAGCAATTTTACTACATAACTTCACTTGATCATATAACTATGCCTTTAAAACACAAAATACTTAAGTATTAAGCACTAAAACTATACTAGAGTTCAAGAGCCAATCTATGTCAATTTGAGTATTACTTATATCATCTAACCAAAGATTAACAAATTTAAGATCTGATTTAACATCCCCCTAATTAGGAAAGAGTCATTAGAATTTTGTACACTTCATTAAAATGTATACACTCCCTTCTTACATCTCTCTAAGTATCATAATTCAAAGTAAATGCATATGATATTCACCTATCTCCTGATCATCCCCTTAGTATGTATTTTCGTTGAAAGAATTTTTAATTCATTCCAACTACTTTATTTATGCATAGTTACTTTGATTGAGTCCATTGGCAACGAAATTTAAACCTTGTTCTTCTAATGGACCAAGGCAA